>OW679196.1:123079469-123111528 GCA_940337035.1 Agriotes lineatus
TTAGGCACTCTAATGGGAGAAATAGCACACAATTATGGAAAATGTTATAAAGCAATAATGCTGTAAAGAGAACTCAAAGCAATTCTATTGACAAATGTAGAAATAAGCAAGAAAAGCTGCTGGAAGACGAGAAACACGCAAAAGATGAAAAGAATACTATGAAGAAGCAATGCATAATAATGACCTCATAAATGAAGCAATACTTGAAGCGGCTGAAAGTCTAAATGGTTTAATAGACTCACAGGGTGAAATTGAAAACTTTAGAACTACTAAGTTTTGATAACCTATAATGTATTCGACGAACTGATAAATAATGGAATGACAAAGTTATAAAATAAAATCTATAAGTTAGTAAGATGAATATGGAGAAACGCTTTTCCGAAGGTGTTGATAAAAGTGAATGTAAATACATTCGTAAATATGACATCCAAAATTGTACTTCCAGCTATAAAAAACTGCATACTGGCTGGTATATTGTAATTAATATTTTTGTATATAAATAAGTGCTTTTGGGTAGTCAGTAACCAAGACTTAGTTGATGGCGTCCACTGATTAGATTTAAAACGCGTTAGAAAAATATTAAAAGTATATTGCTTTTTATATTATAATGTAATTTTTGTAAATAAACTTAGGCACAATACGTGTAAACATAGTAAATAGAAAATACAACGAATTTGAATTAATATCTGCCGGTCCAGCGCCTTGAGGGTTCAGCAACCAAGTCAGGGCGCCATCGAAGTCGGTTTTCTGGTCGGAGAGCCTCGTAGTGGGCGCTGCGCTTCGTTGTGGCTGGAAATAAAACTAAATTGTTAAATGTCAGTAAAGGCCTTTTTTTAGTATTATGTAGGTACAATCAACCCATATAGATCCCTTCCCAGGTATGGAGGATGGAGTGTGGGTGTTATAGGGCGCTTGACGCCAATATGTGCTAGTCGGCAAGCCGTCCTCGGGACACTCAGATAGATTTGTAGCCGTTTTCTGGCTCGGGGCTGCAGCTGCAATTTAATCTAGCGACGTCACAATATATCGCCGATCGTCAAGATGGGACCGTGCCACGTTAAGTTGTTTCTTTAATTAGGTACGGTGGTGGTTAGGTTTGAAATGCGTTTATCAAGCGGCAATCAGCGTAGTTGTGGAGGGCCCTTCTGACGCCTGTGCTCTTTTTAAGGCGTATTTGCGGAGCCCTGGTCGGGCTGATGGCAGGAGACCATGTAAACCTTCGCTACCGAGATCGGCGCCGCGAAGAATGGCTCTTGGGGGAACGACTTTACAGAGGTTTTTTATGATGCGGAAGACTGGCGCGCCAGGGAGAAAGGTTCAGGATTATGAGAATGGTTAGGGCTCGGTATCGAGTAGGCGAAACATATAGCCCTAGTTGAAATAAGCATCACCCCGTATACAAACACTCTTATATGGAACAATCACAATTTGGTTACTATTTTCCAATTTAGTTAATGCTTAGTAATTTTTACTGTAGAAGTTAGTTCAGTAAAATACACAGGATTGTGGAAAACAATAACCTTCCTTTATTATTATTTAAACAAATAAACAAATATACACATGTACACATCCGTTAATATTACACAAATGCAAATACGAATTGTAAGTAGCCCCGTTTTCGTTAATGACTTAGAAAAATACGTACAAGCGCACGTGAGGTGATCGAACTGATCTGGGACAACTGATCTCGAAAACTAGGCTACTCGAGTTTATATAACAAGTGTTTGAATGGAAGAAGCGCCGGCTATTCTTTCGGATACACTAGCATTGTCCAGCCGACCCTTCGCTCTATTGTGACGAGCTAGTTTGGGATGGCTTTCGATAAGCATGTGCTTCTTTCATATTCCAGAATGTATTATTATATTGTGACCAAGGTTGGCCATTGCTGTCTGCCTGGACTTTTGGGTCACCAGGATATTTACGTAACCCTTCCTTTTGTCATGGGGTGCTTCTATGCTTGTGACATCCGTCCTGCTGTTTTTCGAATTTATACTTTGACGATTTAGTCTGCAATGTTTGCGTGACGACACAAATCACACTTTCTGGACTGTACCTCGCGAACACTTTGTTCGCACATGTCGCACTGACGTTTATAGGCCATTCGTCACTCACGTTTTAAATAGCACTGACGTTTACAGATTTAGAACTGCACTTAGTGTCAAGTTTGAGTAGGTTTAGAATTGCACTTAGTGTCAAGTTTGAGTTTATGACCATCCCTTGCACGACAGGCGTTTAGTCCCATTTATCTTGGTACGCTACAACAACCTTTAAAAAGGGTAGTTTATCGTACCTCAAGAAGCCGAAAACCTGAACGAGAAGATGCTTTGATTTAACTATAAAATAATGTGCGTATATTTGAAATGTAACCGTTTACTATGTTGATAAATAGCGAATACAGCGTGCGCTTGGAAAGTAATTTCATCAAACGTTGTCAAGGACAGCCAATATCACCAAATGCATAATGCAAGGTAACCTTCAATAATAGTCTAATTCAACAAGTCGCACGGTTTCTGTTGAAACGAAAAAAGCATAGGTGTACTTGCTGCTCGCGGTATGCGCAAAGTACAATAAAATATATTTGACCTGCACGAACTATCCAATTGCGAGTGTTAGAAAGCAAGAGGATGTGCAATGTGCGGTCGAACTGATTGAAGGTGGCAAAAAGGGCTTTAGCAATGAACATTATTTAAAGATGCTTGAAGAGTACGTAAATAATGTTGAGGGTTACTTGAAAGCCTGAAACCGATTCAATAAAACGACTGAAAGTAGGACGATAAACGGTTCCGTAACTTAGATTTTATGCGGCCAAAAGGGAAGTTGTTTCTTAAATACACTTAAATTCTGGGCCAATTTCTACCGGCAAAGCTAGTCACTTACTCGGCTTATGAGCAAAGAGAGCTTGTATGATTGCAACTTTGTGGAATTAAGGAGACCACTGGCTTAATATAAAAAGAAGAAGAAGAAGAAGAAGAAGAAGAAGAAGAAGAAGAAGAAACAAAACCATTATACCAAATCTGCACCTGAGTGTTGACGAGATTTGAAGGTAAATTCGTTCCACAAGCGTGCGCCGAAAAAACCCCAAAGACACATCTTACAAAAAGAAAAATACCAGTCGTAAATCAAAAATTATCAAAATTATACAGGGTGTTTACGGTTCTCTCTGTGACATTTTAAGAGGCGATAAACTTTAAAACGCCTTGGTAAAAGTTGTCTAATAAGCCAGATTCTGTTGGTTTTTACATTAAAAGGTTAATTTGTTTTAAATCTAGTAATGTGCTACTTAATCAGTATTGTCCAATTGTTATTAGGCTTGTTTATTTGGCAGGTAAAGTTGTCATCAATAATTAACCTTAAAAATCACCTTTGTTTGGCTAACCATTTTATTATTTTTATCCCCGCAACCGGGAGCAAGCAGTAGCGGCGGAAATTCGTCAACAAGATTTGGGCGTTGGGCCTTGCAGAGTATAATGGTCGTGGGTATGCTGAGCCAGACTTTGTATACAACAACATGGTGATAAACGTTGTAGTGGACCAACGCTGATTAAATAGTACATTACTAGATTTTAAAGCGAATTGATCGTTTAATGTAAAACCTAAAAGAATTATTATCTCCCTTATTGGACAACTTTTACCAGGTTTTAAGGTGTATTGAATCCTTTTGAGGTGTACTATCGCCCTTTAAAGGGATAGAAAGAAGACCGTAAACACCCTGTATAAAAAACTCAATTGTCCAATGAGTTATAAAATTGTATAACGAAAGCAGAAGTGTAAGCAATCAAAATTCTTATAAGAGTCGATGAAAATCGAGATAAGTATTTTATGATTTGTTAGATCATTTTCGACCTCTTTCGTTTTGCTCAAAATTACGTTTATTTGTCGCCCGAATTCTTACTGATTACGGCCCTGTACTAGTTATATTCGAATTTGTTCCGGCGGGCATTGAAATGCTTGCGCTTCGTATTTGTTTTCTTAAGTAACCAATTCTTTAACGCGGGCGCAAGGCCATAGTAAGATTTCTTTCCTCGAAACTATATTATATATATTACCGTTTATGTTGCATTTGCCGAATTGGGTCCGTGAATTCATTCTTTAATGCAGGAACCGAACGCCTGCACAACGTAAAGTTTCATTCCTGGAAATTAGATTGTAAAATGATACCTTTTCTTAGCTTTTTGAATTGCGCCCCTCGCTCGCTGAAAGCGCTGATTAGGTTGTCGAAGGTTCTAGAGTTGTTCGTGTTAATTGTTCCTTGTTTCTTTTGCAAGGCTGGCAGGTTCTTTGTTCTGAAGGAATGAGATCATTCTGCGCGGGGGTGACCATCGTTTTTACCGCGCGTTTCTGAATTAATTGGCATCGAGCTGTGAACCACAACTAACGTGCAAGTTTTTGTCGCTCCCGGGCCGCGTGTGCTTGCGGTCCGGGATGCGTTCTGTGAACGCAGTGTAGTTTCGTGTCCACGTTATGCGAACTTTGTGATCTTCACGTAATTAAATTTTGATTTGGAGTTCAGCTTAAACCCCGATAATAGTTGGTTGACTGCAACTCAAAGTTTTCGGTAGCGCGGGCTAAGGGCGATGTTTCGTTAAGCGGTTTCAAATTATTGGCGAGGCGCCTTCTATCGGCTTTTGCCCTCCAGCAAGGAGTGGAAAAGCAAGTTGCACCCTTTTGCACATTCAACAAAGGTGTCCTCATAAGCCTACAATACTTTTCATATCAGTGGAAAAAGTTTCGGCAAATCTGTTGCGAATTCTGTGAAGCCGTGTTAAAGTTCGAAGTTACCCGTCGCCCGCCGCTGGCTGCCATCCTTCTTCGTGGGGTAAACCGACCCTCTGGCCCTCCGCACCGAATTGGCCCCTGTACAACCCTTTCGTTCCCATTTGGGGAGCCCGCTACACCTCTGCAACGTCTCACCGGCCTTCGCCGAGGCGGAGTTCGTAACTATCGCCAACCCCAAATAACGTGCTTACAGCTATCAGGTAGGAGCTATGTATTACTCCAATTGTGTTCTTGTGCCTAATTAGGTTGCGACTATATTTGTTATGTGTTTTCCGGGAGTTCGTAAATATTGCGCCCGTTCACTTAAAGCTTAAGCTTATGTTTTGATTTGCTTGTTGTTAACCAGGGGCTTCACCCCTGTTATCTATTTCGTTTTCGTCCCGTTGTGTAACCACATATTTAGACCTTAAGGTAACTTTGCGTGGGATCCCCTTTTATATAGTTTATCTGTTACGGTATTAATTCATCAGATCGACATAGGTCGTATTGATTGTTCAAAAACGGGTACAAACTACAGGGTTCGCCGGCTTTACTAAAAAGAAAACAGATCTTAATGTGCTGGAGCAGATTTTGTTGCTCCGGTTACTCGCACTTAACTCAGTCGGGAAGGCGTGGTTCGAAAGCTCAAAGAAAAACCGGCGGCACTTACCCTGATGGATTGCTTAACAGAAAAAGAAATGCCTGAGCGCCACTTGGTTCTGATTAGGGTGGCTGACGTGGTCTAGAACCAAGAACAATACACGTAGCCTATGTAGAAGTCCTCCAAGTACGTTGCTGAACACCTACGCCTGTTGTTCACCAAGCCTCCTCCGAGTAGCCGGGTGACCTTGTCGTTAAATCACTTACCTTCAAGGCCACCGTCACTAAAGAATAACAAAAGAACACTGAATGGCCCAGGGCTTGGGGCTTGCTTATCAAAAAGGCGTACTTTCAACTTTACATTGCAAATTACACTCGGCCTTTGCCACTGTTCAGGGTGGAGCTTGTAATGGACTGTATGAATTTAATTTGGACAGTTGCAGGAATATCTTAGGGGTGCAGGAATTAAAAAGGGGTGCAAACCAACGGTATCGTGCGGTCTCACACGAGATGATGTACCAAAAAAGACCTGGGGCCGTTGGTCAGCGTGACACAGTGAAACAAGACTTCAAACTGTATGTTTATTGACTAGAATATTTTTCTATTTATACATATAAAAATACTGACTTAGCTTACAAAGTTTAATATTTGCCCTAGTTTCAGCTCGCATATGCACTTGCGTATTCAATTTCATAACAAACAAACTTGCAGAGTGCAGAATTGCAGGCTATTCACCGGTCATTCGAGCACTGATTACATTACTGCTGACGCTTTGTTAAGCATTTTCCGTATGCAATATGTGTTTGTAAAATATTCGCCTAATTAAATTAAAAGGATTAAAATTTATGTTTTGGTTCCTAAACATTCTGCCGAGCGAAAAAGGGCCGGGATGGTGTGGCTGAGGCTGTCTCTCCATCTTCTTCGTCAGGTGGCAGTGGTTGTAACCTGAAGCTCTCTGACGGGTCTGAATTTGGGCGTGGCTGCGGTTTCCTATTCTTTCTCCAGTACTTCCATAATGTCCAGATGATACAAACTGATACCAAGATACCGATTGTAGTACCAGTGTTCACCATGATGGTATGTTGATGGTGCCACAATGGATATTTCTGATGTAGCTGCAACTCGTCTTCTTCTTCTTGTAGGCGTTGAAAATGATCGGACGGTAGCAACACAGGTTCCTCCATTTGCAGTTGAGGGTGGGTGCTCGTATTCTGCAAAGTAGTGTTAATAATTACTTGCATTGGTTTGTTGAACCCAGCTACGACAGGAATAGTAGTGAATAGCTGAGTATGCAAAGTAGTCCGTTTGGTGTATATAGTACAATCTGGGGATATCTTGATTATGCCAACATCTTGAATCTTCACATCTTCTCGAATCCCGCTGCATTGTACTGCTGCTGTTGTGGGTTGATTGGGAATAAACAACCATGTATTTGCTGCGTACAGTTTCTTCCATACCAGTGTCTTAACTGTAAACTGATGGACCAAACATTTGATCTTGTTTAATCGTTGATAGATTTCGTCAATGATGCAATTAGGATCGTCTTCAATACTTCGAACGGCGGATGGCCTACATAGGTAAAGATGTTTTCCTATTGGTTCGATCTCCTTTAACTTGTCCTCTTGGATTTCAAAATAGGTTTGTTCGTTGTAGTTGATAGCTAAGAACTCCATTGGCAAGTTCAGTGATGCGTAGGTTCCATTTCCTTTCTTTACTGGAATAGGAGTTGGTTTTATCAAGTTGTATTCCCGCTTCTCAGTTATGTGAAAATAACTGAAGATCTCGATTGATTCATTGTTGAAGCTAACTTCCATCTTGTGCGTTGGCGTAGTAAGAATCTCTAGGTTTGCTGGAAGATTGACCATTGCATTAGTCATTATTCTGTCAAATTGTGACGATGGAATAAATTGCATGATGTCTGCCCTTTTAAATTTTACATTTAGAAGTTGTTTGTACTTCTCACCCATCTCTTGTAAGTAGTTGGTGGCCATCTGATATGATGTCAACACATGTATGTTTAGCTTGTTGTCGTCCGTCTTCTTGTACCAAGGTTCCATCTCATTGATTGCTAGCAACCCTTCATTGAGTTTTCTTCGAAAATTATCCAACCTCTGGGATATTCTGGCTTCAGTCTCATTTAGAGTTGCTGCAGTTAACAACATGATCTTCGTCTGACGATTAGATGAATGTATTAATTCTAGTTGATTTTTCTCCAATGATTCGATGTCATGGTAGACTTCATCGTTGACTCCAAACACTGAGGTTAGTAGTTGCCCTAATAATCCTCGCTTGGTTCTGACACCTTGACTATAAATGCTTCTCATATTCCAGATGATCTGTCTTTGCTGCTCTCTCAGGTGATGATTTAATTCTTTGCAATGGGATTCTGCAGATAATACCAGTGCCTTGTCGCATAAGGTATTCATTTGTTGGATTGTCTTGTTTATATATTCTTCATCTACTTGGATGCTGGAGATGTTCACTGCTACTTCGATCCTGAAGTTTCCTCTCGAGAGTTTTGCGTGGCCAAGTTCTTCAATGAATAGGCCAGGTGACGGATACTTTACTGTATACGATCCCTTGGTTGCCGAAATTATGGTGCATAACGTAAGTAAGAGTGTTATAGTTTTTGTTACTGTTGACACTCCACTACCCCTGCTTTGCTTTCTACTTCCTTCCTCTTCCTCCTGTCTTGGTAACGGAACGAGCTTGGTAATAGGACGCTTGAGAATTGTGTCTCCCTTTGTCTTAACGGTTGCAACTCTGACAATGCCATCTGTACCTGGATGCACTTCTGTCACTCTTGCTAAAGGCCATCGATTGGGAGGACTGTTTTCATCCTTTTGTAACACTAGATCCCCTACTTGCAAATTCTCTTTCTTCGAAGTCCATTTCGTTCTGCGTTGTAACCCAGATAGGTATTCCTTAGACCATATTTTCCAAAAGTCGTTTTTCAACTTTTGAAGTAGTTTCCATCTTGTCAGTGTTTCTGAATGTACTTCTAATGGTGGTTCATTTGGTGTTATAAGTTCCCTTCCAATTAGAAAATGACCAGGGGTCAACGCTACCACATCGTTGGGATCTGTGGTTAATGGACAAAGTGGTCTCGAATTGAGACATGCCTCTATTTGGTACAGGAGGGTCGATAGTTCTTCAAACGTGAGGGTACTGTTCCCTACAATCCTTTTCATGTGATACTTTGTTGACTTCACCGCTGCTTCCCAGATTCCTCCGAAGTGGGGAGTTGCCGGTGGAATAAAGTGCCACTGGATACCTTCTTGAGTAAGTTTTTCTTGAACGCTAAAGTCTCCTAGAGTTTCCGTGAAGTCCTTCTGCAGAACTCTATTTGCTTCTACAAATGTGGTTCCGTTATCGCTATAGATATGAAGGCATGTTCCTCTTCTGGATGTAAATCTTCTGAAGGCTGCCAAAAAGGCGTTTGTTGTTAGATCACTGACAGCCTCCAAATGAACTGCTTTGGTAGCCAAACATACAAAGATGACAATATATCCTTTGTATGACTTATTCCCTCTTCCTTTTGCGGTTCTGATTTGTATTGGCCCTGCATAATCCAAGCCAGTGTGAGAAAATGGCAGGGACGGCGTTACTCTAGGCTCAGGTAAATTGCCCATGAGTTGCTGCAACGGTTGTCTTCTGAATGCAAAACATTTCATACAGGTGTGAATTTCTTTGCGTATTATTTTCTTCACATTGATGATCCAGAATTTTCTACGGATGTATGCTGCTGTAGCTTGACTTCCGCCATGTAGCAGTTTCTGATGGACGTCTCTCACTATTAGGTGGGCTAGATGACTATTATGGGGAATGAGAATAGGATGTTTCTCATTATATGGCAACATTGAATTTTGAAGTCGTCCTCCCACTCTAAGAGTTCCTTCATCATCGATGAATGGTCGTAATGGTGCCAAGGAACTTTTTGTGTGAACCGAGATGTTTTTCTTCAAGGTTTGAATCTCTGTTGCCCAGCTGCGTGCTTGCACTATACGGATGATTTGAATGAGGCAATTGTTGAGTTCTGCTGCCGTAGGGTATTCGGTCGGAAACTGTTGTCTTCTGCATTTTTGAGCAAACCTGTTACAGTATGCAGTGACCCGCAGTAACTTCTGCAGTGACGAATATTTGGACAAGATGTCCAATTCTTCTTTTGATGCGATAAACGCTTGGACTTGGTGAATCTTTTCCTCTTCTGTAGCTGTTATGGGAATAGTTGTTTCCGTCAGTGGCAAAGGATTAGTTCGTAACCATTGCGGCCCGTTCCACCACAATAGATAATGCTGTAGTTTGACAGGAGTGAGCCCTCGGGATACAGCGTCTGCTGGATTGTCCTCTGAGCGCACATGATGCCAATTTCCGCTGGGGGTTACTTCCAATATTTCTGTTACCCTGTTTGCAACAAATGTTTTCCATTTCTCCGGGCCTGCTCTTATCCAGGATAAGGTTATCATGGAATCTGACCACGCGAAGATGGAGATGCTGGGGATGTCCAGTGCACTAATAGCTTCCTTCAACATTTTTGCTGCTAACGATGAAGCACATAACTCCAGCCGTGGCAACGTTTTCTTTATTTTTATAGGTGCAACCTTTGACTTGGCTGTCAATAAACTTATTTGAATGCGTCCGTCTTGAGACATTACCCTGCTGTAAATTACAGCACCGTAAGCTTTTTCCGACGCATCACAGAATGCATGCAACTCCATTTCCCGGATGCTGCTGTGGTACCCTAACCATCTTGGAATGGATATGCCTTCAACCAATGGTAACTCTTCTTGAAACTGCTTCCACTCGTTCATTATTTCTGTGGCCACTGATTGATCCCATGATTGCTGTTGTAACCAAAGTTGTTGAATTATTAATTTGGCTTTTATTACAATTGGCGCCAACCATCCTAATGGGTCAAACAAACGGGATATTTCTGACAAGATTACCCTCTTTGTAGGATTTGCATGAGCTCGAAGACTGACTCGAAACTTAAATTCATCTGCATTTGGACTCCAGTGTACTCCCAAGGTTTTCCTTGTTTCTCCTTCGTCGATCTCGAGTAAATTCTTGTCCTGTAAGTTATCTGGCAATTCTTCAACAAGAGCTGGGCTGTTGCTTGCCCATTTTCTGAGGGTAAATTCTCCATTTTTTAACAAATTGATTAGACTTACTTGGAGATGCCTTGCTTCTTCTACGGAGTCAGTTCCCGACATTAAATCATCCACGTAGAAGTCCTTGGTTGCTACTTCTGCAGCCATTGGGTATATTTGTCTTTCATCCTCGGCTAGCTGCAAAAGGGTACAGATTGCCAGGTATGGTGCTGCTGTTGTTCCATAAGTTACAGTAGTGAGTTTAAATTCTTGAATAGGTTCGTCTGGAGAAAACCGCCATACTATCCTTTGGAGGTCCTGATCTTCTTCGGCTATCTTAATCTGACGATACATCTTTTCAATATCTGCCGAAAAAACAAATTTGTGTTTTCTCCACCTCAGCAGGATATGCTTCAAATCTTGTTGTAGTCTTGGTCCAGCAGTCATTAGCTGGTTTAGGCTAAGTCCAGTAGTGGTTTTTGAGGAAACATCATAGACTACCCTTAATTTCGTGGTTGTGCTGTCTTCCTTTACTACTGCTTGATGAGGGATGAAGTAGGTTTTTCGTAGATTGGCTCCTGGTTGAACGCGTTTCATATGTCCTAGTTCTAAGTATTCCTTCATAAAGGTTTTGTATTCTTTACCTAGAACTTTATCTTCTTCTAACCGTTTCTCCAGTTGAATGAACCGTGCAATTGGTTCCTTGAACGGAATTTTCACTGTATATGTACCATCAGCATTTCTCTGGTGGTTGCAGTTGTAGAATTCTTCGCATTCCTTGTCTTCGTTGGACATCATCTTTTCTGGTACAACTTCTTCAATCTCCCAAAATTTTGTGAGTTGTTCATCTTCTGCAGCACATGCGACCATGCTAAGAATTTTCCTTTCTTCTGATGGTGCTGTTGCATTCCCCGTGATGATCCATCCAAGTTCCGTGTTTTGCGCTAACAGGCCTCCGTTGAATTTTCGTACTCCTTCCAAAATGATTTCTTTGTAGATGTCTGCTCCTAGGATAACGTCTATTGGTCCAGGTTTCTGAAATAGTGGATCAGCCAACACCATATTCTTACAGTCCTGAAGTTGATAGTTTTCGTCTGGTTTTTCTGGAAGTGACTTGGTTAGCTGTGGCAGTATCAGCATTTCACATATGGTTGTGTAGTTGCTTGGAAATCGTGGACGTAGGTTTACAGTTAATCGTCCTCGGGCTGTACCTGCTCCTTTCTTGCCTAATCCAGAAATGTGCACTCTCACCTTTTCTTCTGGTAGACCCAGCGTTTGAGCTGCATCTCCTGTGATGAATGATGCCTGTGATCCGGAGTCTATCAGGGCTCTGAGATACTCCAAACTCCCTGAGGATGACTGGACCTTAATTAGGGCAGTTGCAAGCAAAACGTTGCGATGCTGTCTTCCTACTAGGCTTGCAACAATGTTTTCGTTCTTATTGGTTGCTGTCGCACTGGAAATTGCCGTAGTGGTCTTGGGAGGCTGTTGTTTGCTAAAATCTTCGTGCAAGAGCCAATGATGTCTTTTATTACATACCTTGCATTTCCCTGGGCAAAAGTGTCTGGAGTTATATTTTCCTGTAGGCTTGAAGCAGTTTGAACATAATTTTTTATTCTTTATGAAGTCCCAACGTGCGGATATATTTAGATTGCTAAATTTTGGGCAGGATTTAATGCTGTGTGATCCTCCTCAGTGGAAGCACGATATGTCAGCAGTGTGGTACGTCTTCACTGCCCACCGATCCTGGTGACTTTCCCATGGTTTCCCAATTCCTTGTTTTCTGGGTTCAAGTTTGTTCCATCTTTGTACAGCTTCCAGCGACTGAAATCTTGTGTCTAAGAAATTCAGTAGCTGCTCGAATTTTTGCACTTCTCTTGGTGCCGTTAGTGACTGCTTATACAGTCTGTTGGTTTCCTTGTCCAACTTCCGTGTCACTATATGACACATGATAGGCCCCCATGTGGCCGTTTCAATTCCTAAGTTCTCAATTGCTCTCAGGCATTCTGCAGTAGTGTCATGGAGTTTCTTGATCCCTTCTGCAGATTCGTTCGACAGGGTTGCCTGGTTGAATATGTCATCCAAATACTTCGCAAGTAGCAGCCTGGTGTTGTCGTATCTGTTCCTTATAATGAACCATGCAGACTCGTAATTGGCTTCAGTTGCCTCCAGGTGTTGCACTAACTTGCTGGCTTCCCCTCGTAACTGTGACTTTAAGTAATGCATTTTTTCCGCCTTACTTAGTCGTGAATTTTCATGAACAATTCTTCTGAAAATATCATGAAAGCTAGGCCATGCTTCGTAGGTCCTTTCAAAAAATGGAATTTTAAGAGTAGGCAACACTATATTCGCATGGCTGTGTTCCTTGACACTTTGAACCTCTCCATCCTGGATGTGTTGGTACAGGACTACAATTATTTCGTTGACCATCTTCTTGGTCTCAAGGAACTCCTTGTCGTCGTAGCTACCGTGGGATAGTATCTCCTCGTTTAGAGCTCTGATGTCATCCCAATCATCCTTAAAATTCTTAATGTTGTATTCACAATACCTTTTACTGCATTCCTCATTCAACCTATTCCAGACTTCCTGAATGTCGCTTTGGAGTGAATTCACCTTGATCTGTAGCCTTCTTATTCGAAACTGTCCCTCCTTGTCAGCACGTGCGGTCGTATCTTCTTTTGGTCCAGCTGGCTGCTGTGAACTTTCACCTAGTGTGGCTAGATTTTCTTCGCACTTGTCGAGCAGGGCAACCCCTTCATTGTAAACGTCTTTGGTTTGCTGAAAAAAATTGTTTTTAAAATAAGGGTGTTCTTCCTCGACTTCCTTCGCCAGGTCTGAATGGTTGGCCTCAAATTCTTCCCAAAGTTGTTTTAGGGTGGATCTGCGAGCGGTGATATATGCTGCATTTTTTCTTGATGGGCCATCCTTCCTCACGTTGATAATCTGCCTGCGAATGGATTCTGCTAAATCTTCTTGGGTTGTGAAAATCTCCCGTCGCTGCGCCATCGTAACGGTCTTGTTCGATGAGGGCTGGTACGTTTTAAGGGATCACTGGACCAAATGCTAGGGGCAGGAACGTTAAAAGGCTCGAAATATCAAATACTAGGGGCAGGAACGTTTTAATGGCTTGAAGGACCAAAATGTTCAGGGGCAGGAACGTTTAAAGGCTCGAAAGGACCAAAATGTTCAGGGTGGAGCTTGTAATGGACTGTATGAATTTAATTTGGACAGTTGCAGGAATATCTTAGGGGTGCAGGAATTAAAAAGGGGTGCAAACCAACGGTCTCGTGCGGTCTCACACGAGATGATGTACCAAAAAAGACCTGGGGCCGTTGGTCAGCGTGACACAGTGAAACAAGACTTCAAACTGTATGTTTATTGACTAGAATATTTTTCTATTTATACATATAAAAATACCGACTTAGCTTACAAAGTTTAATATTTGCCCTAGTTTCAGCTCGCATATGCACTTGCGTATTCAATTTCATAACAAACAAACTTGCAGAGTGCAGAATTGCAGGCTATTCACCGGTCATTCGAGCACTGATTACATTACTGCTGACGCTTTGTTAAGCATTTTCCGTATGCAATATGTGTTTGTAAAATATTCGCCTAATTAAATTAAAAGGATTAAAATTTATGTTTTGGTTCCTAAACAGCCACACTGGATTAATTAATGACCCAGAAGGAGTTCAGAACTCAACAAATAATCAAATTGACTTCAATGGGTTTATTATTTAAAGAATTAAAGTTTACACAAATCTTTACATTGATAATAATCACCCGGAGGTGAATTCAAGCTTAATAAAAAGAAAAGACACACCCTATATGAATATAAAAGGGGGGGATCCCACGCAAAGTTACCTTATGGTCTAAATATGTGGTTACACAACGGACAAAATGAAATAGATAACAGGGGTGAAGCCCCTGGTTAACAACAAGCAAATCAAAACATAAGCTTAAGCTTTAAGTGAACGGGCGCAATATTTACGAACTCCCGGAAAACACATAACAAATATAGTCGCAACCTAATTAGGCACAAGAACACAATTGGAGTAATACATAGCTCCTACCTGATAGCTGTAAGCACGTTATTTGGGGTTGGCGATAGTTACGAACTCCGCCTCGGCGAAGGCCGGTGAGACGTTGCAGAGGTGTAGCGGGCTCCCCAAATGGGAACGAAAGGGTTGTACAGGGGCCAATTCGGTGCGGAGGGCCAGAGCGTCGGTTTACCCCACGAAGAAGGATGGCAGCCAGCGGCGGGCGACGGGTAACTTCGAACTTTAACACGGCTTCACAGAATTCGCAACAGATTTGCCGAAACTTTTTCCACTGATATGAAAAGTATTGTAGGCTTATGAGGACACCTTTGTTGAATGTGCAAAAGGGTGCAACTTGCTTTTCCACTCCTTGCTGGAGGGCAAAAGCCGACAGAAGGCGCCTCGCCAATAATTTGAAACCGCTTAACGAAACATCGCCCTTAGCCCGCGCTACCGAAAACTTTGAGTTGCAGTCAACCAACTATTATCGGGGTCTAAGCTGAACTCCAAATCAAAATTTAATTACGTGAAGATCACAAAGTTCGCATAACGTGGACACGAAACTACACTGCGTTCACAGAACGCATCCCGGACCGCAAGCACACGCGGCCCGGGAGCGACAAAAACTTGCACGTTAGTTGTGGTTCACAGCTCGATGCCAATTAATTCAGAAACGCGCGGTAAAAACGATGGTCACCCCCGCGCAGAATGATCTCATTCCTTCAGAACAAAGAACCTGCCAGCCTTGCAAAAGAAACAAGGAACAATTAACACGAACAACTCTAGAACCTTCGACAACCTAATCAGCGCTTTCAGCGAGCGAGGGGCGCAATTCAAAAAGCTAAGAAAAGGTATCATTTTACAATCTAATTTCCAGGAATGAAACTTCACGTTGTGCAGGCGTTCGGTTCCTGCATTAAAGAATGAATTCACGGACCCAATTCGGCAAATGCAACATAAACGGTAATATTTATAATATAGTTTCGAGGAAAGAAATCTTACTATGGCCTTGCGCCCGCGTTAAAGAATTGGTTACTTAAGAAAACAAATACGAAGCGCAAGCATTTCAATGCCCGCCGGAACAAATTTGAATATAACTAGTACAGGGCCGTAATCAGTAAGAATTCGGGCGACAAATAAACGTAATTTTGAGCAAAACGAAAGAGGTCGAAAATGATCTAACAGATCGTTAGGAACTGTTAGAGAAACAACAACAAAAAATTGGGCGCAGACTAATAGAAATCTATGGAATAATATATGATACAGTTGTTTAACCTGATGCTATATCTAATTTTAAAGACATTTATAATACATGGGGTAATTTTTACATTCTCGTGAAAACAAACAGGTATTTTACAGAAAAAAAAAGTTTTTTAAGATAGTCACATTGTTTAAGGATGCAAGCATTAGAATGTTCTAATAACAACTGTAAATCATAAAAATTATTTTTTGATTTTGTGATTAAATAATAATAATAATTGAGTTCGTTATCGTCTCTAAATCTGTTCCTTCCGAGGTGTTTTTTTTTTTAATTCCGTCATAAAGCAATCAGACGAAGTTGGATCTAGACTGTAAAAAGTATGGTCTAATATCTTAAAGTCGCAGTACCCTATCGCCGTGTAAGGCCAAGATATGAGATTTCTTAATTTCGCCTTTTTAGTGTGATTCTTCACCAAACTTCATAAATAGACTACGGTATAAATTGGGCAATTGTTTTGCAAATTGGCATGCGATATTCGAAGACATATGTAATTTCAAAAAGTTAAATAGAGAACATGTAATTAAACAAGAAGGTACCTGGTTCGGGAATATAAAAACGTCCCCTCGTAGAAGGTATTTTAAAAACTGCGACAATACAAGCGATGGTTTTCAACAAGAAACTGTTAGAAATACTGGAACTGTCAAGAAAGCCAAATACGTGAAATAAAAGAAAACATCAGAAAGGATAACATTAAAACTAAGAGAACTTAACAGAAATTCTAATTTTGTTGTTTTAGATCAGAAATTTACAGCTCAAGTGAGTATAAAAATCGAGAGAAAATACGTAATAAAATGTACTACTCATACCAAAAAGTAATTCTTCTTCGTCTACTTCTTCCTCATATCTCTTTCGCTTTTACGGCTTAAGATCTCAATAAGGGAATATATAAGACTAAATTAAATTAACAGCTCTTTATGCCTTGCAAACTTTGTTAACTACAAAGAAATATTAAGTGAGATTAAAAAGAAAGCATTTTTATAGGGGAATAAAAAAGGATATTTATATAAAAAAAGAATAAACTTCGAAATGGAAAAGTTTGTGAAATATAAACACATGTTAACCCTTTCCGTCCTGGATTTTTTGACAGTCAGAAAAAAATATTTTGTCACGAAATATTGTTTATAACTGCTATAAGAACTCCCCTGCAGAATTTAAACAAGTGTCCATCATAGATGCAGGATGTGGTTGCAATTGCCACCACTAGGTCTGCAGGGTACAAATTTACAAAAATGAAAACAAAAGTTATAATACTGAGTAACATTTATTTCACATAAAATTTTTGAAGCAATTTTTAGTTTTGGCAAAGTGGAACCTGGCATTCGAGCACTGGGGTCTGGAACGTCCTCCACAATACTCCAGTTTACTGAGCATGTCCATCTCTATGTATTGTCCAGTGTGCAATATTGTCATACCTGACGTCAGCCATTGGGACTGTGTTTGGCTTCTGCCGCTTAGTGGGAGTGGGTGAATCTCTGGGAAATTATTAAATCATTATTTTAAACCAATATCATCTAATGAAGGTAGTTGTATATTTGTATGGAAAAACTAAATTATATTTTTGGCAGTACTTTACCTTGTAATCTATACTTACCGCTTACATATTTTTCACTTCTTACACAATAATTGCTAGCCAGCTGCAATATTACACCCTGCACATCCTACACTACATAAGACACAACACATGCACATTACATCTTGAAGTATATGCACAAAACTAGCTATTATCTGACTTATCACAGGAAATCATAAATTGTACTTCATTAATGCCCTATTGCTATTTGCTTAACATGTAACTTAATAAGGCCTTATCTAATTTTTTGCGTTCTGAAGTTTTAATAGCCACTTGAAGTCAGTAATTTACTACTGGAATTACCAACAAATATTTCAATTACCGCGAGTAATTTCAATTGCCACACATAATTCAAATACTTTAGTAGTACTTAAAGTAATTTAGTTACTCAAAGGTACTTGAGTAATTGAATGTAGTAATTAATTACGGTTAAAAAGTAATTGTCAAGTACTTTTTAACAAAAATGGTAATTACTAATTATAATGACCGAATTTTGAAAAATTGTTCAATTCCAAGGCAAATCAACAAAAAGTAACTTAATTAGTAATTAATTACTGCCCAGCTCTGCCTACCGATGAGCAGACAAGGTGTCGCTATTATACATACAGCAGCTCTCTAAATATGAAGATGGCAATTTGTCACCGACAGGGCCGAAAGGGTTAAGATATAACATCTATTAAATCCTCAATTCGTGCTACCTGTATTCATATAGTTTATACCTTTTTCTTATATACACTATTAGTAATAAAGCTTAACCGTATGTTTCATTATGTCTTAACCAAGTAGCACGTAGTATAAGAAGTGGCGCTGTATTACGCGGTCACGCATTATGAGTATACGGGAGTCCGCAGAGTGCAGAATAACTGCAAGTCAGCGGATTTAAAATTAGAATAATGCGAGGGTGTGGAATTGAGCGCGGAAGAGTAGAAAAACACCCGCTAGCTGCTGACAGGTTGTGTCCTAGATATTCCAGGGACACAAAGCCTGATTTAAAAAGGGTCTTTTCAAGTGTCTCTGGAGGTTTGCGTTTGCAAGCAGCTGAGTCCGTTGCATCTCCAGCCGAGGTGCAGTTCACCAGAGTGAAACATCATCTTGGAAGCCATTCCCCGATGTTCTCATTCGACACAGCTTGAATCTGCAATTTTGACCTCAAGGAGGCACCCAGCGCTGTTCCCGGCGGCTCTTTGGTGGAAATATTAAAACAAGATTAGTTTCTACTTGAAACCGTGATACGAAATAAGGAAGCGGTTACAACATTTTTGGCAATTGTTTTAATGAATACTTGCGAAATCGTGGGTCGTGTGTTTGTGGTCCCGATATCGGGGAAGCACCTGAGTCCAGTACGCAGTTATCGCGTCATTTGCTGACTCGGAGTTCATAGTATAGGGCTCCCAGCATCAGAGCATTTATAGAATAGACAACTTCGCCTAGTTTATTTGTGCGCGGAATTCCATTACATTTCGTGGTATTTGACTTTGCGTTGATAGCTGAACTTTAATGATATGCATTTTGATAGATCTAGCGCGCCACCGTTTCATTGTGTAATTTTTATATGTAGTTTCTTGTGTTTGGGTTTTCTTACAAATTTTATGTGTTTATGTAAACTGCTGGGTTTTCATTGCTGATAGTGTTTGCATGTGTAAGTACAGATGACAACGAGCTACCCCAAGCAGTATTAGCTTACCCTTAGTTGCACTGACGATAGTAGGTAATAGTCTCATACCTCACTGAATAAGCTAGCGACTCAGGTCAATATGAAGTAACAGTATATTAGAGTGTAGGGCTATCTAAAAAGCCGTGTTACAAGACCTAACAGCAAATGAAAAAATAAAATAGAAGGTTATGTACTTAAAAACATAAAAGTAAAAAATTACAAAACTACATTAGAGTAACATAAAGAAATGGAAGAAAATTGTTGAGCAAGCTAAAACCGACATATGGTAAGCTGTTAAAAGAAGAATACATTGAAAATATTTCCCGTTTGTTCACTAAAGCTTTGACTGATGTGGTTACTGGAACTGTTTTGTATTACGATATTAATTGCTGTTAGCGATTATAGGCTGTAGCAGAGGTAAAAATGGCCGGCGAAATCCAATTTTAAAGTGAAACGCGATACATCCTCCAGCGGCAGGGGGCATGTGCCTATAAAATACAAAATGGAATTACAGATATAAATTCGCACTTGAAGCTTGCGTGAAATACGGCGCTTCTAGCAGTAATACGTGTTCTTATGTTTCATTATTTTTTAGAGGCCCTAAGGTTTATGTGTGTTGTAACGGGTGCCGTATCCCGGCTCGTAACTCCGTAATGTCTCAATATAATTGCAGCCCATTGGCTCGCACAACGCCGCTCCTGTTTAAGGCTTTTAATTTATAAAATTCCATTAACGGCGCCCGAAGATCATCCTGCTTCATCTATTTCCTTCCGCCTGGTGCACACGGAACGGCTTGATGTCTGAGACGTCTGGCGAAGGTGTTTTCCTCGACGAGTGAATGAACTCAGCGTGCACCTTAGCGGCTTGGTTTCGAATGGTGTTTTATTGCTTACTCATGCGACATTGTGTTAAAAGATGGGGGACTGCAGTTCAGTGGCGGTAATACAAAAGTAAAAATCTAAATGGGTCTTAATGAAAAAAACATGTTTGTGCTACTAAACCGTTGATGTGCTCGTTACTGAACTTTCTCATACTCATAAACCACAGGATGTGGAGGTCGGCTGCAGTAATATGCAAACAAATTCTGGTTTTCCGAGTTTATGGATCAAAACTATGAATTATTTAAGGGAAATGAACTTATCTAAGAATTTACTCTATCATCCAGTATCAACACAAAATGTGAAAAAACTCGCACCGTGGTGAGCTAGGATACAAACTAGTAAATTTCCTGGAAAATGACGATAACAACGTTTTACGTTTTACACGACCTAAATCAGGAAGTAGTAGCAGAAATGAAACGTTATTGAATATAAGAAACTATTATTTAAAGATTAGAAGCAGAGCAATACCATGTTGGAACAAAATGACGATTGTAGTGTCCTAGAAAATTTAGATGATCCAGAATGTGAATCCTCGTCAAGCATGGAGGTTTCTTCAAATTGCGGAAAAATTTTCTATAAGCGCTCTAGAAGAGCTAGGAAATATAGATGTGAATATAGATGATAAAAGGCACTAAAGAGTAGAAGTTAACGGAAATGTGAACAGATAGTATAAAAGATAAACAAAAGACTAGTTGAGTGGAGTCCACGCACAAGATGCAGAAGTATAACATAGCCAAAATCTAGTGGAAGGATAACATATTTAAAAGAAGCTTAAATGCAGCAGTGGCATGAAAGTGACCTACAATTGATCCAACGAACGTAGTGACAAGTAATGAAGAATAAATTTAGCTCGTGAAAGGAACTCAGCATGTCAAGACGACATGAAAATCAAATCAAATAGAGAAACCTTGGTCGATGTCTAAATGTAGTAATCAATTACGACCTGTTACGACACATTACTTGTGGAATAGTATCGAATAAATTGACGCTCTGCAGTTTATAAGAGAGGACTATTCTCTAGCCGTTACAGATGCTGCGTCCGGGATGGATGGAGGTGTGTACAAATTGGAAGCATACTTCCTATGCATGGAGCTACAAAGAAATCTATGACTTACAAACCGGAAGTTAAAGGTTTTTAGGAATAGTTTACCCTACATACGTAACTTGAGCTCGTAGGATATTGCTTCTGCATCTTACCAATGCGGAAAAAGAATTTTTCTCTAGTCAAAATAGTCATTTAAAGTCAATTTTATATTTGTCGTGCTTTTCAGATGATCTTACAATGTAATATTTGATACACTTTTATTTTGCAAGACACTTTTAGTGACAATGTGATTTACTAACATTTACAAAGGTGTAAACTTCTTAAAGTCAAATTCAAACTGAGATGAACAACTACTTCATATGCATCTGCAATCTGGAATGTAATAGTTTCTTCGTAACTTTCCAAATTGGTACTGTAAGGCTTTTCCAAACAGCTACATTCAGAGAACGGTAACGCTTTAATGCACAAACATTCTGCTCGATGATTGCTGGCTATTGAATATCGACTCCTTACAATCTCCCCCCCCCCCTCTAGTTACACTAAAAAACCAGTGGCAGCGTCAATTGTTAATTATTATCGTAAATGTAATACTTTTACTGTTCACTTCTCAGTACCAAGTTCAACTGCAAAGTATAATTTATGTACAGCTACTAATGTCATTAGAATTTTTATTTATTATTTTACACTGACATTTGGAGTTATTCCTTTTGTTAATTTATTAAAGGCTGTAGTTTGTGAGAGTGCGGTTGCAGACAAAACTTCTTTATAAAATGTGGCTTTAATAATAAAAAAACATTATCGTGTCTAGGAAAATGAAATACAACGTCTGCTATAGATTGTTGTTTTAAAAAGTGTGGATTATGCTGTAACTTAAAAATAAGCGGCAATTTAAATCTAAAATCTAAAGAAATGCCCGATGATTTCGTTCAGATAATTTATAAAATATTTTAACAGTTCCACATTTTATGCTCGCACACTGTATTTTCTTTACGACAGTGCCTCCTCCATTACCTCCTATGAAACAAAAAACATTATTTAGTAGTAGTAGCCGTAGTAGTAGTATTAGTAGTATTTAACCTAGTTGTTCTGCCTATAACAAATGAAGCGTTTTGCATTCGTAACCGTATATTCTATATTTAAGGTAAAGCCTACATTTTTTCTGTCCGTGGTATAGGTTGTTGCTATACTCATATCCTCATCGTTACGAAACTATGTGGCAATTTGCCATTCATTACATCAACCATCTAAGATGTATTTTCTTGTATTTTTTAAAACAAGTTTACGATTTTTGCCACATGTTACAGTGGAAACTCCAAGCTTAATAGAGGTTGTTTGACTAAGTTGTGGGAGGGGTGGATCGTAGGCAGTAAGAACGGGAGATTTCTCGCAACAGTTGAATTAATTGTACCTGTATAATGCTGGGTCAAATTCGTGTTCTTTCTATGGTTACCACCTGATGTGTGTCGGTCGGTGATGTAATGGGAAATGTCTAATTCTCAAACGAGACATTCCGAAGCGCGATTTCTTTGCTTGATGGTAGGTCAAAAATAAAAATATATATCCAGAAAGCTTAATGCAGATAAAATGTCTTTCTAAGTGCTTCGCTCAGATCAAATTTTTTATTTTTATTTTTTTTTTATTTACACACTTGGTGCATACATTGCAACTAGTTAATAACTATCTAGCAATTTTATTTTAACAAATGCTTACTTAAGTCTAAGTTACCTTACATCTAAGCAAGTCTTAACGTTTGATGGATGTGTTCCCACTGGCGCACTCCACATATGGTTTAAAACACTCTTTTCACATGTTTTAGATTGCCCTTAATTCATTTCACTTCACTTACACTAGCTCGAAGGGTTTTAGTCTTTTTAGTCTACGAGTAAGCTGATTGTTGTCGAGTAGTTGTAGCACTTCGACATTCACATGTTCGTGTAGCCTAGTTTCGTGTTTTTTCGCGAACCGTTTGATTTCCTCATTGACCATAGGCACTTTTAGGTCCTTATGGATGTCATCATTTCTGATGTACTAAGGAGCATTGACAATGCTACGAAGTACTTTGTTTTGGAAGGTTTGTATAATTTTGACATTAGATTTCTTCGTGCATCCCCAAAGTTGCACGCCGTAGACCCAAACTGGTTTTAGAATCTGTTTATACAACAGTAACTTATTATGCAGGGATAGCTCGGAATGTCTTCCAAGTAACCACCACATCTTTTTGAATCTAATACAGAGTTCTTCGCGTTTTTTCTTGACATGTTCTTTCCACCTGAGCTTGGTGTCGAGTGTCATGCCCAGGTACTTCGCTGTGTTAGCGTATGGAACTGTTTGCTGATTGATCTCTATGGGTAAGTAATCAATTCTTTTGTTGGTGAAGTTTGTGTGAGTAGACTTCGCCTCATTTAATTTAATCCTCCATTTCTTAGTCCAACTAGTGACGTTGTTGACGGCTGTTTGCAGTTTGTTTGTCGCTGCATCTATCTCGTTACTTGTAGCCAGCAATGCAGTGTCGTCAGCAAAAGTAGCTGTCTTCACTCCATCGCTCATAGGGATATCGCTGGTGTAGAGCAAGTACAAGATTGGTCCAAGGACACTACCTTGCGGTACTCCTGCCCCGATGTCTTTTAATTCTGAGTATTCTTCGCCGTATCTTACCCTGAAGTGACGGTCGGAGATGTATGATTTGAGAATCTGACTCATTTGCTTGGGTAGATTCTTTTCCAACTTATATTGTAGACCCTCGTGCCACACTTTATCAAAAGCTTGGGCTACGTCTAGAAATATTGCTGAACAAACTTCTTTTTCTTCTAAAGATTTTTCAATTACATCAGTGATGCGATGCACTTGGTCGATTGTTGAGTGCTTGTTTCGAAACCCGAATTGATGGTTCGGGATAAGTTGTTTCTCCTCAATAATTGGTTT
The DNA here is from genome assembly GCA_940337035.1 of Agriotes lineatus. Taxonomy (NCBI): domain Eukaryota; kingdom Metazoa; phylum Arthropoda; class Insecta; order Coleoptera; family Elateridae; genus Agriotes; species Agriotes lineatus. Next base: position 123,103,288 of record OW679196.1, read on the forward strand.
GAGGCGTTTTAAGAGCAGCTTCTCAAACAATTTGGATACGATTGGTAGTAGCGAGATTGGTCGATATGATGTTTTCTCATTGGGTGGTTTTCCTGGTTTTGGTATCATAATAACTTCCGCTATCTTCCACTGCATCGGTACGTATTGTAATCGCAGAGCGGCGTTGAATAGGTGAGTAAGTTTCATTATGCCCTTTCTTGGCAGTTCTTTAAGCACTTGACCACTTATTAGATCGTAGCCTGGTGCTTTTTTGGCACTGAGGTTCTTTTGAATCTCTGTGGCAATTTCGTTCGGGGTTATTGGATCAATGACCTTATTTTCCCAGGTGTCTATCGCGGATAGCGGTTCGTTGTCATCAGCAGGGTGAGGTTGGAAAGTATTTGCTAAGTGCTCAGCAAATATTTCCGCCTTTTCACTATCTTTCCTTGCCCATTCTCCGTTTTCATTGCGAATAGGTGGGTTTTGGTTTTGTGGTCGGTTTAACCTCTTAGTCGCCTTCCACAGAGAGTACTCAGTATCTTTATCATCTGATAAACCTCTTAGAAATTCAGAGAATGTTTCATTTTTAACGGTACGGATTTCCTGTTTAAGTTGTTGGCTTAGTCGATTTAGCACTGTTTTATCTGCTGGTGCCCTGCTTTGTTGCCATTTTTTCCGTGCTTTACGTTTCGCTGATACGAGATCTCTAACTTCTTTTGGGTAGTTTAGCCCAGTTGTTTTCTGTTTTGGCGCCGGAGTACTGTTCCATGCTGCTTGTTGTAGATTAACTACGAATAATTCTGCTTCTGTGTCTACTTGATCAGTTGTTTTTAATGGGACATTTAACTGGATACGTCCTTCTACTTCTGTTCTGAATACGTCCCAATCTGTCCCTTTGTTCGTTAGCGATGGTAGCTGTGATTTACTGATGATCGTCTCACTTAACGTCAAGATAATTGGTGAGTGATCTGATGACAGATCGTAATTGTCTTCAATACTGATGTAATTAGTTGATATGCTCTTCAGTACAAAGAAGTCAATTAGATCTGGTATTTTATTGCCATCTGATGGCCAATATGTTGGCTTGCCAGTAGATTGGCATATACATTTAGCTTGCTTGATTGCCTCGTACAGTTGCTTGCCCTTGGTAGTGATGAGTCTCGATCCCCAGAAGGTATGCTTAGCATTAAAATCGCCTCCAATTATGAAGTGATCTCCTAATGTCTGGAAGAGTCTAAGGTAATCCTCTTTTTCTAACGCATATCTAGGTGGACAGTATATTGCAACAACAGTATAATCCTTGGATTTTGTAAAGACTTTTACAGCTGTTGCTTGTATCTCACTGGTTTCATATTTAGAACCTTCATAGTGCTTGATATTGTCCTTTATTATTACCGCCGCTCCTCCCCTAGCTGTGTTGTTTGGATGGATGGTGTGGTATAATTTGTAACCTTTTATTTTTAGGTAGTTCTCTTTGGTAAAGTGTGTTTCCGAAATTAGACAAATGTCTATTTTTTGATCCCAAAGGAATACTTCTAGTTCATGGGCGTGTTGTAAAAGCCCATTTGCATTCCAAGCAGCTATTCTGATAGTCGCCATTTTTATTTCTTGCTTTTGGCTGCTGCCTTATTGCTGGTTTCAAGTTTTGCAACTCTGTTTAATATAGTTTTGATGGACTCGTCTTGTTTGTTGATTTTGCCTAAAATTGTCTGCAACATGTTATTTATTGCATCCAGTTTCGTTTCTTCTGTCGTGCCTTGTTGCGGCTTGTTCTTTACCATTTGCGCGTAGCTGCTACCACCTGTTGCGTTGCTTTGTTTTACTGGAACAATCTTTGGTTGGGTAGGGAAATTCTGTTGAGTTTTCTCTACTATTCTTGTTTCTTGAACTTTAGTTGTACTTGGGTTGTTACGTTTTCTTTCTTGTAGAGTTTTTTCTCTCCGCTTCTGGAGTTCCTTTGCAACTATACAGCCTCTGTAGTTTGCTGGATGTGCTTCTCCACAGTTAGCGCATTTTGCTTTTTCAAGTTTGGCTAACTTGCAGTCTTTAGTAGGATGACGTCCTGCGCATTTTACACACCTCGCTTCTTTATTGCAGAAGGATTGGGTGTGCCCATACGCTTGACACTTCTTGCATTGTGGGATGAGGGTTGTTTTATTTTTACGTAGTGGTTCTATTTTAACCTTCAATCCTGCAATTATACTAATTGCGTAGATATCTTTAATAGCTTCTGATTTGTCAAAAGCCAACATATGTAATGGCAATGGTTTCGTGGTGATTCCATCTTCATTTTTCACTTTCTTCATAATGTTAGTGACACTTAATATTTTAAATTTTTTTTCTTTCAAGTTTTCCATTATCATATTTATTGGGCATGTCGGGTGCATGCCTCTGGCCATGACTTTTATAGGTCTGTTCTGTTTGTCTTCATAGGTATAATACTCAATGTTATTAGCACGTAAAGTTGCAATTAAATTACGGTATTGCGTTTCGTCTGGTACGTTGATTTTATAGACATCGTTATTCAGGGCAGTTACCCTATAATCAATATTTGCTGCTTGTACTAATTTATAGACGGTTTCATAATTTTTAATATTAACCAGATTTATTGGTGGTGGTAAAGGTACTTTCTTCTCTTTCGACTTATTGTCTGGCTGTTTAGAAGTCGATGGTTGCTGTTGCGGAGAGGTTTCAGGGGATGAAACTGCTTTTCGTTTTTTATTTTTCCTAGATTTCTGAACTATCCAGTCGGTCTCTAGATCAAATTTAGAATTATTTCAATACAAATATTAGAAACGTTTTTATTATTATATAACGGTGGATAATACGTGGTTTCATTACTTGGATTTAGAGTGGAAGGAAAACATTCATTTAAGATACTTTGATTTCTGACATTATCTGAAAAAATGTGTTTTAGTTCTAATGGCAGTTTTGTAATCACACCATACGAAAATATTTACTCAGATATTCACACCTAGACTTTATGGTGTAATTTTAATTAATATTTCCGCAGATCAATTGACATCAAGATGACCGAGTTAGTACAAGAAAAGTATAAATCGTAGTAGGTAAAGTTGTAAACTTTGAATTTATAATATTTTTGACTGTGTAAAGTTTTCCTCTAGTCAGGTTAGAATAGCCAAATTACTACGTTTTTCTCCCTTAAGAATAATAATAATTTATTTATTAACCACACCTAGGAAACAAATTAGAAATTCGTACAGATACTTGATTATTTGGCGATGGTTCAAAGGTCAAAATTTAGCACGTTCGTACAAACACACGAACAGCTGATCTACCATGTGGACCTTGCTTAAAAACTAAGAAACAAATATACTGTTATAATATGGGTACAGGGGTATAAAAATTAGTTTAAAATAGGATTAAAAGGCTACAGTAATTAAATATTATAAAGATTAGTTTGAATATGAATTGGGTATTTAAATAATTAATATGCATTTATTAAATAAAGAAAATAGAATTTATAATTTAATAATATGTGGCTGATTGAGAAACAGAAGGATTCTAATTTAATTTAATATCTAAATATGAAATTGGAAAACAATGATAAATACTTTTTCGAGATAGACTATTGCACATATTGGGTAGAAATCAAAATAAAGCTTTTATAGAGTGTGAAAATAAGCAATATCGTTAAGGAGTTTGTTTTTATTATTGATATAACAAATTTGAAAATGAAAAGATGTAATCGATTTTTGTAACTAGAAATTATTAAATAAACCCTTTTTAATAAATTTTAAACATGTTTAATATATAAAAAGGTTGTAGTTGAATATAAAATACGCGAGTGGTGTACAAGAAATAAAATAAAATATTAACAGTACGAAGATACGCAGAATAAATAGAGGAAGATTAATAATATGGTGAGAATACTAAACTAAAGCAGTGCTAATCTACAGAAGAAAATAAATAGAAAGAAATACTGAATTAAGTTTATTGTTGAATTACATTTGGCATTGTGTGTCGATTGAGTTGGATTACAAGGAGCTATTTACTAGGGAGGAGCGTCGCAGGAAAGTAGTTGACAGAGTGAGCATGTTTATGGGGCTTGTCAAGTGAGGTCTGGTAGCTTGTGCTTATATCTGGATTCTTAGTGCTGAGCTGTGGTGTACTTCAGGAGAGTGGTTTGAATTCAGTATTGAAGAGAAACAACTACGACTGGGGTTTGTTTGGATCCATGTTGCGAGGGAGCTGTGTGGGCTGATTCATGGTGCAAACTAGTTTTTCCTGGGTTAAGTCAGTTCCTGATTCTGGGCATTTTGACAGTTTGGTTGTCAGTGGATGCCTTCACCGTGATTTTGAGTGGAGCGGTTGTGATCAGTAGCAGAGTAGGACAAATTGGTTTCTGCTGAGGACAGTGATAAGTTCAAATAAGAGGTAAATGAGTCTAGGTATTAAATAAGAACTGAAATAAAATAAAGATTAAAAATGAATTAATTTTAATTAAGGAAGTACTTACTATTTCAGATTGTCACATAACAAATGTAACGATCAAGTATTTGTGAAGGACTTTTCAAAGTTGGTTTGACGTATCATTTGACAGAAGTTTTTGAATTGTCATAATTAAAATCGGAACATCAAATTTCAGAATAAGCAATCTATATAAAAGGAATCCACTCTGATTTTCAGGAGCTAGCCGGAAAAATAATTTTGAAATTATCCCTTATGCAAAGTTAGTTGGACATTTTTCATGGTAACGGCGAAAATTGATAATCGGAAATTTACCGGGAAATTCACAAAAAACCGTAAACTATTAGTACTTAGATATTAGTTTTGTAATTTTTTTAATAAAAATGTTTTCTTTACTGTGTTTTCTCATTCGTGATATTCTCTATCAAAATATAACCCGTGCTTAAAAAATTTTCCTATGGAAATATTTCAAACACTTTTTATATTTCTACTGAATATTCCAATTAAATAAATAGGGCAGTTTAAATTGACTAAAATATAATTATAAACATAGACTCATAGGTAACACAAAGTGGAGCCTTAACGTTATCAGTATATAGCCATGCCGATGCTGACGCTTAACAAAAACTCACATAGAAAGATTGTAATACCTACAGCTCAATCGAAGTTTGATTGAATGTTAAGTAAGTTGGGACGTTCTTTTTAAATTTGGTGTATGAAAATGATTTATATTGTACAGGCAACGAATTGAATAATTTTTATATGTTGTAGGAAAATGAACGTTTATGGATAACATCAGAAGTCAAAGGTCAGATTTATTATTCGAGCGAAAACATAATAAGAATTGCATAAACCATTATCTATTGTTTCTCATATGCACATAGTAAAACCTCTTAAAATAAGGAATTATCTTAAAAACTGTGTACATGAAATAAAAAATAAACAAACTCTTCGGCGAAGTCAGTAGCCTTTTTAACGCCTGGTCGGATGGGTAGCCGAATCAGCGTTTTCTGGAAAAAAGTGCTTCTTTGTAAACAAACGTCATAAACGGCACTGCGTGCATGGCGGCGATTGAAACAAGGGTGTTAATCTTTATGGCGCTGTTCGCGGTTTTCAGTTGTAGTAGCTGTAACTAATAAAGAATATCGATTAAATGGCACCGATGCAAAAATAATCAACATTTTCGTGGGTGTTCTTTCTTGTGTTCGCTTATCATATTAGTGCTTTGGCTTGTATTTGGCCAATCTGCTCATTTTACTTTTAAAAGCAGTTCGGACAAGAATACGAATGCTTCCATCTTGCTGACGGGCTCTTCATTTTCGGTCTTCGGAATCCTGCAGGAGGCTATGAGTTTGCCTGGAGGAGCTGTGTTTGTTCGTCGTTGCAGAGCAGTAGTACCGCACCAGGCAGTTCTCTTTCGGTGCAAAAAGGATAAAAGGATAGGACGTCCCAACCAGCGGCAGCGAGATTGGTAGAATTCCGGGTTGTTCTACACGTGTCGGGGCTTAAACCCCCTTGGCGTTTAAGACTGATGAAACTGGTGCGTTGGACTTAACTCTGTTTCCAAGGGCGAAGGATCTCGCTTATACACCCCCCTCTGGAAGAATATCTGCCGGATTTATCTTCTGGGACGGCCTGGGGGTAAAACTGCGTTATAGTGATATATACAAGCGTACGTGATAAACGTAAAGTTGTGCGTTTATCGGAATTACCCCGTGATCTGGAGATCAAGATGCCAGCCAAATGTGACGAAACTAGTGGCGTTCACATTTTAACGCACTAATGGCATAGAAGAAAATATTTCAAAAAATGTTTGGTGTCTTATAAACAATGGAATGCTTGGATTTTATTTTATCGACGAATATTTAAATTCCCTGCTATTTTTAAACATGGCAAATTGTTTTAGAAAATTAGCTTGGCGGAAAGACGAAAATATATTTGCAACAAGATGGTTGTGGCCCACACTCGACTCTATTATTAAAAAATTATTTGAATAATAAGTTCGGGGAGAAGTGGATTGGTAGATTTTGGGCCACAACCATGCCAACTACGAAATATCGACATAATAATTATGGATTATTACTTTTGAAGTAAGGGTCTGACAATAATTTGAAAAAACCTAAAAAAATTTATTGATGTGACTAGATCAGAAATTCGAAACAGTTATCGGTAATTTAGAAGACAGGTTAAATTATGCGCTAGTTTTTCGTAGCGAATTGTTTATAACCTAACAAGGTTTTTGCGTAAAGGTAACGGAAAGAGTTCGGCCATCTTCGATTTTGTAACAATCAATGTTGGATCAAGCAGGCATGGACTGCAAAATATGAGAATCGTACGAAAAAACTCTTGGTTTATTAGACCTATCGGGAAATCGATCCGGGTGCACATTGTATATTATCTGCTAACCTGCGTGTAATTTAATAGACTTGCTGTCATTTTATTCTTTCAGTCAGCAAGAACCTGAACTAAAATGTTTTTAAGGTTGGCTGTTAACCAGGCGCCAATTTTAACTGACAAAAATCTACACATTTAATAATGTTGTGACGCAGAGGGATCATAACGGCAGCTACAGCTTGATGTACTTGTCAAGCAAGCCTCAATTATGCTGTCCAAGCCATACATACAGGAGGGTGGCAGCAGAAAGAGTCACGAGAAACGGAACCTGGGTCCCTCTAGAATAATTTTCAACACGCACGCTGTCATTACTGGGTATTACTTGAATTACAATTTGTACAAAGATTTGGACGATAAGGTCAAAATTTTTCTGAAAACCAATTGCTGTCGCTAATGCAGTTAGCCACGTTACAAAACTTAATTGAGCATTGAATGTCAGAGTGTTGAATATACAACGAAACGTAATTTTTCGGTAGAAAGTTTGGGCACTTTGAAATAACTTTCAACTGCTGTAATTAATGCATCGTTGCCATATGTTTAATATAGTAGTCCATAATTCTGCAAGCTACTAATTGGTAATTTTATAATTTCGCATACTATAAAGGATGGATAGAAGAAAATAAAACACCAAAAACTCTTAAACATAAAGGTGCGCATATTTCTTAATAAACTTTGAATTTAATTGTAAATAAATTCAATGTAACATACATATATGTACAAGAAGTAGAACAAGCAGGAAAATTACAATATAAACTTATATTCTACAACGAAAGCCACCAATACAATCGATAAATTCAAATCATATCAGTTTTTGGTATCATGTGTATCTATATTCAGTAAATAAATGTGGTATTATTATTAATATTATTATTATTATTATATAAGACTGGCTTTAATTATTATGGCCAGAAAGTGGAACACCGCAGACAATTTCAAGAACCATGGACGCTTATTAAAAAAAACAGAGTTAAACGTAAACACACGTAGAGAGCTGAGGTTTAGGGGTGGCCTATATTTTGGGGCGGAACCCTCCAATCCTGAGAAAAGGTCGGTCATGGTTGTTTTGATGCTCCTACTTTCTTTAAAATGTGTTGAAAACGAAAATGTGGCAGCATGGGTATACTAGTAGATGACGGTAACGAAATATTGTAACTACTTGAGTATTTGAGAGTAACACTTGCTGAAAAAGGTAACAAAGATGGTATCAACAAGCAAGCCAGAAAGACGGGTAGTTAGAGAATTGACTCTCAACCTATGAAGCACAAATGTGACGAAAAAGAGCGAGAAAGCATTTCATAAGGCAACAATAAATTATTGTGAAGAACACCTGTAATTATGGTTTCAAAACATGGGAATTGAACAAAAATGATAAACTGAAATTATGTTCGGTAGAAATTAACTTTTGGCGAAATTATTGCATGTGAAATGAGTTTTTAA
>OW679196.1:123111628-123251361 GCA_940337035.1 Agriotes lineatus
AGCCTCGCGAAACTCATCCACAGATATCGTTTTCGATAGCAACACTACAGTCTCTGTCTCACAAGCTGATTTCTTAGCAAATGGAAAAAACAAATCTAGGCTAATTAGTCTGCTGACCAACAGTTTTTTGGCTGAAGAACTAGAAGTAAGACAGACAGCTGCAGATGCGGACACCATGATCGTCGATACAGCTCTGGTTAACAACGGTCAGGAGGTCACGGTTGTGGCAACAGACACTGATATAATTGTTATGCTCCTAAATAGATCCAGCAACGATACAAATATTCAGGTTGTGAGTCCTGTGGGATCCGAGAATAAAATATACAATATCAAGGAAATTCAAGATCAAATAGGCTCCAAAAAGGATTACTTAATGTTTGTTCATGCAATTAGAGGCTGTGGTACCTAATCCCTTTTTGGTGAAGGAAAGCAAAAAGAAGAGAGATGCAGGATTTTGCTAAATATAAGTAAGCAACCATATTATACTTAAAACGAAAGAAAAGGAAAACAAGATTTAATTTGTTCTAGGTTCCGGCTCTACTCATTTTGTTGACACTAAGTTTTCGTGTTTTATCCTAAAATAAAAATATATTGCATGTAACATTTTTTTAAATTTTGCTTTTACCTTTTTTTACCTTTTTCCAAACACTAAATAAGCTTCTGTTGGAACAAAGACTATTATTATTGTATACATATATAAGATAAAAGGGGGAAAAGATGGAATCTGGTAACTTCAGGCCGATTAGTTTGACTTGTATTGTGTGTAAGTGTTTTGAAAAACTAGTGGTTAAACGGCTTATGGAATTTCTCAATGCCAATGGTGTAATTTCATCAAACCAGCACGGGTTTTCTCCTGGAAAGTCCGTAGTAACCAACCTCTTATCAAACGTAAACCTTTGGACCAACGCAGTAAATCAGGGAAAATGCATTGATATCATATATTACACATATTATTAATAGTTACATTGTTGAAAATAAATTCCCGGATTGTTGGAAGGATGCTTTTGTAATACCGATATCCAAGATTGCACAACCTGTGGATTACAAAGATTTTAGGTCAATTAGTATTTTGCCAACAATGTCAAAGATTTTAGAAAAGGTTATTAACACCCAATTGCGAGTCCATTTACAAAGTTTTAATATATTACCAGAATCACAATCTGGTTTTCGTCCATTCCACAGTTGTACAACTGCATTATTACATATAACAGATGATATTCTAAGAGCACAGGATAATGGCAGTTGTGCAATTTTGGTTCTTCTGGACTATAGTAAGGCTTTCGACACAATTAACCATAATTTATTATCTGCCATCTTGCATTACATTGGTCTTGATTCTTCAGCAATTAATTTAATAAAAAGTTATTTAAACAATGTGTTAAATTTTAAAATATTATATCTAATTTCATAAATATAGAGAGAGGAGTACCACACGGTTCCATACTTGGACCATTATTATTCACGGTATACACGAGCAACTTCCATAACAGATTAGCGACTTGTAGTGTTCACATGTACGCTGACGATACCCAGATATATCATGCATTTCGTCCTGGTGATATTGGGCGTGCAGTTCATGATGTAAATGATGACTTAGATATTATTTCTCGCCTATCGCAACAGCATGCACTTCTACTAAATCCGTTAAAATCATGTGCTTTATTATTTGGTAAAACAAATGATAACCTGATAGTACCACACATAAAGATAGATAACACTGAGATACCGCTAGCGAACAGTGCCAAAAAATTAGGTTTGATTATGGATAAATCATTCAGATATAAAAAGCACGTTTGCAAATGTATTCAAAGAGCATATGATAATTTAAAGCTTTTATATCCACATAGATTATACTTAAATCAGAAAGTTAAAACTATTCTCTGCGATTCATTGGTGTTATCACAGTTTACCTATTGTGCTCCGGTGTACGGGCCAGGACTAGACTGTGAGACATTACAACGTATACAGCGTGTTCAGAATTCCTGTTTACGTTTTATCTACGGCATTCCCAAGTTTGATCACATTTCTCATAAATTATATGATACAAAATGGTTATATATGAAAAACAGACTATATATCCATAGTGCATTATTATTTAATAATATAATATCAGACAAACAGCATCCCTATTTATACAATAAGATTACTTTCAGGACTGATGTGCATAATCTGAACTTAAGGTATCGAGGTTTAATTACAATACTGCACTATAATTTGTCTATATTCCAAAGAGCTTACACTTTCAACATTGCTAAAACTTATAATGATATTCCTCAGTCGTTTAAAAACTTATCATCCAAACAATTTAAAGAAAAGTTATTTTTAATTTTATTTGAGACACAGCGTTGACAGGTAGCGTTCGAGTATCTCCGTGATACATTGTTATTGTATTTATGTATATATGTAATTTATGTTTTCTGGCATTGCATTTTATTTTGTAAATTTTTATGGTATTTACAAGGGCGAAGTGGAAGAATAGCTCTGCTAAACTTCGTCCTTGCGATTCAGCTTTTTGAATAAAGATTTATTTATTTATTTATTATTTATTATATATCTGGACTACGAAAAAGCTTTTGACCGATTACCTATTCGAAGACTAATCCTTGAATTAGAACATTTTGGGATACGCAGAGCTTTGCTTCTGCTACTGGAAGATTTTTTATCAAATCGAACGTTTTCAGTGCGTATACAACAAACTACATCAAAGCCTCTTCCAGTACTCAGCGGAGTTCCACAGGGCTCTGTCATGGGTCCGATTCTATTTTTAATATTTATCAGCGACTTATCCAGCGACATGAAATCATCCGTAAGCTTTTACCTGATGTTCATTTCTTGTTGTTGTCAACCCAAGATATGAAAAATTGAGCTGTGTGCAAGTTTGGCTCACAGAATATTGTAAATTTTCGAATATAAAGGTTTTCTGTTGAAGTCGAGAAGTTATTTTTAATTATCTTCAATGTGCAGTCCGTCTCTGTGTAGAAATTCATTATGCTAAAATATTCCAGTGCAGAAGGATCTGTGTTGCAAGATTTGACCAAGTGCATCCGACATCGAGGGTATTTTTCATAGAGTCCCGGGGCTGCAGACAGTTGAAATTTACTACCAACGAGTAGAGCAGACCCTCCTTAGTGCCCATTTCCAGAGATTTGGAGCAGAAAGGCATTACCAGGTGTACTAGAGCCCTTCATTTGGCGAACCAGCATCGAAGATCCACTTGTAAGGTAAATTTCAACAGGAAATCGGATGCAGCAAGAATATACATATTACAAAGTGCAGAGAGAGTTTTCCTGTCCCAGGTTCGTTCCAGAAGATTTTTATTACGATAGCGTCGTTTGAATTTGCGGGTGGCAGATTTTTATACCAGAACTGGAAATTGAAGCAATTGCAAAGTCGGCGTCCTTTTGACGTCAGAAAAACAAAACAGATTAGCCGTATTACGTTATAATTTGCATTGCATATTTACCTGACGCAAAATTCATTGATTGTTGGTATTTTCAGTTCAAATTACGCTAATTTTTGCGATCATCCATTTCTGTTTACGCTGTTAAGTTATAGGTTAAACTGTCGGATGTAAGAAAGTTGGGTATTTACCATATTTGAATAAAATTTATACTCAACAGTAAATGCTATACTGGGTGTTAAAACCCAACCCTCGCAGATAAAAGTTTTCTCATGCAACAGCCGCAGAATTATTTAAATAAGTTGCCAATAAATAAAATAGTAAAGGCAATAAACCATTTACTTTACAAATTAATAATTACAAATATCTTTTTAATGCGCCTTGAGATTTCACAGCTTTTGAATTCTGATTAAAACTATTCTCTGTATTTGTGGTGATTAATCCTAATCATTTATTTATTTTGTCTCATAACGGAGTGGTCATTACAGTATCTATCTGGTCGAATGACTATTTAATGGTGTTTTAAATCTAAATCAACTTGTAGGGGACCGTGATCAAACTACCTTCACATAATTTGCCGTTATTAGGATTTCTTATAAGTCTTTTTCGAGTAACCCTGATTGTTTCCGCATTATCTCTGAGGGACTCTTAATAATCTGTGAATGCCGAAAGAGCCCTCCATTAGCGTCTACCCTTTGTTGGGATACACATAGCACGCTGGAAAATAGAAAACCTTTGGAAACATACATATATTTTGGGCCGACTGCGGCTCCACCTATCATTCGACGCACTTGCTCAACTAGTGCCGGTCAGGGGTATTTTATTCAACTTTTTGAATATCCGGGGACGCAGCCATCATCTGTGCGTTTTCCGATGGCAGTAAAACCGTATAGCTTGTCAAAATACGTTTGCCATGCAGGTTACTTATTCTGGCTTTTGTTCATATATACTACCGTAAGCCCATACAATTACAAGGTTAACTAAAAACATATTGCCTAGGATGTATATTTTACTTGGTGTAACACTGAATAAACACCAACTTGGTATTTATTCAGTTAAAATTTGTTACTGGTGCAAATAGAAATGTTTATGGTTTGTGATGCTGTTGATTAGTATACATTAATCTGTCTAATTTTTAGATCAAGTGGATAGTGCCATATCTCTAATTGCGGCTGATCGGCGAGGCCTCGTCGTACGACGAAGTCCGTGAATGATTTAATTCAAGCCGAGGTTCATTCATACTGTACAGTTAATGAATAAATGAAAAACTGATTGTATACCCAAAAGATTTACACCAGAAAAAATATATAAGTCTCACCATCTGATCTTTTGCCACATGTAATCGCAATACATTCTATATTGTGAAATTTCTAAAACTGTTACAGTTTTCGAAGTATGACGTATGACGGTTCAGTATAAATAATTCATAAGCACACACAATACCAAAAATATATTTCTACACTACGGCTTAAAATTATGTCGCTGAAAATTAGAATTATCAACTATTTTTTATTAAAGAGAGTGGTTATACGTATTAGCCTTTAAATGTGATGACTGTCAAAAATCGAGTATAATAATTATTAACGATAACTAATTATCAAGAAAATAAATACCTGTGTATCAGTATAGCTTTAGCTATTAGCTACTACTTAGCACATAGATCCCAATGTAAGATTTAGTAAATGCTATCAAAGGTAAATAATTGTTTACAAAATTAAAAAATACCGAATAATGCAGCTCTATAATAAAGAATAACAGCATTACTTACCACGATCCAATTGCTGAGGTAGCTGCCCTAGTTTTACGAAACACTTCTGAACATACCTGAAAGAAACAGTAATAATTACTAATTGATAATGCACATAAATTTGAAAGTTAGTACACCAGTAAGCAAAGTAATATGCTATGCCACGTTTTACATTTAAATTCATTCACGGTTCACAAAATCAAAATTTAGCGTTACATGTTGAAAGATATCGAAACAATAATATAAGCATATTTGTAAACTTAAATTTACTGCAATGAACTGCAATAAATGCAGTTTAACAATTAGTTTGATCTATATAGGTATGTCACTAACTATTAATTCATAACGGAAAGAGATTCTCCCGAAACAGAGCTTTAAATCTGTCTGAAATGTTAATTTAGAATTTTATTTCGCATATGGAATCAAAAATTAAACTTGCCGCAACGGGCGGTATAATATTAAATAATATATTATTTTACGCAGCTGCTGATGTATTTCTTTTCAAAACAGCAATACTGCCGTAAGCAAAATATATTTCAGCCATGTTTATCACGGTTCCATTACACTTCTCCAGCAAAAGGAGCCTTGCTTTAATTCATTATTCTCATTGAAAAAAATCGAACGCCATAATTTTCGTTCTTCAAAGGAACAAATAATTAATGGCTTTCTTATTGCAACTTTCGATAATAGCAGCCAATTAGGGAGCAACTGAATACTGCTGATTTAATATTCAGTCTAAAAATGTCTAATTAGTACAAAGTCTGAAGGACAAATCGACCTGTTCAAAGAGACAAGCGATATATACGAAAATCACAAATAGCAGTTTGTGTTATTTTCAGGGACTAAAAGAGACAGTTGGTGATTTAGTTCATTTATATACGTTTTACGGCAAGTGCAGAGAAGTTTTTACAATCTCGTCATATGGTATAGAGTTGTACGAAATCGGACCTCATTGCGTTTTTATTATGTTTTACATAGAATACTGCATTCACTTCATTTGTAATTCTGAGCAGGCCTTGAATATAAATATTTTTACCAGTGTGTCAAATATTGATTTAAAAAACTTATTTTGAAATTATGTTGACGTTTTCTAACTTCTTCAAAGTACTTCAGTTACAGAAAACCCATTTGTGGAATCTGGTTGAAGTGGAAGAAACAGTTATATTATTTTCAACAATTTTAGATTATTTCATGAATCAAGATTGATAAATTGTGAAAATTTGCTTTGATTCCAGTTTTGATGTTGTTGACAAGTGTGAATAACACCGTTAAAAGAATACGCATGCGGTGTTACAGCATAAACTCGCCTTTACAACCCGACATTAATGAGCTAAGTGACTAGCGAGTAAAATGACTCAAATTGGGAAAGAATTACATAGGACCGTTGCACCAACCTGTAAAAAAGAAGGGTGCCGGCTTCACTCAGGAAGGTGGGGTGGTCCATTACGAAACTACGTAGGACAACGCCCCATTAAAAGAAAAGCAGATGTTAGCTGCGAAAACGCCAACACTTTCCTAATAAGGGAAATGCACAGGTGAGCTCACTGAAAAAAAGGGGGAGCAAATGGGTACACCTTTCAGCTTCAACATTGGCAGTGCTTGGTCGACGGAACTACGAATAACAGCGTTGAACTTCTCTTGCGGGAAAACTGCTTTCAGGCCTTCTAAACTCCTTTTACAAAAGAAAACACACAAATTCGCATGCAAATATCATAAACATCAAAGAGCAAAACATAGCTAATTCAAAATGAACTATATTAAAAATATATAAGTAAACACTTGTGCAATAATTAAATGCAACGAAAAGGTTAGTAAGGGTTAAATTACGTAACGTTTAAATTAGATAAGGCCGGTAAACTTAATAACAAATAATCTAAGTGACTCTCAAACCGTAACAACTTTAACTATTCAAGGAAATGACTCATAAACAATAAAACTTGACGGTAAACAACAAATGTGGCATAAATGCGGTAATAGTATTTAACATTACAAGCCAGGTAAAACAGTTTTTACTGGCGATAGGATTGGGATGACTGGCGAGCCGTTAGGCGAGCCTGTCATATCCTTGAGCCAGTAAAAATGGTTACCTGGTGTGTTTTGTTGAATATTTTATTTGTTTCTCACTTGTAAATAACTAGAAATTTACCATTTATTCAAAATGTCAAACTGACAAGCAACTAAATTCATCAATATGACACATACTAAGGAAGACAACTCTGGCTTTGCACGCTATCATTTATCTATGAGCACGCTTGTAAAATATAACTGGCTAGCCAGTAAATTTTTTACTGGCTAGCCAGTTAAGAAACATTTTCAAGGTGAATACAGTGACTTGATAAATTGATGTTTACAAGTGAGGAACAAATAAATACTTTAATCGCCACAACGTTAGTCTATGTATAAACATGAAAATGACGGTAAATGTTCAATTCAGCTTACTGACACCTACAATCGTTCAAACGCTAAATTCTAAATTGACAGGAAAGTTATGCAGAATGCCGGTACTTCGATAAATCACTGCTTTCACTGTAATCTAGGCACTCTAAAACTATTACAAAAATGCGGTATCTTAAGGAGTCCAAGTTTCTGCATCTCGACGTCCAACGAGGCTGCAGGTAGTAGCTTCCAAGCAACTGCACCGAAGACACTTGAAGAAACTGCGGAACAGCTCACGGGTGCAGTCGACGAGGGGCCTGGACGCGTTAACATCCCCAACAAAGGTAACACAAAGTCAGTAACAACATGGCAAGAATTCGAGGCGACAAACGAAACTTCAATATGCCAGATTAACCTCAACAGAAATTCTCAGCTATAATTTACCAAGGGCAGTGATAATCACCCGCAATAATTTTGACAAATAACAACCCGAAAGTGCTTGCCTAGAAATAACCCGAGGCGAAGCCGAGGGTTATTTCTTAAAGGCAACGCACTTGAGGGATATTATTTGTCAAAATTATAAGGATTTATCACTGGCCGCGGTGAATTCGGAAAGATAAGTTCTTAAATAAATTAGCCGTTTTCTGACAAATTCATTTGACACTTCATTATAATAATATTATGTTGGTGGCACTGTAAGTCTATGTCAAATTTGAGGTTATCAGGTTAGCTTTTGCGTCAGTTTTGACACAGACTGACGGAAAACCTAACCTGCTAACGTCGAATTTGACTTAGATTTACAGTGCCACCAACTTGTGATAGGATACTACTGAAATTTAACTAGGTAGTTTCCATAGTGATTGAAAATCACCCTAAGGTCGTTTTCACTTCAAGTGTGGTCTGATTTGTCAAACTGACTCACGTGATTAAAAATAATCAAATCGGATTGGTTTGCAATATATGTAAGAACTTATCAACTATAGTACGTTTTTTTTCTATAATAATTTTCAAGGTCAACTTTCTAGGGGATAAGTTGCATTCCTGCAGGGTCCCTAGTTTTAATAATGTTGGTACATAGATTTTTAGTTCTTCTTTTCCACTAAAAAAATGATTGTCATTTTGACAGATATGTCATAATAGTGGGTAAAACGAACAGCATAGTAAAATATTGCAAATTTATTAATTATTAAACTTACAATATTTGAAAATAAACATAATGAACGTTTGCAAAATTAAAGGTAATTATAATTAAACGACAAATTGAAAGAATAATAAATCATTGGACAATTTTAAGAAATGTAGTAATATTTATGCAGAGTAAGTAGTTGTTGTGTGAGATTCAAATTTCCCACTATAGGGAAGTAGAAAGTGGCGCACGCAACTTGCTCTCCTTTCCGGTCAGTCATGCAGAGTTGTCGTACAGCAGAACATGTAATAATTTGTATCACATATAATTGGGGTCATCAATATATATTTATAATCGGGACGTACGTTTTTGCAATCAAAGAAATCCACGGCCTACATACACAACAGTAGTGCAACAATTATTGACATACTTGTATTTTATGAACATTCTTCCATATCCATTTCATTTTCAGACTCAGATTCTTCCGATAAAAATTGCTCGTCGTCAGAATCTAAATCTTCTGCAAGAGAGATAATAAATGGAGGAATGTTTTCTATTGGCATATCGCCCATATGCTTTTTCCAGTCGTCAGAAATTAGCTTCTCTATATGATTAACACAATTATTCCACATAGCTGAGGAAAATTTTGACAGAGAATCTTTCCAAACCACTTGTACCTTCTGTTTAAATGAGAATTTGGCGTCATTAATGTGTTTATTGTAATGCGTTTTGCAAAATGCCCATGCCATTTCTATGGCATTGTACTGGCAGTGATAGGGTGGAAGTCTTAGTACTTCGTAGCTATGCTGCAAAAGAATGTTGTCAATAACATACTTTTTATCATTTTTCTTAATGATTGGCTCAATTCGTTCCCAAAGTTTTTTCTTAGTCTCGAGATTTAATTCAGATTCACTTAAATTTATATGTTTTGCTAAATAATTTACCAAAATTGACTTTTTTGAACTTTTTGTTGGGTTTTTTTCTAATAAAACGGAATGATATGGTGCATTATCCAATACTACAACACACTTTTTATTTAATTTATTTAAAGCCGAAATTAACTGATTTACAACCCAATTTTTAAATTGGTCCCCATCCATGGTCTTGTGGTAATCGGCATCATTATTTTTACTGGTAAAGAGAAGTTCACATCCCTCCAAAAACCCACCCCTATAACCAGCGTGCAATACCGTAAATCTATTACCTTCACTTTTAACTGTGAAATTTTGCATTCTTTTATCATCTTCCTTTACCCATCGCCGAATTTGAGAACCGTTTTTGTAAATCCATGTCTCATCCAAAAATATAAAAGTTATGTCTTCCCCAGAATTTAAATATTGTAAATATTTGCGTAAGAACATAATTTTAGCTGTAACTACATATTTTCGTTGGCATAATATTTTTCTTGTATTTACTCTTTTAAATTTAAAGCCCATATCCAAAATTATCTTGTATAATAGTGATCTTGACCCAGCATATTCCACGGTATTTTTCAAATATCTAACTAAATCGCGTAATACAAAATGTTGTCCCTGTTCCAATCTTTTAAAGATTTCCCTGGCCAATTCCTCTCTTAAAAAATGATTATTAAACCATAAGCCATGTTTCTTTCTGCCCGTTTTAGAGTCTTCCAATTTCTCCTTATTTTCAAAAATATTATAAATAACTTGTGTTGAAATCTAGAAAAAATTGTGGCTTTAAATTAGAACGTAAAAGGATCTACCTACATGTCTTACTAAAAAGGTTTTAGAAAGTCTTGTTAACAATTCCATTTTAGGCATTTGTGGATTCATTTCCAGAAATTGATCTTTGCAATTTAATACTGCTTGCTTCATTTTTGCATTTAAAATATTTCTTGGTTTTCTTTTTTTATTCGATTTTATTGATGATGATGATGCATCCATGTTAAAAAATAAATTTGTCAAGAGTTCAAATTAAGTAACTGTTGACATTCAAAAATGACACATAACCATAATTTTGAAAAAGTTTTACCAACACGAGGTATAAAAATTTCCTAGCGTTTTAATCACACATCTACCAACATTGTAACACTTTGACAGTTATTATAGAAAAAAAACGTAGTATAAATAATCCGCCCACTAGCATTATTCGAAGCTGTCAACTCTGCGGTACTAAAAGCACAGCGTCGACACACGTCACCTATCGGCATCCCGCATGCAGTTCAATTACAAATTCGAGAAAAGTCATCTTTTTCCCTGCGAAAATACTTTAAAGTGCGGACCACGCACAAGGGCAGTTCATGGAGCACGTGGGAAAATCACCACTGCGTAAGAGACATCAACCTGTAGTTTAATTACGACACTGTGCGAGATTCATTACTTAAAACATCAATAATTGCAACACCTCGGCGAAGACCAAAAGGCATACACCGGGGCGGCCGAACAGCTCGAAGCTCACTTGTTGCCTTCTCCAAGGCTCGTCTTTGAATCCCGGCTCAAGTAATATGACGCCAGACAATCAGGAGGGGACCCGCATTTTCGCGACAAAGCTACACACACGTTATCAACGAGACCAGACGGAGGCGGGGTAAACACTTTCGCTCCCTCTCATTCCTACTCCCACAACTGCCAAATAATTCTTTGCTTAAGCCGAGCGTCTCAAACAAAATTACACCGCATGAAAACAACGGCTGGAAACACGTATTTGTCTGGCTCCTTTCTATTCACAGCGACCGATTCCTTCTAGCGCTGTATTTTGCGTCCAAAAACGGATCGATGAAAAAGATACGTGGTCTACCTAGGCGACCATAAACAAGCACATAATTAGAAATAATCTTTTACAGGTGGAATTTTAAATATACCAAGGAAAAAATGTAGCAAGATCGAACTAAGGTCGTAAAAATGGAAAATGTCCTCTAATAAGGTATACTTAAAATGCAGAGCATGTTTGTCCGTAGTTTTAAAGTTATTCTGTTTACAGTTACTTCAACTCAACAAAAAAGATAAGTTGTCAAATGTCATCCTAATCTTATGATCTTTTTTCCGAAACGAGAAATATATAAACAACAATCTACTTGTACTAGTAAGGGTTCTATTTCAATTAAGATATAGACCGCTCACTTCTGAATTTCGAGCATAAAAGCTTTGACACATCCGGAATGAGCAACTTGCCATCTTAGAATTATTGATATACTTTAATAATTTGCAGATTGAATATCCGAAAATGTGCAACACCTTTGATTTCGAAAATTTCAGAAATTACAACAGTGTTATATTTAAAATTGTACATAAATAAAGAGTTTCAGAGATACTTTAAGTATGTAATCGATAAGTAAACGTCATTGATAAATATTGTCAGGTCAATTTAAAAATTGACCCTGCTATTGAAGAAGATCTGGTCAGAATTTTACCTTTCCGAACTGTGTCTCGTATCAACATTGCAGGCGGCGATGATTTACTATCAGTGGGCAAGCGATTATCGAGCAGATAGCTTGTGCGTATGCACTAGTTATACTTCTATGAATATAGTTGTTTAGGAAGGCTTTATCGTGCCAATTTTAATCATTTACTTATAGCAATAATTAATACGTTTTGCACTGACTAGCTATCAGGTTCGAAAATCACTCATCTCAGGGTGGAACTTCTGCACAGTTGAAAATTTACTCAATTGTATGATAACTGCACTATTATGCAAATGCTCTGTCTTAATATTCTTAACCTCAAATAAATGGTCAGGAAGCGACACAAAAATTTTGCATTAAATTTCTACTTGAATCAAAGCAAGCTGTTGATAATTACGTCACAGGTAAATAACAATGAAATAACTTCAATCACCTAACTAATCAAATTTGTTGATCGGTAACTAGGAACTCCGCTTCGATATAACGCCGACTTGATCAATTTTCTGAAAAGAACGCTACCGGTGCAACTACTTGCGTGGGCCCCCATATGCTGGAAACTGCTCAAAATGGGCCTTTTTCTTCTTTTCTGCAGCGTCGTCTGCTCCCTGGAACCGCTTTGGTCCAAGATGGAAGTAACTTCTTCGACTGCGATACTTGCCCTCCTGATTCCTGGCTTTGCTGATGACCGCAATGTTGCGAATATTACTCGTACCTCCTCTCAGGCTTTATTTGCTGGTCCAAATTGTAGCTGTGCTTCTCCAAATCGTTACTGGCTTCTTCCAATCGTAGGTGTGTGTCGAAGTCCAGACTTTTTACTGCTTACCGGAAACACCGCACACATACACTATTAGCCCCCGCCTGGATAACAACAATACGACCAGTTAGAACTCAAAATACTTTACTTATTCGAGTATTTACAATATTATAACTAGGAAACCAGCACACAATAACTTTCTTGCCTTCATTTAGCTGAGCTTTTTTATTTAATTACAAGTGTTGCTAAGTAACCCACTACATTTTATTATTTGTAAATATACCTATTATAATCTTATAAAGTAATTGTATGTTTTCTAGAATTGTCAAATGTCGTCAAGCTAACCTCACAGTTGTTCGATTCACAACAGCTTTCACCTTTCTCTGCACTTATCTTCCACTTTTCAGGTTCTAAGCCCTATCACTCCTAATTACTGTAGCTTACATTTTGTTTTATGCGCTTGTGCATGTTAGATGACGTTTCTATCACTGTACTACTGCACCTTGACTCTGTAATGCTTCGCCACCCATTTTACTAACACAATCTTATTGGCATTGTAACGTTTTGGACGTTGAAATTTAATTTTAGCCTTGTATTTAATTTTGGTAATTTATAACTTCCATTGACTTCGGAAAGGTTCAAACGTTTTTATTAATTTCTACCTCGAGTTGCACTACCAAAGAAAGGTTCATTCAATCTCAAATGTAAATGGTCAGAAAAACACAATATATTTACCAACTATATATTATTTGTAACTATATGTTCAAAATAATCGGTAATTTTTAGTAAATGAATTGTAGATCAATAAAATTAACCGTTTCCTCTGGGGACGTGTTTCTTCGGTTTCTCGGTGAACCACAACCCACTCAGCCTGTAAGTATTGGTGGTAGCAGCATTTGGTCTAGAGCGAAGTATAGTTGCTGCCCCTCTGTATAACTTCTGGCCGACGCAGTGGCGTGGAATATGGGAGCCTCAGTTTTGTTTACGTTCCGGACTATTGAAAACACACGCATAAAATAATATTATACCTGTGGCTCCTGGGACGGTGTATTTGTGTGGTTGGTGCGTGATAGTACCTTTTGGCGGTAATACTGTAATGCGAGCTGGGGCTTTACAAATATTTCTGGATTATATTTAATTTTGTAGCACTAATTATATATGCCCTTATGAATGGTAGCTTCTGTGCAAGGCCAGGGTCCGGTTTACTTATACTTTGACTAATTTAAAGAACAACTCAACAGGAAATACATTTATTCACTACTATATACATAATAAGATTTTACTTGTAAAAATAAATATCATTTGTAATTGTAAATACAAAATAAAATTTTAACTAAATTCTTGATTCGGTTAGGCCACCCAACTGGCAAGGAGGTCGTAGTTCCCAACCGTTTGGAAACCGCTGGAACTCCCTAAGATGGATTGTGGTGGTTGGCAGTACTGTGAACACAAACAAATGTCAATTCCTCTAATTAATGAAAGTACTAAGTTATCTCGGATTTTGTGTATAACATTTTGTTTAATAAGTGCCGCTTTAGTTTCCGATTAACACCTGGATGTCCTTACTCTGACTACCCATGTGTGTGACAGCAGCAGGTCATTTGCTGATAACCACAAGGGTCGAAGGCTATCGGTTCTGATACCAGATACTTCGCACGCGTGCCGAGGTCAAATAACCACGGGGCTTGAAGGTATGTGAGGTATAACCTGGAGGAAATGCCTAAAGAGTATTAAATTTAGCTACGGTGCCGAGAACACTTCCAAAATTACGCGGGGCGACTGATAAGTTACTGGACTTCGAATGAATTATAATCATTCTAGACGACCTTCGGCCGGGTTTTAAATAATAAAATTAACGAAGTTTCGGGAACGAGGAGATCGCACTACCCGATCTCAGACAGGTGTGTTTACGGGACATAGATTTCAGGCTTACGTCATTCGGAACAAATCAGCTGCAATACCTCTGATAATTTCAGCGCATCGCGGCCCGATCTCAGGCTCACGTTGTTTGAAATCACCAAAGTATCACGGCTTCGTGCAGGTCAACAGGCTATTTTTAACGAGTCTCAAATTCTCGGTAAACCATGATTTAATTACTACAATAATGAACGGAGTAAAGCGGGTCGGGTACGTCGTTCAGAGAATTGGATTTTAATTTTCTAGCAAGTTCTAGTAAATTACTGGTATCTTACTGGAATGTTTTATGGTGCGGAAATTGACTGAAAACCCTAGTTAATTTCGGTTGGCCTAGCTGAAGCCGGCACGAGGCCGTCCTCAGCTAAAGCCGCAGGATCGGCTTAGGGAAACGAAGTTTTTGCGCCGCCGGGATAATAATCTCCACGAGTCCACGGAGCGAATTCGGTTTTATACGCGGCGATCGGCTCTCGGACATCGTCGTACATTGAGGGGTGCGCCGTGAACGATTTTCCGTTCCAGCAGCGTCGATCGAGGAGCTCGCGATGATCCTGCAAGTTCGAGCGCATTCAAAATTTCAATTGCTGTTACGTCCATTGTTGCGAAAATGCGAATATTAAGCGCTTTTAGTTTTAAACTAAATTTGGTAACGCTTAATTACGAGCGAAACGCTACAATACGTTATTCCCAACGTAACTGCCCCGTGAATTGGTACCTGGTGAAATTCCCTTATTTAGCGGGCGAAGAATTTCACAGCTGTGATTTTTCCTTGAGACAAGGACCTCCAGGTTCGGGCTCGTGTGGCGTAATTTGCTTTTAAGCTTCTTGAAGACGTCGTTGAGCGTATAATGTTGACCATCCAAGTAAGTTAATTAATGCGGTTATATTGTTCCTGCCGCCTTCATGCGGGACGTACAATATGATTCCTACAGGTAAAGTTATTAATAGGTTATAATATATTAATCGTCTCGTTGATTCTGGTAATGTCACTTTCAATAACCGAAATGGCATTCTCTTAGTATGAATTTCCTAATTATATTACCGACAAACAAATACCTTAAAAATAACACGAATGTGTCCTTATACCTTTCCAAGGACTGTTGCGATTTAGCCCTTTTTTATTTCAGTCTAAGACCCACCCCTCACGCTGAGCTTCTGTACGCCTTTAGACTTGTTACATGGCATATAACAGGACTCCTAAGTAGCAATGTATACTAAGTCACGCAGTTCTAAAGTTTTTCAGTAATCAATGGGTCCCACATTATATCCAAGATAAACTGCTTTTTAGTAACTATCCAAATCTACTTAAACACTACCTCAATATAATCAACAATTAATTTTCGTAAACTAAGAATTAAACATTTTAGTTTGATTCACAGCCGCTAAAGGTTTCTAGAAAATACGCCAGGTATGCACACTGGTGAAAATCAGTGTTCACTAAGTAACAACGTGAATAAAACATGTAAGTATATATTGTCATAAGAGAAATATCAACATAGAGGTACTCAAAATATAATACATACGGGGGTTTCTCATCCACTTTAATTCCAAGATGTCGTACATACACATTGCACTATGCTCTCTTTGTAAGTCTGGCATTTTTACAGGTGACAGTTGTATTTCATTATAAATAGAAAATGGAAACATGCAACAAGTATAAAACATCAAGAAACCTCTTAAGAAACCTGGCTGTTGATTAGTTCTACAAGTTATGGAACTAAAATTAAACCTTTGAATAAGTCGAAACAGAAGGTAGTCTGGAGTTATTCAAGTCTTTAAGGTATATAACGAAATTTCGTTGGAGCTTTAATTGGTCTTTGTCGAACTTTGTAATTATGTCTTTGGTGTAATTAAGTTATTTATAAGTCCCACCTTGCTTCTCCCACGTTATCTGAAAATCTTTATCGCATTCATAATTTATGCAAATTTAAGTGCCCGAAGCTTATTATTAACAATCTTCCTTGAAATGCAACCTTTTATGATTAACATTTAGTGCGCCTCCACACCTCGGTTTAATATTCGGTGAATTATTTATCGAGCATTGTGTAAGCCTGACAAGCGACAATAGTGGTTACTCTTTATAGAAGCCTGGGTTAATATTATCTGTCAGCTTTTAACCCAGAATTCACTTGGTACACTTGGGCGCATAAGAAGCCCTGCGTAATTTTCTGCTACATTTTCCCCGTCTTCCTGTTTATCTTTCACATTTACATTTATTTCACGAACTAGTTGGTACGATAAATTCGGATGAAGCATATTTACGTAACCGAAATTTCCGAAAGCTCGTAAATGCCCACCCGAAAAATTATTCACGACGTTTAGACATTAATCACAAATATGGAGCGCTAAGTAAAAATGCGTTTCCACGGAATTGCGACGAAAGCCTGGCACATTGAAATATATCATCTAAGCTGTTTCTTTTGATGTTTATGCAAAAGTTATTGTTGGAGTTCCACAAACTTGCTGTATAAATTTGCAGCGGGTAGAAAACAAGAGAGTGCACCGAGCGATATGCTCGGAAACATTGCTGTCTATTTGATATTTCTGTTTTTAAACGAAAAAGGGTCTCAGTAGCAAATAAGCCTTAATTTGGGTCGGTTGATTTATCAATATATTCTACAACATATCATAGCTGAGTAATTGTGGTTACCATTTGTTCAAATATTATAAATATTTAAAAGTGGTAACAAAGGTGGAGATTTCATTGATTTATTGGTCCAAACTGATTCAAAAAGAAAAGACAGAGTTCTCTTAATCTACAAAAAAAATCAGAAATTAAATAGATTTAAAGAGAGGCAGTTCAATCTTCTTCCAAATTCCATTCTCTACTAACAAAATTTCGATTCAACAGACGAATAATATTAGAAAGTAATAAGCATGTAAAGTTAAAAAATCTACGAGTATTTGTGTCTGTTACAATTTATATATTATTATAGGAAAATAATTAAATGGACAAAATAAACACCAAGGCTACTACTGGCTTCTTTCACTGTATAATTTTGTTTTTAATTATTAGTGGAGAAGAATATAGTTTTCCAACCAAAGGAATCCGAATGCAGTAGTTATATAAATACGAGAATCCTCAGATTCACTTGAAACAGTTACAAATATTATGGGCTTCGTTTTCCTTTGGACCAGATATCTATTTCGCCTATGCTTGAATAACCCAACGTTATAACCTTATCATCACTTCATTTGTGCATAAATAATTCAAGAATTGGAAAATGATTAGTGTTGAATTAAAATCTAGTCGATAACGTGTCTCAAAAGTTTTTGGAAAAAAGTAGTGGTTAAATATTTTGTACATTTTTTTAATTATTTTGCTGTTCAACAACATAACCTTGTAACTGTGTTTATTACAAAACGGACATGTTATATTAAACGTCAATCAATTTGATACAATTTGTTTCCAACGGCAACTGGATGGGACGTTATTTACTATAGGTATATTTTATTGGATTTTCCGAAAACTTTTGATACATACGTTACTGTAGTATATTTCTGCTCACATATCTATATTACAAGATAAGAAGATGAAACCTTACTATTTCTAGACACACTAACAAATTAATAAACATATAATAATAATAATAATATACTATTTTTGTATTTCCAAAAAAAGCAAATTATATAAAGCGCAATGAGAAAAATTTGGAAAATGGGCGCTGGTAAGTTTGATCTGCCAGATGGTAGATTAATTAATGTTCCACAGCACTCGTATCGATAAATATATTAACAAATTAAATACAGTTGCTACACGGGGAATTTCTATACAGAACAAAAATACTAAAATGAAATAATCGGCATTGCTTTACTACACGGTGGTCCAGGAATTGTCTCGTGGTGTAGCAAATTTTGCCAGCTAGCTCCTGAGCAGGATTGGGTGGGTTGTCCGGAAACGCCACTGGTTCGAGACGATCCAAACCAGAAAACCTACAGGTATCAGGGTAAATCCCTAAACCACATAGCCGTTTCATAAAAAAGAATTAACAAAGAAAAATGCCAGAAATGTGTGTAACCTAAATGTTTATTTACAGTATGTATATCTCTGCGTGATATTCAAGGGTGTAAAGCGAATCTGTGATTAGTTTAGCTTACGTAGGAGTTTAAATACTGTAAAAAAAAGCTAACATGGTTATTTTAATAATTGGTGTGAAAACACAAAGTGCACAATTGTGTCACGAGCGTACGTAACCCAATTATCAAGTGATTTAAAATAGGTGCAGCGATAGCCGACAACGGGAGGCAGTTTCATAGAGACCTAAATGATGAGAACGCACAAACCACTCGGATGGTATCATGCGCTTAAAGTATATGACACACTTTGGTGTGTTTCAGCGTTTATAAGTTTTAATTTGCTGCAGTATTCCCTCGCATTGTTTTTAGTTCTAAACCAAAACGTGGTAAGACGTATCGCTTCGCGTGTTAAATGCGACTAAATAATAGTACATATTAAGAGAACTAAACTAATTTTCCCAACCAAACGCCTAAAGTGAATACGTCGCGGTAATAGATTTCTTAAATTTTCTCTACCATCGGCTAGAAATTCGACAGAACAAACCATAGGTAGAAGGCCTAAAATAGAAAGTGCACAAATAGTATTTGGATTGGTTTGAGGGTTCAAATACGAGCGTTACATACACCAAAGGTACCTGGGAAAATATGGCAGGTATCTTCCATGAAGAAGCTATGCAGGGTTGTGGGATGAGGGTCAGGGTTTCCTGCTGAATGGCTGTCCAAGCAAATGTGCAAATAGGGGTAGAGCAGGCTTTTCTCCAGTTATCGCACGGGAGAGATTTCAGAAAAACTCACACACAATTCCTGATGTGGATATCAATATACCTTTTAACCTTCGACATGCAACACAGATCCGTTTGAGCCTATTTTCAACTACTTCTTCCAGGCTGTTGAATTGAGGAAACATCAATTTTATTGTCTGACGTGGGGAGGATACCGTTGGCAGATTATTTAAGTAATTCCATTTACCGAAGCAACCCACGTTTTGTACACCATATATCCTTTTTCTTTTGATTTCCTAAAATTGCCGCTAACTTCCCCAAAGGAAATAATCTAATGGTGTCAAATCGCACGAACGAGGTGGCCAGTTAATAGATTCATTTCGTGGATCTGTTAACTGGTTCATTTCGTGGATCTGTTAATCGAGTTCGTGCGATTTGACGCCATTAGATTATTTTCATTTGGGGATATGTAAGATCGCACATTTACGCCGATAAACCGGAAACAATTGAGCACTTGGAAGCCAACATTCGACGCGTTATTGCCGAAATACAGCCTGATTTACTGCGAAGAGTGTGTGAAAATTAAACCTCCAAATTAGGCCATGTACGCGCCAGTCGCGGCGGTCATATTACCGAAATCATATTCAAACAGTAATTCCAAAAAGTTATCTTTCAAATAAAGCCAAATTCATGGATATTAAAAACATTTTTCTGTGTTTTATTTCAATTCAAAGTTCTCCGCCTCTAAAAAACACCTTTTATTACAAGAAAAGCGTTATAGCTGGTAAGTTGTTACGGTCAGAATGCGTCTTTATAACTTTGCAGGTCTTTGAGCCCTGTTTATTTAATTTCGGGGTTTGTGGCGCATAATTTGAATTTCGTGCGAGCCTTTCCTGTTTGGATTTTGTTTTATAGGTGCGCCCAAGTAAGAATGATCTTGGTTCCGCGTCCTTTCCCTGTTGAGCAATGACGGCAAGCAGTTAGCTCCCTTTAGATTACCCATGGTTTAGCGGGCATGGTGGTGTCCTTTGATGGAATTCGCCCTCCTTTATGTTAGCGGTTTATGCAGCTCTAGCAGTTTCTTGAGAAAATTTCTTCTCACGCCGAGTTTTGTCGGATCTTCCTTAGGCACTAGTAGACCCATGTGCAAGTGGCTCAAATTCATTAGGGTAAGTCGATTGAAGCTTCTATCGTATCGCGTTTGAGACATTCTAGATTCTATTTCGAGCACTCTTTATAGCCGCCAGTTCCGAGCTTCATTTAACCCCCTTCGCTGTTCACGGAAGGTTTTGCAGTGCCACGTGATCTTGATCCTGTTGCAGCCGTAAATGCAGATTCCGAATACAACTTTCTGTGTGTTATTGGGCTTAACTTCCGATATTCTGTGGTGGCCCTACGTAAGCATTCAAGTGGACCTGGGAGACTCAACGAAAGAAATCTAAGCATCATGTTTTGTTTTTCTTGCGGTAAAACCAATTGAATACTGTGGACAGTGATCCGGTGTCTTAAATACCTCATTTTTTTTGCTGTAGTTCCTGCCGGGATTCCTTCAGAATCCCGTGTGTTTTACTTTGGACTTTCGACGTCATTTACAGTTCGTCTAACAAACTCCATGAGTACACCTCAGGGTCCATTGGTACGAGTAAAGTTGAGCATTTAATGATTTTCATTCTGGGAGCCTAATGTAGTTTCCGTTACATATTTAAACTATTATTGGTAGTATTTAATGTAGTTTATATTTGTGGTTGTTTATACTGTTGCATATGATAACTTACCAGCAAGTCGAGTTTATATGTTTTGAGGTGCACCTCACTTTTGACCTATATTTAGCAAATAATCACCTGTACCTTGTACTGTATGCTATTGGTTTTGAGATTATTATACTGTGATACTTGTACTTTGTCTTGTTTACTGTTACTGCTACCTAGATTTATCAGATTTTTTTCAGAATAGTGACGGATTCTCGGTAATATCTGGATACACTTGTCGTAATTAAAAGATTCGTTGGAGCCCGGTTTTAGCTTGTTAATTAATCTTTTGTACTTAAACAACTGTACGCCGTTTCCTCTGAAGTAGCTTCGAAGGCAATTGTATGCACGTAGTCATTAAATTTTTGAGAGATTTAGCCGACGAATGAAATAGGGTATCAAAGTTTAAGACACGTTGTTGACCTATTCCCAGTTAATGTTCCAAATAGCCATATTTCATCTATATCAACGCGACACCACTTTATGATCAATGTATTCATTTATTCATTATCTGTAACTTCTTTTACCTTTCGGTGTCGAGGACCATTCGCAAGTCGCGGCATGTGCAACAGAGGTAATGGACCGCACGCGTTTTACATTTCGCTCCCCTCACCCAATCATACCACACACTCAATAACTCTAAACCTAACTTATAGCTAACTTAACTAATAAATTCAAGTTCATTCCCGCTTCGAGACAATTATGGGCTACGGCCGGATTTTAACTCATGTTCATCTAGTTACTGAAGATGCTATTAACCCACCCAACTACGCGCACGGGCACCAGGTTATCATATCATACTATATCTAATATTAATGTACAACGAATGGAGCACTAGAAAACAGTAGAGATAATTGTGTTTAGATTTACACTTATTTAATAACCTAGTCTGCGTATTAATAGATACCAAATGATCGAATACTTTTATCCTGTGGAGGCCTGTAAAATTTCCCATTTCTTTAAATTACATTATTAATATCAATTCCACAGCTCTCAAGTGTATAAAGGTACTCGATCATATAGTACTACCTGCACCAACACTACCTCGATTACGCAGTGCATAGAGTGCCAGGTTGGCTATAAGCCAGTCCTTGATTCGAATCCGTCAATAGGTAAAACTTTTTTCCTAGTCCACAGGATTGGTACTGAGCAGGGTGATCATTCGATGTTGGAATGCAGTTAACGTCGCTTTCCTCTGAAGACTAGTTTATGAGGTAGAGTAATAAGAATAAACATAAAACATAGAATTACACATGACTTGATGGTAGCACAACGGGCCGATACTGAGATCTAAGTGCTCGAGAACTTGGCTCTCTAGGACAAACGGGTTCTAATTTAAACAAAACTTAACACAATTATCTTCCAGATAGCTTAAGCTATTTTATTATTACAAAAAGAAAATAATTGCAGATTTCTTGTAACTCCCTATAATACCAGTACTTTATTACATACAAAAAATGTATGGACTAAAAGCGTGTTGTCGTGTTGAGGTCTTCAATAATAAAACAAACATCTATATTCTTGTTTTTGTAAGCACTGCTAGTGGCACTTACAATGACATGCAATGTTCTTTGAAAGACATTTACATTTTTTGTCGATGCAGCATCTTTTGAAGCCGCAACTTAGGAACCATAAGTTCATTTCTGATTTCGAACAGATCGAAGCGACACGTTGCGGGACATAATGAATTGCCAGAATGCGTTGTGGGCGTTTTACAAGATGCCACAACACGAAATTCGTATTTTGGTTTGGCAAAAATAAAATTGGTTTTATTAAATGCTAACAAAGGTATTTAAATTACCAAGCATATTAGTTCAAATCGCATCTCAATATCTAAAGTAAGAAAAGAGTTACGGCAAATAATTTTTGTTTTTTTTTATTTTAAACAAGTGGCCTATGACAACTAACACTTGAAAATGGATTCTTAATGAGCTCTCGAACCTGCACCTTTTTGCTAATTTAACCAGCTCTCTATCTCTTGAAATACAACAGTACCCATGTTATCCCTACGAAATCCGGGCACCCTGTATTATGTGTGAAAAATAAAGGCCTTTATTATTATTATTTGCTGGTTGGCCCCAACTTGCAGTATTTCTCTTCCTTACATTTCAATACCAATTTTTTCTAAAAATCGTTTATTAGATTTCTATTTTTGCTTTTTACAGTGTTTGTTAGATCCTTGGTTAGGTTATAATAATTAGAGGGTGTCTGAAGACCCATGGTTTTTGAAATAAATAATAGTCATTTTTGGAGATGATTGATGCTGCTTCTGTAAAATGTTAGGCATCTGCATATTGTCTACTTGATGTTCGTTCTCGGGGTTGGTTTTCGATGTTTCTTCTAAATAATCATTATTACGCTATGGCATCCCGGTTGTTGCTGTAGCTATCATATTGTTAGTGACACGGTAGTGAGCTGGTTGGTAGATGTTTTAAAATGCCAAATAGGATTATATTATATGGAAGATTGTTTCTTTAGTTTCGCTAGTGCATTTAAAAAGGACGAAAAAAATGGGAAAAACTCTAACGTTTATGAAGCCTTTCGGTTTTGTAAATTCCATAATCTGATATAGTTAGGTCTTGCAATGACAAGTGGTGTAAGGTGAAACGATATAATTCATTTTAGTGTAATCTGGAAAATAAAATACTGGTTTCTTGTCGTCACATCGATGTTTTATATTTTCTCGAACCTTAGGCCATTTTCCATGAATTCGTTTTGAACATTGATCCTACTAAGTTGCTGGATTCTTCAGAAAGATTGATTCTTTGAGTGACTGATCTGTTTGATGTTTTATTTCATTCTGATTTCATCATAACTTCTTTGTTGTACTTAACAGTAAAAATACAATATCTCGAACAAACTTGGCCACCGCATATTTTAACTAGCACATATGCCAATAACAAATTATAACGAGATTTATAATAATTTGCGCAAGCGAAATTTTAATGATTTCCCTGATTTCTTGAAGATTTACTCTGACTTCCCCTGATTTTTATTAGTTTCTCCACATTTTCTTTACGAATTGCCCCTCGCCATTTACCTACGTTTTCTTCAAATTTAACATTTTAAATATATGCTACAAGATATGTATAAGAAATGTTGAAAATATGACATCCCCTTTTCTAATACCTTTTTGTACATTAATTGGGCGTGGTTCCTCGAATACTTGTAGGAGCGATGATGCATTTTCATGCATGTCCTTAATTATGGTAGATATTTAGAAGTTTCTACTCTCGCGCACAAATTCACTTAGTAAAAGAAGTAGAAATCAGCTGACAAGTCATGTGCCCGAAGGACGATGCAAGCGCTTTGTACTGACGCGCTGATTCAGCAGGTAAGTGCCCGTTGCTTTCGGGCGCGTAATTGCTCGTCGAAGCTACTGCGCAATTTGTTGCAATCCCTTCATAATCCGCTGCTATGATTCTGCTCAGTTTCCTAGATCTGCATTCCCCAGTGGAAATTATTTATAGGGCGCAACTTTATGTTATACATTGACAAGATCGGCTGCTTCTTTGAAGGCTAGAATAGCGACTTTCGGCGATGAAGAATTATCCGTACTGCGGTGTTGATTCCAAGGTAGTTATCCGCCCTCGAGGATGTATTTCGGAATAACGAGGCGCCGACTGCTTTTAACGCAGGTTTACACATAAACTCTCAATCTAATGTTTTGCGTGACGTCCTTTTTATTTGGACGAAAACACCGGTCGACTACTGGTGAGCGACTGACACTTCGAGCACAACTTGCTTTGGTTCTATCAATAGACCCACTCAACGACTGCATCCAGATAGTTTGCATTGCACGACCTGGGGCGCGAAACACGAGGCACGTTTTAAATTCATAATTCGCGTTAACCTGATTATTACAATGTCAGAAATACAGTTTGACTTGACCCTCACAACGTGATTATTAAATACTAAGGTGACATAACTAGCCTGTTACACGTTGGGACACAAATTTATTTCTTTACTAACTAAATCTTTTCTCTCGTACACATAATGTATTGTCAAGTTTTTCATGGGTGTTCTCTTTTCTTCAACTTTTGCTTGTACTGGGTCAGTTGCTTTGGCTGAATCCCTTCCAGTCTCCGTTTCCGCGGTGTAGTCACCGTTGCTCCATTCCATTTTGGGTCTTTTTTCCCTACAACTTACCTTCCCAAGCTTGTTTTTGCAATATCGATATTTTGGATTTCTGTGCCTTACATCTTGTGATCTAAACAAAGGTTTGTATGATGATTAGGTCCGTTAGTGGCTCGTGCAACTTAGAAGCCAGTCATTTCCTTAAATGAAATGTTTTTATAAGAATTGTATGTAGACTTATAAGAACTCAACAACCACCAGCTAGTCTACAAATAGCAGAGCAGTTTGTTAGAAATTACACAGAAGAATTGTCTTAATGCGAATATATGGAATAAAAACAACAACGTAAGTACGTAACCAGATGGTGTAATATAAAATTAAGAAAAACTGAACGGAAAACACTTTTGAAACATTTAGAAACACTATTTACCTTTACAACGCCAACTTCGTTCTTTTATAGAAGAAATGCAACAAAAAGGATTAGGGAACTTCGGGCTCATTTGCTTTATAGTACATACATAAACTATTCACATCAATATTCACTACTACAATAATAGAGTATTTTGAAATATCAGAGCAGGCAGACTTCCGGAAGGGATTTGATGCACTAAATCATACACATACTGTAAGACAGGCAATGGAAGAATATCACGAACACACTTAATACATACACTATCTGGCCTTCATTGACTACTCGGATGTTATTTGATGCTGTAGAAACTTATGATAAATATCTACCATAATTAAGGACATGGATGAAATGCAGCATCGCTCCTACAAGTATTCGAGGACCACGCCCAATTAATCTACAAAAAAGTATTAGAAAAGGGGATGTCATATTTTCAACATTACTTATACATATATTGTGATATGTATTTAAAATTTTAATTTAAAGAAAACGTAGGTAAATGGCGAGGGATAATTCGCAAAGAAAATGTGGGAGAAACTAATAAAATCAGGAGAGTCAGAGTAAATCTTAAAGAAACTAGGAGAAATCATAAAAAAATTCCCATGAGCAAATTATCATAAATCTCGTTATAATTTGTTATTAGTATATTTTAACTAGCACATATAAAGTATAGAGCACGGAAAAGTACCATTACAAACACTATAAGCAAAAGAAAAAAAATAGAAATTTATTTTGAATGCCACGTACCGACCAAACCTCAATATCAAAAAAGCGTTGAGCTTTGTCTCCAATAAAGGAGGAGAACTGTTGCTTGATAAAGTTGATGTCTGTAGGTTGATTAGTGATTACTAAGATGGTTTAAGAAAACGGGTAATGTGTATTTATCAATTTAGCGTGTGGTCAAGTGATATAAGTATCGTCAACTTAACGGAATCAAACCTTCTGTTTCAATCCATAAGATTCCAGAGGTACAGTTTTGAAATCTCCACTTAAGATATTGGCGACAACAAGTGAAAGAAGCGAACCCATAGTCACACCAGATATATATTTAAAGAACTGTCCTTAAAATGAGAAATAAGTATGGAGGCGTTTTTTTATGAGAGCAAGTAGACTGAAGGTGTCAAATCATTCTCTGCTAACAACTGTTGGATCATGACTATAGAATATGGAATAGGGTCTTCATTAAAAGGGAAGTGGAATGAAAAATCGCAAGTAAATCTTTTGGTTCAACACTTGTGGTGGATATCAGTTCAACGAAGTGTAGTGAATTTCGAACATGTGATGGTGATTTACCGTGGAACTTCCTGAAGATATTCGATAAATATTTTGCTAATGAGTAAGTGGGGGAATCTATGCTACTCCCGCTTACAAATTTACGAGTTTTAACTGACATCAATTCTATTTGTCTTAATTTCAGTAATTGTAAACAACAAAATTAGTCGACGTCCTTATTCCTCTTAATCCAAATAAATTTAATTGCATCATCTGACTTCTCTCCAAAATTTTAAATACTGGAAATCGCAACTTTTAATATCCATGATGAAAGAAAATGACACGACTACGCATAGGAGGCACAAAGAGGGACTACAGCCTTTTGTCTTAAAAATTAAATTCTATCCATTCCCTCTTAATAATGTTAAACTAAATCTTCTGCTTTCATCTAAAATTAAACGAAGTCTAAATCTTGTTGTCGAGGAGGGCGTATTAAGAGCTCGGCTACAAATTTGCATTTCATTTTTCACCCCGACTCACGAGCAGTTAGAATTTACACACTATTTGCGTCGCATTACTTGTGTCCCTTTTAAATCAGCAAATTGCAAAATCATGCACACGTTTTGCATACAGCTTATTAGCTTATTTAAATTGCAGGTATTCATTTTCGAGGTGTCAGGTTGAAATTTATAAAAGAGCTAACAGGGCCGGTTGTGTTTGCATCAAATAAGCGTTCGTATTGGGGATCGAGTTTGTCAAGCTACACGGAGTTTATGTATATTGACAGATTGTATTTGCATTACATTATCAACGGCTTGCGTGGAGGATTCCGTTAATAATTTAATTGTAAAGGCAATAAGAAAGGATGTAAATTACTTGCTAATATTTCTGAAAAAATATATTTGAAGTTTTATTGTATTCTGTTGTAACTTAAAAATGAGTAATTCTATTATAATAAAATGTAGACTTCGCCTATTTTTATACCGAGAGTGAGGAGTATTTAATTATAAGTTATTAGGCAGAATTAGACTTTGACAGAAAATAATATTTAATATCAGTATACTTAGCCTGATCTTACTATTCATTCGAAACATCTAGTAAGTGCCACAATTTGTTAAAAACTCCTACCACATTAATAGTTAACCGCTAAATACGTTTTTCGACAGCTAAGCTACCATCGTCAGTAGCCTTGCAAAGAAACTAACATGACAAGGTTGGCCGAAGAAATGCTCTTCACCAAATCACCAGTACAATCTGGTCTGGACCTTCATGAAGGAAAATATTGACACAAAAGTAAGTGGAAAGAGCAATATTATGCTATATATAACTGAAAAAAGCAACACCGAAAACTAAAAAGCAAACAGGCAACCCCATAAAACTGAAAATGAAAGAATACACAGCCAGATACAAAGACAATCAATGAAAAAGAAATGTACAATCATGTAGGCCCTGAACACTGGGAATGCTCAGTTGAGCGGAAGATGTTACAGTTCAACTTATATTTACAACACAAAACAGGTTATAAGCTTCCTGTAATATTTTGCAAGACGACAAATCGAAATATACAAGTGCCGTTCGCTCCAACTGCGTTACGATGTTCCTGTAACAAGATTTGTGCCAGCTAAACTCGCCGGGAGGTAGTAGTTTACTTCGGTACTAGTTAATTAGGGCGAAGACTTGTTGAATTGAATGAAATGTTATGGATTGGTAACCACCGGCTTTGGGATTGTAGACAGGGCGGCTCTTTGAAGTTATAAATGGGAACAATCTCCTCGGTTTATCGACAATTCTTGTAGGCTACGGTCCGCGTCCTGCTATGTCGTACCTACCTTAATAAAATCCCGTGCAGCCGTTAAACTCCTTTACACCCAAACAAACCTTATGACACAAAAGTCGCTTGCAAATATCATGAAAGAAAAACACGGGCTAATTTACTCTAATTATACTGAATGTGAAAATAAGTGTATATAATAAGCATAAACTAACCAGTACGTAAAGGTTGTCTTTATTGCCTATATGATATCATACAATTAAAACTAATTATTGATTTCATCAAGTACTCAGGGTATTGATAACTAGATGCAACTAAAGTTTATGACTAAACTACGGCGTTATATGGGATGCTCAAAGAATGCCACTTGGTAATTTACTAACCACAGCACTGTACACCATTAGCGCTTAAAATAAGAAAAGCACAATACCTTGTAGGACCATGGCAGTAGCTTTGTTGTGACCGATGGCGCTGTTGGATCCGGCACCCATTCCACTGCCAACGGAACCTTGCATCTCGGCAATGTGGTTCCAGAATACTTTGTAGATGCTGGATTCAGACTTGATCAACCAAGTGAGTCCTTGTGTCGGGGTAACGCTGTTGAACCCCAACGGGAAAATTGATGGCGTACTGGCTAATCACAATTCTCGGCACCCGCATTTCCTTAAAAAAATGCTGCCACAGTAGGGGTCCTTTGCTAAATCCGAATAAACGACTTGGAGATAAAATCTCCCGGTATGGAACTCCCAAGCGCGTCACCAACGACTGACACGCCGGAGCAATGACTACTTGTTCGACGGGAAAAATGGTGAAAATGCACGGCACGCATGCTAAAATTTCACTCCAAACGCATCCTTATAACTTAACATTTGACCTGCCTGCAGATGGAAACTCCCTTAAAACCCGGTAAACTAAGAATACCTTGCATCTCTCGCAATCTCATTCCTACACACGTGCGCTACGTTCGTTGCAGTAGATTGCACAACGGTTTTCATGAAAACAGGCGCTTGAACTGACACGTAGGATATTTAAGATAAAAGAACATGAATGAGTGAGTGAAAAATTCCAAAACGTGATCTAGCACGCTTTCTATTGATTAGCAGCTAAATTCACTAAGCATTACTTGCGCGCACTAGAAACTGTAAAATAGAGCTCGCGTTTGCAGAAAATGCAGTTAGTTATTTGATAAATGGGCAAAATTTTGTAAAAATCGGTAAAATTGGATATTATTATAACAACAACGTACGTCAATAGGCTTAACTGGATAAGAAAAGCCCAAAATTTAAAAAAATAGTTTGAAATGGCTTGCGTCCAATAAATGAAAAATACTGGTAAAGAGAAATGATTATATCTTACTTTTTATACACACTGTATATGAGTGTAAATTTAGTTCCAAATTTTATATACGTTAACAATGATTTTAGACGTTAAAATAAACACAGGACCTTTTAACGTCTAAAATCATTGTTAACGTATATAAAATTTGGAACTAGATTTACTTACGCAATGTTTTCATATATTTTTGAAAATTCCTAACAGCTATGCTCCTGCTTGGCTGTGTTATTAGTTACACCCTAACTTTAAGTGAATTTGTTCAAAAAAGCAGTTTTTCCTTGTTTCACATATACGGGTGATTCAGTAGGAATCTGCCAAACTTTAACAGTATGTTCCTCCAACGATTTTAAACAACAAAAGGTATATGAACATAGGGCCTATTCGAAAAAATTAAAAAGTTCTAGCCTAGCAAAAGAAATTAAATAGCTGTTATAAATCTCCTCCGCGCAGATTATCTAGTCGGCTATGGCATAATTTCTGTGCGTTTTTGTTTAGTAAACAACGTGAATTTGTTACGGTATTAAAACAACTTTACGACACCCCCCAAGGTGAGCATCGCACCACGGAATCAGTCCTGGAAAACTGGCACACTTGCCCTGAGAGTTGTTAAAAACAGACTAAAGGCCACGGCTGGAACGCTCAGGGAGTCGGGTGTGAATCACACGATACGTTCTGGGCAAGCGTGTTGAGGCATATATAGGGTACGCCAAAATTATAAGGGCGCCACCAAACCTGACTTTAAATGGGCTCGGGTAACCGGGCTTGGACGGTTAGACGAGGCAACAAGTACGCTAGTTACTACTTGATAAGGGTACTCGAGAAGTATCGAACTCGGATGACAAAATCGGTAATTTGAGGTTTGAATCGTTAGTTCGGGTTTGTGCTGCCACTGCGGGGGCGGCTGCTCCACTTACCTGCACACTCCACCACTCAGAGGTCGTCGTACATCTAATCGTGACACTAAGCTGTTTATACTGAAAAAGTAAAGCATGCAGGGGTTGTACACAGTAATAAGCCCCGCGCTTGCACAATTGTCTATTGAATGACGTTATACAGGATCAGGCAACGAATGGGTCACCATACTAAGCCTAGGGCTTAACGTAAACCCCAGCTGGAGGTAATCGCACTATAACTAAAGCGTACAAATGTTACACACAAAAACAATATCCAAATAGAATATTACAAGAAAGCGTTCGAAACGCCTAAAATTAGCAACGCAGCGAAAGTCAATGTTAGCACAGTTACAAACCAAGAATGTACTACTGAATGAATGCGACCAAAGTCCATCGCTTACACGGCACATTCGCGTAAAAGGGGTTACGCACTGCACAGCTGATTCATTGCACGAGCGGGTGTTCTTATTCGCCACAGCTCACAAAGCGGTCTCAACAGGTGATGGTACCGTGCCCGCAGAGTACTGTTCAATTATTTCAATAAGCAAAAAGGGCGAACACATGGGCTTACAACAGTTCGAATACAAATTTTGACCCAGCCACCGCGCGAGCATTAGTCACGGGCTGCAGACAGCCGAAGCGTCTCGGGATACAATAATGGCGGCCGTGAGGTCAATGGCTTTCCCAATAATTAACTAAATCACGCCAAAGCGATCTAGAATGCGGTAATTTAGCAAGTTGGCCCTGGGCGATGATTACAAGCGAGGCAATTCAGTTACTCTGCGGCCGGCAAGTTGCGCACATAAGCGCGAATACACACATGCTAATGAGTTCTGACCAAACGCAAAGGGGTCACTAAGTTACATAATCTCTTTAAATGGTACCTGGTATTTATTCTGCACTTCTCCTGAGCGGTACGGGTGGCAGTCAGCAGAGCCTGCATTTGCAAGCACATCTCCTTGGGCAAAGATTCCGCCGAATAATGGCGTAATATTTCAATGTAGTCACTCACATGGGATCGGTGTGACAGAAACGTATGGACATTATTCACGTCTTACAGGGAGTCCCCAACAACTTGTAGGAATGAAAGAACCACTTCTTTTCACGACATGGCCGGACGTAGCCTCCAACGATAACGCCAAGGAAAACGCGCTCACAAAACGACACGTGTGTCACACACAAGAGCTTCCTGCCGACTCTCCTCTGCTTGCACCCAACATGCCAAACCTAACGGCCGCGTCGGTACGCCGCGCTTCGGCCAATCAAGATGCGTAAGCTCCGGCGGAAAAATCTGGATTTTACGCGCCCATTCAAATCGAGCGTGGCCCGAAAGAAGCGGACCGGGATGGCCGCGTCGGTATACAGGGTGATCAGAATCGAATGCGCAACGGGAGAGTTCGCGCTCGTGAATTTTCGTGATGAAAGTTAAACAAAATGTTGGAATCAGATTTGCAGTACAGCTAGGCTGCACAAACGGCGCAGATAATTAGCTAGGTGGCTGAAGAATGCAAAATGGCTTAACAAATTATCTGTCACCTAGTAAGTCTTACGCGTGTGCACAGGTGTGTAGTTTATAATTAATAATGCCAGTTCGGTTTTCCAACGAAGAATATGCCGATATGCATTTCATCTACGGCTTTTGCAATGGTAATGCCCGAGCTGCTGTGTAGGAATACCGCCGACGTTGTCCAAACCGTAATCCTGTTCCAAATCGTCAAGTTTTCATCGATACGCATAGGCGACTGCGAGACACTGGATCCTTTGCGTTGAAAACGGAACCAGAACCTGTTCGGAAAGTTAAAAATATCATAAGTCAAATGATCGAACGCAGTCCTGAACACGAAGAGTATCGACACGTGTTGGAGTGTCGCAGGCAACGGTATGCAGAACATTACATGCTGACAAGGTGTATCCTTACCACATATTAAAAGTGCAACACCTTCAACCGCAAGATTTTAATCAAAGGTAAAATTTTTGCCATTGGATTATTGCAAACCCGGACCTTTATGGAAACACATTATTTACCGACGAAGCTATTTTCACTCGTAATGGGATAAATATCACCAGAAATTCCCATGTATGGGCTCGTGAGAATCCTCATGCAACTGTCGAGAGCCACTTTCAGCATAGGTTTTCAGCAAATGTGTGGTGTGTCATGATTGGGGACCATCTAATAGGACGCTACGTTTTCGATGGACGCCTCACAGGAGTTATTTATCGTGAGTTTTTAGAAAATGAGCTACCTCTACTTTTAGAAGACGTTCCATTATTAATTCGAGCCAGAATGTTTATGCAATTAGATGGTGCTCCTCCTCATTACCACCATTATGTATTGTATTATCTCAATGCCAACTACCGTAATCGTTGGATTGGTGGAGGAACTCCACATGCGTGGCCAGCACGGTCCCCAGACCTAAATCCACTAGATTATTACCTCTGGGGCATTTAAAGCAGCTGGTCTATGCGGCAAGAATTAACAATCGAGAAGAACTCATTCAAAGAATTTTTAATGCTGCCGCTTACATCCGGGATAGACCTCAAGTACTGCGAAATTCGACTAGTTCTCTAGTATGACGAGCTCAACAGTGCATTGAAAACGAAGGTGGCCATTTTGAACAGTTAATGTAGTTTTAATAAAGTTATCTGACTAGAATTGTTATTATGTTTTAAGTAAAAAACGGTTATTTTCTACATCCATGAATTTTTCTTTAGTAGGGTAGAACGTCTTTATTCTTTCGAATCGGTCCTATGTTCATATACCTTTTTTTGATTAAAATCGTTGGAGGAACATACTGTTAAAGTTTGGCAGATTGCTCCTGAATCACCCTGCGTTTTTTCAAGCCACAAGCTTCCTATGCTGATATAACGTTTTTTAAGTTTTATTTTTTTATTTTACTTGCCCTGCATAACAATTGTTTTGTATTTTGGTCTTGACAATAATTTATAAAATTTAAAATTTTTAAAAATAAGTTTTATAGATTTTTATCATGAAAAAAAAATTAAATTGAATACTTTCAAAATTAAAAAGTTAAACGACAACTGGTACAATTAATGTTGAATTTCAATGAATTATCTTCTTGTTTTAAACTTCCGTGATGTAACTATTGCATGTATCGTAAGCTGGAGTAAGGTAGGGACATTTTGATATTTAATATTTTTCGGGTACATTCAAAATCATCCTTTGCAAATCTGATTTGATACTCTTTTTGTTGGTACTATCCGTTCCGTACCGAACTACAGTCTCGCGTCGTTACGCGGCTAATGTGATATTCTAAGTATTATACTGAATGTCATCTATTGTTTTTGTAAAACACACATTGGTGTATCGTGTTAATAAATAGTTGTCGCATCAGTGTTATCATTTCAGTTCACCCACTAGCGCAAATAATCCTCATAGGTTATGGGCCCAGCTAACGGTGTGAACTGAAGATAACGAAATCGCAGCCTGAATTTACTTGAACTGCATTCCTGAAATCATTTTTTGGTGACATACGTCATTCTCAAAAAGTCAACATGAATGCCGCAGGTACTGCGAGAATTGAAACTCTCAACAGAGAAAATTATGATACATGGCGGATGCATATGGAAGCTCTTCTCGTTAAAAACGACGCATGGGAGTTCGTCAACGGCACAAGAGTGAAACCAGAGGTTGTGGAGGCGGATGCCACGTCAATTCAAGCACAACAGCAGTGGATCACCCTTGACCAAAAGGCGAAATCTGACATAATTTTGTCGATCAGTTCAGCGGAGTTGAAACAGGTAAAGGGATGCAAGACTGCACGGGATGTATGGCTGAAGCTCGAAAGCGTTTACCAGTCGAAAGGGCCCGCGCGTAAGGCAACACTGTTAAAGCAGCTGACTCTTCAGCGGATGCGAGAGGGCGAAGATGTGCGAGAGCATTTACGTACGTTTTTCGATGTAGTTGATAAACTCAACAATATGGACGTCGATATAAATGCTGATTTACTCGCCATAATGCTTCTTTATAGTTTGCCGTCAAGTTTTCAAAACTTTCGTTGCGCGATCGAATCTCGAGACGATTTACCATCGCCGGAAACACTACGTGTAAAAATTATTGAGGAATCCGATGCGCGCAAAAGCGAAATGCATAGTGAAGTGCCGAACGCTATGGTGGTTCGTAAATTTACTCATAAAAGTAGAAACACACAATTTAAAAATAAGAACAACAACGGCAAAGACTTGTCATCAACTATTAGATGTTATCGCTGTAAGAGGCTCGGTCACAAAGTCAGTGAATGCAGACAGAAGGACAATAAAGTATCACAAAGTGCGAAAAACGCGGAAAACTTTCAGTGTTATACGTCGATGAGTCCGTATTCTTTAAAGAACTGTAAAGACATTGATAATGTATTCCAAGTACCCAGTACAATTGGAGACGGATCGTGGTGCCTAGACAGCGGTTGTTCTTCACATATTTGTAAAAATTCTAACGAATTTTTAAGCAAAGAAAGCGTCAACGCGGAAAAATTGCATTTGGCAAGCAGTGCTTCGACCGACATCAAAGCGCGCGGAAACGTTTTGTTTCAAGTACACGAAGAAGACGTAACTAAACAAATAGAGTTGACAAATACACTATTTGTGCCCGATCTTCGCATAAACCTTATGTCTGTGGGCAAAATCACTGACAAGGGGTATCGTGTAGTTTTTGAACAAAAATCCGCGAAAATCGTTAACAAAGAAGGTAACGCAATATTAACCGCAAGACGTGTAGACGGGTTATATATCATTCAAGCAGAAAACAATGACAGATGTATGGCATCGACTTTGTCAGATATCAACAAGCTTCGTCTCTGGCATCAACGCCTTGGTCACTTGAACGTGAAGGATCTTACTGATGCTGCGCGAAAGGGGACGATGAAGGGAATCGGCGTTGTTAGAGCTGATGAAACCTTTGTGTGCGATGTCTGTATTCAAG
Source organism: Agriotes lineatus (assembly GCA_940337035.1). Lineage (NCBI taxonomy): Eukaryota > Metazoa > Arthropoda > Insecta > Coleoptera > Elateridae > Agriotes > Agriotes lineatus. Next base: position 123,147,427 of record OW679196.1, read on the forward strand.
GAAAAATGGTGCGTGCTCCATTCCCAAAACGATCAAATCGACATACGAAATTGCTGGAGTTGGTACATTCAGACGTATGCGGCCCGATGAGGACAGAATCGTTGGGAAAGGCAAAATACTTCGTCACATTTATTGACGACAGTTCGAGATGGTGCGATGTTCGTTTTCTGGTTAAGAAGAATCAAGTCTTCACGGAGTTCCAGAAGGTCAAAACCTTGTTAGAAAAGGAGACCGGAGCATCGATCAAGAGTTTGCAGTCTGATAACGGGACGGAATATAAGAACAAACTCTTTGATGATTATTTGGACGCTCACGGGATTCGTCGGCGATTGACAGTTCCAAACAATCCCGAACAGAATGGCGTCGCGGAGAGGAAGAATCGCACTCTCATCGAGATGGCGAGATGTCTCCTCATTCAGTCCGGATTGCCAAAGGCGTTTTGGGCCGAGGCAGTGGCTACTGCCAATTATATACGAAACCGCAGTCCATCAAAATCACTAGATGGGAAAACACCATACGAAGTTCGATTTGGGAAGAAACCGGACGTGAGTAACTTTCGCGAGTTTGGCTGTAAAGTTTTCGTTTTGGATAGGTTGTCTGACAAGGGAAAGTTTGACGTTAGATCACGTGAGGGCGTTTTCCTAGGATACTCGGAGGAAATCAAAGGCTATCGCGTTTGGATCCCGAAAGAACGTAGAGTAGAGGTATCACGCGACGTGAAATTCCTGGAATACTCTTCGGAGATCCAAGGCAACCCCAAACTTCGAGACGATCATCGAGAGATGGACGTTACTTTAGCACCGCTTCGATTATCAAGTGATACGACTGAATCGAGCGTTGCAGTAGATATGGAACCTGAAAACGTAACAGCAGAAGAAACTGAAGGTATAGAACTCAAGTATGAATTCGATACTGACGCAGACAAGAGCGAGCAGTCTGGAGAAGAAGACAATGAGCCTCACGTAACTGCAAAGCGAGGCCGCGGTAGACCCCGAAAAGCGAAAACAGGGCTTCCAGGTCGACCGAAAAAGGTATACAATATGCAAAATGTAAACCTTGCTGCTCTTGAATATGGTCTACTGGCCGAGGTAGATGTCGATTTAGCTGTTACAGGTCCATACGCTACGGAGTGGTACCATGCCATGGCCACCGAGTTAAAATGTATCATTCAAAGTGGTACTTGGGTTATTGTAAATCGTCCATCACCTGGAAAGGTGATAGGGAGCAGGATGATTTTGAGAAACAAGTACGGGCCAGATGGAACGATTCAACGGAGGAAGGCAAGAGTCGTCGCTCGGGGGTTCTCACAACGCCCTGGTGTTGACTATGACGAAACCTTCGCTCCGGTTGCACGCCTGAGTTCTATTCGCCTTGCCACGGCATTGGCATCTCAGTACGGAATGACGATTCATCAGTTCGACATTACTGCCGCGTACCTGAACGGTACGTTGACTGAAGAAATCTATATGGAAGTTCCGGAGATGACTGAGGAGACCCTGAAGTACATTGTTCGGACCGAGAAAGATAAAATCACAAAGAACAAGGCGGCGAAGATGCTGCAGGACCTTCAAGAGGGCGACAAGGTGTGCCTTCTTAAAAGGGCACTCTACGGCCTGAAGCAGGCTGGACGACGATGGTACGAAAGGTTGGATAGCGAATTACGTGCTCTGGAGCTGTCACCAACTAAATCCGACTCATGTGTGTACGTCAGAGGTTCAGGGGGAGATTTGATGTTAGTAGTGATCTATGTCGATGACATCTTATTGATCTCACGGAATCCAAAAGACGTGACACAACTAAAAAGCAAACTCGCTGAGAGTTTTGGGATAAAAGATCTCGGTGAAGTCGGATGTTGCCTCGGAATAGAGTTTATCAAACGAAACGACGGATACACAATCCATCAGCGGGGACACATCGAAGACATCCTACGACGATTCGGGATGGCTGATTGTAAACCAGTGTCCACTCCAATGTCGGTTAATGCGAAGTTATCGAAGAGCGAAAAGTCAAACGACAATGATTCTATTCAGGTACCATACCGTGAATTGGTCGGCTCTTTAATGTATTTGGCGATGGGTACGCGACCCGATATAGCACACGCTGTTAGCTGGCTGAGCCGTTTTAATGATTGTCATCAACATGTTCATTGGATTGCAGCAAAACGCGTGTTGCGCTATCTTCAAGGTACCAAGAAGATCGGAATTGTATATAAGCCCTCGAAATCGAAATTAACTGGACTGGTTGATGCTGATTGGGGGAATTGCCCTGACGATAGACGGTCGTATACCGGTTTTACTTATATTCTCGCTGACGGAGCGGTCACGTGGGAGTCACGTAAGCAAAGAACGGTCGCACTCTCATCTACCGAGGCAGAATATATGGGCATAGCAGAATCTGTCAAAGAAGGAATCTATTTACAGACATTCTTAGATGAATTGGGATACAACGCACTTGTCGACAACATAACGATATTTTGTGACAATATCGGGGCTCAAAAGCTGGCGTTGAATCCGGTGTTTCACTCTCGCACCAAGCACATCGACATCCGTCACCACTTCGTACGAGAGGCAATACGTAACAACAATATTTGTCTTCAACATAAGCCAACTGAAGATATGGGAGCTGACATCCTGACAAAAGGTCTTGCCGGACCTAAACATCGGAAGTGCCTTGAATTGTTAGGTATGAAACAGTTCTGTACGTAACGAGGGGGAGTGTTGGTACTATCCGTTCCGTACCGAACTACAGTCTCGCGTCGTTACGCGGCTAATGTGATATTCTAAGTATTATACTGAATGTCATCTATTGTTTTTGTAAAACACACATTGGTGTATCGTGTTAATAAATAGTTGTCGCATCAGTGTTATCATTTCAGTTCACCCACTAGCGCAAATAATCCTCATACTTTTCTTAGAGGTAGTTCAGTTATAGTGGCAGAATTCCAATATTGATAAAGACTATTTATTAGTCTTTAGCGTAGGAAGTCTATTTTGGTAGTTGGATTTCTTAATTATCATTGCCTTGGTTCAAACCCAATTCGCAAATATACTTTATCTACGACAGTGTGTAAAATTGCCTTTTTGTTGGCAGTTTTAAGTTTGTAAAACGACTGTTTAATAACATGTTTTCATTAGTTTAGGTCGTTAATAGCAACGTGCTTAAAAAATTTCATTAGGCACGTAGTTAGTAGCAACGTGTTTTAAAATTTTTAAAACACTCAAAATTAGGACCGGTTGCTAGTAATTCTAATTTACATGTAAAATATTTTTTATATTTACCGTATTTTTTAGATTCTATCGTAGATAAAATATTGTACGATACACATGCGTAAAGCATCTTTAGACACTCGTGGGGCTTAAAACGCTCGCTCACTCGCGTTTTAACTCTACTCCACTCGTACCTAAAGAGTAGCTTTACGCACTTGTATCGTAAATTACTATTTGTTTATTAACTAACTTCGCTAATAAAATATTATCTAGGTGACAAAAATAGGTATGGCGTCTAATAACAATATATGTTTTGCACTATCCTTACTCGAGAATTTAATTTAATTTCGAACCAGCTAAACATCCACTCTAATAACCTACCGTGCGAAAGCCAATAGCTCGTTTCGTCGGAGGTTTCTCATTTCCTACATAGAATCTTAAAATCCTATTGCAGTTGTTAACCACCTTTATTGAACAAGTTTTTCTGGCTCTTGGTGAGCCAGATTAGAAAAGACTTTACCGAATACACTTCCTAAAGGTATTTTGTACCAAGCCACCTCATTTCATAATTAAGATTCGACCTTCCCTTCCATTAAAGAAAATTCCATTAACGGTAATTCATATTCTTTTTTTTTTTGGTATTTGGCGAAATTCTCAAAAAAGAATATGAATTATAGATTCACGCCACAAAGAAGTTTCAGAGATTATCTTCCATTAACCGTATCTAATTTGTTTATTATCGTCTGATTTTGATCCTATCGATTATTTTAGAGAAATCTTGCTTACTAATAATCTAATAATCTGAAATAACAGAACTTACAGTAATTGCTGTACCTGTTTTGTGACAAGCTGGAACTGGAGCTGAATGTGATTTATTCTGACTCATAAATTTAAAATTCGCGTTTTGATGGGGGTATATTGATTATACAGTGGCACAAAGCGAAATCTCCACATTTGCCTGCACAAGCCTAAATATCAAACAGCCCTTAGCTTGCAGTTCTGAATGAATCTAGCTTTGCCAGTCTTCTCATATTGAATGCAGATTTTATGCTATCCTTAACAAACTTGTATTTTTTTGCAAAAAAAATACGCAGGACAGTCGCCATCATTTTAATATTCAATATTCAGTTGTTTTTTAAGTAGATCTTATTAACAAAGAAGCTGTCGTTATATCGAAAAACGCTGGAAACACATTATTTTCCACTAGTATACAGGATGTATTAAAAATGGCACAGAATCTTCAGGTAGAGTGATTCTTTGATTAATTCTGAGTCGAAAATCTTAATACTAAAATGTTGGATTGGCCTTGTGCTATTGCGTCACTTTGTAAAAATGAGTCTGGTGATTAAGCCCCGTTCTACAGAAAATCCGCGTTTACATGTTTATCATGTGTATCGCTTGTTGGCACAAAGAAGTGGTTGTAATGTTGTGTTAGAGCGAATCGGTTGCATGGGTGAGATAGGGAAAGCAAGCGAAAGCACCTCATACATCTTTTTCTTCAGCTCGCGTCTCGACACCCAATATTTGCTAGCTAGTACCGTACGGTGTGTGGTTAAACTTCCCTTGGTGGGTGAGTGTGTTATGGCCGAACCAATCTTCTCCGTTGTATTGTAGCACGGGTTATGCTATCAACGCTTTGGGCGGAATATACTAGAGATGTTTTCCTACGTACCAAATCCGGAGAACTGTGGCAATTAGACGTTGCCCTCTTCCCAGTACTTGTCGTTACGAGGATCTACGTGCTAAGCCCAGTCTCTTGGGTGTTCGTCATACAACGTCGTTTCGACGGCCAGCAATCTTCGCTGTTCTATAACCATCTGCAGAGTAGGCGACGATACGGAGGGTCTTTCGGCTGTAGGTATCAGCAACTTCGCCAGACATCATTCAAATATTGTGACCTGTTTTTATTGCCTGGATACTTTAGAGCGTCTATGCTACGATATTCTGATGTATTTAACGTGATGTAATTTTATGCGTGGCAACAACTATATTTGGGAGCCGACGCGAGTGGCCTATTTTGAGAGTAAACTGTCATCATTGTAGCGCTGCAGCATACAGAATTTCTATGCGGCTTGTTTACCACTGTCGTTTCAATGTAACCAATGTACTTTTGTGTCACACCTATTGCTAAGTAGTTTTTAGCGTTACTAACCATCCTTTACGTCTATTCATGTAAAAAATTGGCCGACACACTTAAATTTTAATAGATTTGCATTCGTTTTTAACTTCTTGGAATTTTATTTGTGATACTTACAGATGTTGATATATATGTGTTATGTTTTCTTATGTTCATTCAATGTGAAATGACCAACAAAGCTAACAGACTAGCAAAGGTAAGTTCCCAAGCAAGGGGACGTCCCACCGACTGTAGAAGTGGAGCGTCGGTTCTCTGACTTAGAATTTCTACGAGGGTCGAACGGAAAGTTTCTTCTTATTCTATCAATGCAATGCGTGGCGCTGTATTTTTCCCCATATTTTGAATACAATCAACCCCTATTGTAACAGCATCTCGCTCTAAATTATGTCGTGTTGATCCGAACCCCTCCTTTTCCCTGAGCAAATAGTATGACAAGCGGATGTTACAGCAAATTGTGGCGTGATTAGAGTGAACTTTGCATTTTTTTAAGATTTACGTGTCATATAAACCCATTTAGACTCTCACGTAAGTGTTTTAGTGTAGTAAAAGTCGATTTCTGCCGTAACAGTTTGCACAGGCTGATGTTCTATAATATAATGAATAAAACAAGATACAATTTCTAAGAGATTGTCAATTATTTTTTCAAAGTAATATAAAACAAAGTGTTACTGTGCAAGTCTTTTCATATTTAAAAAACCTGATAGACAAAGGTTTTCAACATCCAGGTGTTGTTAATTAAAGTATTCTCGCTGTATTACATGCATTTTGTTAATAAATTCCTTCGATATATCGTATTGCTACGATTTCTTAATATATCTTTTAGATTCGATAATTTCCTATGAAAACAGTTCGAAATAATTATAAGAGTACTTCTTCTTCTTCTGCTTATGACTAGAAAAATTTCCTGCTTGTCTGACCTCACTCGACTGATGAAGATACCCAGCTTTCTTTCCACCATTCCGGCGGGTGTCCTGGTGGTCTTTTCCCTGACGGTATGTTGTTCTTGCATATATATGCTAACCTGTCAGGTTCCATTCTATCTACACGGTTATTCCATTCATGATTTCTTCCCTTCATTAATTTTATTACATCATATACTTTGCATCTTTGTCTATCCCTTAGTGTTATGCCTAACAAGGATCTCAAAATTCGCATTTCTGTTCTCATTTTCTGTTTAGTAATACAGGTTTCAGCTCTTGTTTCATTAGCATAAGTTAATATTGTACGAATAATCGTTTTATATATTGGGTGGTTGGTCATACCTATGAACATAAACAATTTCATGGCTTATCACGGTTTTGCATATTTCTGCTCACCATTTTTATGGAAAAAATGGTAGTGGTATTAAATTAAAGAGAATAATTTTCCACGTCGTTTAGTATTAAAAACTTATTGGATAATGTTAATTGTGCATACAAATATTAATTTTAAAATTTAGATATTCCCAAATATAAGTGAGGGGAATATCTACATTTCAAAATTAATAATTTTATGCACAATTAACATTATCCAATAAGTTTTTACTACTAAACGACACGTACAATTATTCTCTTTAATTTAGTACTACTACCATTTTTTCCATAAAAATAGTGAGCAGGAATATGCATAACCGTGGTAAGCCATGTTAATTACCTATGTTCAGAGGTATGACCAACCACCCGGTATGTGTTCCTTGCTTTAAATGTTCATATATTCATTGCGCCATATGGTAGTATTTAGACAACCTGCTACCTGGCCTACTTTCATTGTTTGCATTCTTGCTTCCGGCGTCAAATTTTTTATGCTTGATAGCTCAAACCTAAGTAACTGAAGCTTAAAACTTGTTCTATGATTGTTCTGTCGACTGTCGAGTTCTAATTTACATCTTATAGGGTCGTTCGATATAACCATTGTTTTAGTCTTCGTTTTAGATATTTCCATGTTATCTATTTTTCCTGTTTGGTAAAGTTTATATAGTTGTCGTTGTAAATTGTTTTCCGTGTTAGCTATTAACACCACGTCATAAGCGTAGCACAATATATTGACGTTTCTATTCCCCATCAGGTAGCCTTCGTTGTCTTTTAATGTGTTTATGATTTTGGTCATAAGATTGAAGAGGAATGGGCTGAGGGAATCACCTTGCCAGATACCTGTATTTATTTCAACAGGTTCTGTTGGGCCTTTTGATGTAATTATTTTTGTTTTATTATTTGAGTTTATGTTGTTTATAACATGTAGTACTCGCAATGGTATATTTTCTTCATCTAAAACATTTAAGATGTCCTGTTTCTTAACTCTACCAAATGCTTGTGTAAAATCTACAAAGCAAAGATATATGGAGTTATTATACTCTGTTGGCTTTCCTATGAGCTGTTTTAGAATGAATATTGCGTCTATAGTACTTCTGGTTTTTCTAAAGCCCTGTTGTGCTTCGTGGGTGTCTATTTTTTCATATGGGTACTGGAGGTAAGTAGTTTTAATGACGAATTGAGTAATGTTATGCCACGATAGTTACTGGGGGATTTTCTGTCCCATTTTTTAAATACAGGAATCGTTAAGCTTTCTTTCCATTCTATGGGGACGTTGCCGGATTCCATTATCGTATTAAATAACTTATGGATATAGTTATTTAGTGTATCTCCACCATATTTAAGCAATTCTTTATAGACTCCATTTGGACCTGGCGATTTTCGATTGTTTAGCTTAACTGTTGCATCCTCGATGCCTTTTTCAGTTATTTCCATAGTTTCGTAATTTTCACTATTAGACGATATTTCGTCTGGTGCGGTGTTCGCATATAGTGTCTTAAAATGATGAATCCATTGTTGATTTTCTATGTTGTTATTTCGTATACATTCATTTATTTATTTTTTCTGATTCTGTAGCAATCTCCATATTTTTCGTTGTGCTCCATATAGATCATACTCCATTGCCTTAGTGTATCCTTCCCAATAGCTTTGTTTTATTTCTTTTATTTATTGGTTAACACTGTTTCTTATCTGCACATACCTTTCTCGTTCTTCTTGTATATTATGCTGTTTATATCGAAAAAACGCTTTCTTTTTCTTTCTCTGCTAGTTTCTTGACTTTGTCGTTAAACCAGGTAGTCTTTCTTTTCACTTTCTTTTTATTAATTTTTCTCTTACCTAGTGCTTCGTATGCTGCTTCCAGTATGCTTGGTTTTGTTTTCTGCCAAATTTATTCTACATCATTAAGTGTCATTAGATCTTCCATTTTTAGTTTGTGTTTTAATCTGTTTTGATATAGGGGTTTTATGCTAGGTTCGGTTATTAGTACTATGTTGAGTTTTTATTCATATAGAGGGGTTACTTTGTTTATTTTCTTCTATTTGTGTGGGGTGTATCGTTTTATTACTTACTATGTAATCTATAACTAAGTGTTGTCCCCTACTGTTGGACCATGTAGTTTTGTATTGATCAGAATGGCCGAAAAAGGTGTTCCCCGCTTTCATTAAGATGTGCTTCGTTGAACTTTTGTTTGGCTCCTGGCAGTACGGTGTTTCCAATCCTGCAATTCCAATTTCCCATTATTAGAATTCGTTGTTGTTTTGATATGCTGTTTAGCAAGTTCTGGAGAATGTAATAGAAGTTGTGTCTTTCTGTTTTTGGTCTTCCCGTGTTCGGTGCGTAAACTAGCAGAGTCCTTTCGTTAATGTACTTAATAGTAGTAACATAACTTTGATATTTTTTGTATATTAGTATACCTACACCTGCATGGGCCCTTTTTTGTTTTTCTACATCACTGTGTACTAGCAGATATTCCCCTCCCACTGCTGTTCCTTTTCTTTTTCTTTTTGTCTCGCTTATTGCGCATATGTGTCTATTGTGGCTATCCCATTCGTTTATTATTTTCTGGTCTTTATTGTTCCACGAGTTGACATTCCAAGTGGCTAATCGTATTATTTGTTTATTTTTTGTCCTGTTTCTGGCGTTTCTCTTCATCTTCAAATCCGTCCTGCTCCGAGGCCAATTTCGGTTTCTGTGAGCATATATTGAGATGGCTCACAATTTAGCTCTGTATGCAGTGAGAAATATTGAATAAAGTCAATTAAAGCACAGAGTTGAAATATTTTATTTAATTGCAATCTGAACAGAAGTTGAAGTTATTAAATGCATTGAAATGAAATGCAAGAGGCATAATTAGAGAGATAAAGGCAAGCATTAGCAAGCAGATTTCAGAGGAATTGCATTTGAAGTTTGAGTAAAAGAAAGATTTAAGATGGCTAATATAAGTAATGTATTATGATAGGCTTGAGCATGTTTGATCCGGACCAAATTAAAGTAAATAATACAAAAGGTTAGTTATGAGCATAATATGAGCGTAGAGTTATTAATAAACGTACAGGCCACTGAAAAGCAAGCAATCTGAAAGGTAGATGGAAATCGAAGCAAGATAAGATAATATTTGCAAAGAGCAATAGAGAACGAGGGCAACTTAATTGAAGAAAATCCAGTGACGTGTTTAAAATTGAACTCAAGTGCCAATGCATAGTAAAAACTAAGTGATTATAACAGAGGAGTAATTATAGGAACGTTTATGTGACGAGAAAGAACAATTTTTAGGTATGAGAAATAAAGACAATTTTTAGATTTAAGACACATGTTATCAAATTTGATTCCTTGATGTAAAATTGTAACTAAAACTAATTTCCTATAAACAATTACAGATCGCGGTTACCAAGCAACGCGATGCTGTTCTGTCCAAAAATAAGAACAATTGCTGTAAATTGACTAGTTTGTTGCAAAATTGTGTTCCAGTAATGTAATGTTTTAACACAATAAAAAAGTGTTTACCAAGTTCAAAACTATACCATTTTATTATACCAGTTACCAGGCATCTGTGGAAGCGTTATTAAAATATACCAACTGATAAAATTATAAATTTGTGCAAACCGACGCTGAACAACGGCAGCGGACACCTGAGAACTTCATACTTCGACACCGTGCCACTTTAGCTGCCAGAGCCAGGGTTCTCTATTCCAACGGCACAGAGAGGTGTGAACGAGCATCCTGAACAACATTTGCTGCCAGGGAAGCGACTTCAAGCGAGTTAGGACCTCGGTATTAGATGCAACCATCTCCGTGGCAAAAATCGGCTAGAATTTAAAAGGTAGGAGTACCATGTTTTGATTGTTTGGGAGCCCGAAAAATTAGTGAACTGCTAAATTACACCTTGTGAAAGAGGTCCATCGTATTTCCAAGCGTCCAGATTCGTCTCAGGTTGAGCAATTTGAATGGCGTCTGTAGAACGATCACAGGAAGTAGAACAAAAGAGCAGCTGGCGTCGTTTTACGTCACACCTAAACAAAAGCAAGTTATTTGTTGCTAGGCGGGAGTTTCAATTCAATTTACCTGACGTTTCCTTGCAGAATTTCACTTTTGAATCTTTAAATACACGCTATAAGCACTACCGACTTTCTGTAGTAAATGACAAGTTTGTGAGGTTATGAGTAACCGAATCTAGTAAAGCTGTTGTACTAAAATTGCGTATATGAGCCATGCTGAGTCAAATATTATAAACAAAATTTCAAATAAAACTCAGATTTGAACCCTACCTGAGAGAGTAGTTTTGTGTTCTTGCCGGAGCTAGCCCAGATTATTATTGCAGTTTAATGAAATATAGAAAGGGGCAATTAACTATTTTAGTAGAGTATAATCAATACATTTCATTTTGATTAGCCTAAAATACTGACAGACAAAGTTCTACACAATAAAAGTACCCTGAGTAGTACGGTGATTTGCCCTGATTATTATTTTCTATTCAAAGAAAGCCTTTTACAAAGAAGGCAGTCAGAGCAATATTATGTCCCATCTATAAGTAGGTTGCTAACCTGATTTATAGATGACTCTCCTTCTTTGCGCGGGATTAGGAACGGCAACAGCATCGCTGAGCTACTCAGTTCACCCAGTGGTGCTGCAGCCGGAGTTCATTAAGAGTACATTTTAAATATTTTATGTATTTCTGGAGGCTTTGACTAGGTACAAATTCGAAATTAAATTTAGCTTATCTTGAAAATTTGAAATTCAACAAATATCACATTTAGAAATATGGTTAAAGAAAGTGTATAAAAAAATACTTTCGCATATCTGGTCAGAAAAAACTAGATCTAAAAAATACAACATGAAGTTTTATGTTAAGTATTTCATCAAGCAGTTCAGTCTATATTGGACAAGGGTCTTGAAACAGCTTATGAATATCGTAATACCTCGAAAAATTTCGATATCCAGAACTAAGCAGGTATCAAATTTCGAAGCAACAAGACGATAGGTGACCAAAGGTTAACGGCGTTGAAAAAACTCACTTCATTGTTTGTTCATTTACTCCGTATTTTATTTATATGTGAGTGCTGTAACGAGCTAAAGTTTCCAGCTCTTCAAAAGTATATCTACAAGCCTGCTAGAAATAATATCTGTAGACGTTTTGGAAAAATCGGGAGAAAGTATTTATTTTTTCTCCTTCTAATCATAGGGGGGAATTCTACTTTAATATGAGGTTTATTTTTTTCAATCCAATTCTTTTGATTCCTACATTTACACTCTCAGCCTATTTTAAATCAAATTATGTAAATACCACGAAAATGTAAATACAATTACTTTAACTCGAGGTTTCATAACATCATTGTTCATTTATATCACGTAAGTGATGCGTAGCTATTATTCGGAAATGTTTTTGTTTGAGCGTGTTAATCCCCTTTGATAATAACCAATGCTTCGGATGTGAATAGGCTGAATTGTCACAGATGCTATAAGTGGTTCGTTAGTTAAATTGCTGCTGGATGGAATGTTATACATTGACAGGCACGTTCAGTAGCAATTTTATTCTACCTCGTTGACACGAGTGCTATTATTGTACTCTTATAAAATGGAAATATAATAGAGGGCGTGTTGTGTGGAATGGGAGCGTCATATTCATACCTGAGCGTTTGGAACGTGAGCAATTAGGGAAGTAAAGTGCACATTTGCCTTTTAAAGTGATTTGTTGGTCTAATTTTGACTCGTAATGAAATACTCTTAAACGGAAGCAGTTGAATTAACATTCAACGATATGCATTGTGTAACCTACCCACTAACGTGACAAGTAGAAATAGAATTGCTAAAGACTAATGGTCATTAAATTTAGGAAGTTAGCAGGTGCAAAAGTTTATGTTCACATGCCAAATAAGTTAAGAGGTATAAAAATAAAATATTATGCTATTATCACTACAATTTCATTTGTTCTCAGTGTTCAGTCTGGATTTTTAATTAATGAATTAATGTAGCTTTGACAGATAAAACTATCTTGACGTAACAGGGAGCTTCTCAACTGTTACTTCATTTTCGGGTGTAGACAAAATAGTTGTCTGTTTAGCTTAGCAATTTAACCCTTAAACTACCACGTGGGGTCTTCTTAGGACCCCAGGGCCAGTTTTTTAAGTTATATTTGCTTAATAATTTTTTATGAGTTATTTGCGTTTATGAAATCATTTTATATTTGTTTTATAACAAAAATTGTGACGTCACTGAACAATTTTAATTTATTTTCCTTTAGAAAACTTAAAAATTCGTAACTGGGGTCTCCATGAGACCCCACGTGGTTGTTCAGGGTGTAACGTTAGTCCCCGCATCAAATTTACCTATGACACAAATAGTGTGCTAAAAATTTGAATGGCGCTAATTCCCGTTACATTCTTTGCTTGCATCTCCATAGCATTCGGATTTTTGATAAGGCGATTTTAACCGCTATGTGCGGACATAGCGCAAGCCGGTAAGCCATGCAGTTCTTCCCCAATCGACCCTAGAAATTATCCTATAACGAAGAAACTGAAAAGTATAAAAAAGATTCCACAGCCATCTCAAGTGCTTTGAATCCCTGGACTTCCCATCTCCTAATACGGAAGCTCGAATCGGTGAACTTCTACCTGAACCTGATATAAGTCCGTCTGTAACGGTGTGCCCGAATCGCTGTGGCTTATTTTTATACCTGACTGCGTATATACGGACGCCCGAATCGGCGAGCGTTTTTTGTAAAATCGTCAAAGAAGAGCACCACCCTAGCTCCAGTTAAAGTAAATCTTTCTACATAGCTAGCATACCTGGATTCCAATCGTTGTTAATCCAAAGACGCCATTCCATCAAACCTCCGAAGACATGGTGCACTTTGCCGGCCAGGTTATAAAGAGGCGGATTTCGCCCAAGGTGCACCTTGGCCGTTTAAGTCATTATTTGGGAGACAAAAGTAGGTACCAAGCAAGCGTCACAGCATGCCTGTCGTAATACGCACTATTTTCGACCTCACTAGCACCGTAATTCATATGATTACGTTAGATTTGTGCGCCTGTAAATTTGTAAACAAAACCCGCCATTATGGGCCGGCACAGATATATAGATCAAACAATATCTAGTGCACAGGAGTTTTCTCAACCAAACCAACGAGTGGGCTTTATATATCATTTGAGATATCTTACAGTGGCTTCAGGGTCCGCAACCGGAACAAACAGCACGGTTGCGTGGATGTATAGCGTTCCATGAATGCCAGAGCGTCGTATCAATACGCCGAACGAATTTTATTTTACAATATCATATGTACAGAATATTATGTTTAGTTAAAAATCCATTATACGATTGTTTTCTATAAACTGTTTATTCCTGTATTTATATTTTGACAGGTAACGAACCCATGGGCATCTGAGCATACCCGAAGCAAATTTTGAGAATAAAGTGATCAAAGTAAATTTAAAACCTTCGGAAATTTAGGCAACATTAGAAAGAAGCCACACATATTATCGACAATAGCTGATTTAACGGCCATTGAATCAGCTGTTTAGGTGCCGGTATACTATGTGCTATGTAAATATTAGCAAACGTGATAATATATTATTGTTGTGTGAAGTTACAAACCTACGATGTACAGCAATTTATTTCCTTTTAAGTAGGTAAATACTTTTGTCCCATATTTGTATTAGCCTATTAATGCCCATCAATCTTGTGAAAGATTAAACTAATTATTTATGATTGAATTTAGTCGAATACAGTATATTATTATCATTTATGCTTCATTTTCAGCTAATTTGCCTAAAACGTAAGAAAAAAAATGGTGTACTCAAATGAGTACATCAGGCACATATAGAATATAAATCAACGAAAAACATAAATTTTTTATTTATTTAGAAAAATCAGTCGACATGTCAAAAATTAATTCTGAGTGTGAAATATCTTGAAACTGCTGCATTGTAGTTGATTCGACAACTTCTTCGGAAAGTGGATGGTCGTGCTGAAGTTGATCTTCTTTGAATGGCCTTATTATAACGCCGTAAGTAATGACGAGTAACATTTCGTTGAAATGATAGCAAATCCATAGGGTCTTGTGGGAAAGCGGCTTGATACAGTCTCCATGCGTTTACACTAGTGACATTTACCCACCACCATTTTTTGTATGCATCACAATTCGGTAATTGTTAATCGATTGATCTAAAAGATCCACCCCCCTCCCATGAAAGCATTGTAGGTATTGAAAAGCTTCTCTCGCATAGTTTCGGTAGCTCGTATACCTTTTTCTAAAACTAGTTAGCAGATCGTAGCTTGTAAAATAATTATCAAAGAACACTATGTGATCAGTACGTTCTTTGACAACTTTTAAAAGATCAATTACCACCTGCGATCCCAAGGGAAGTGTGAACTTCGGAATTTCAACCTCACTATTGGTCGGCTTAGGACCACAGTAGGTATCAAAGGCATAACAATAGTCACTGGAACTACATAACATCCACTCTTTATAACCAAAGCGTACTGGTTTACCCTTGATGCACTGTTTCGCAGAATGATGTCCAAAATATCGGACCATCGCTTCATCAATGGACAAACATTAGCAGAATTTGTTTTTTATATGATCTTAGGATCTGTGTGGTTGGCAGTTTGATGGACAGTCTAGTTTTTGATTACGTTATGCCATTTTTTTTTCTTTCTTTTTTTGTGATTTCTTTATACTCCGAACTAGCACATTATTTTCATATTTTTAGCAAATTGTATTTAATTTGTTTTTTAATATGTTATTTACTCTTAGGTTATTATTATTTGATTTCTTTTGTTTTATTGTATAGTATATGGTTTCGATGCTTATACTTTAATTTATGTATTTTTCCAAACTCATACTAATGTATGATTACATGGAAATAAATAAATGAATAAATAAATGAATAAATAAATAAATAAACATTCGTGAAGAATTCCGAACTGTTGGAACTTTTTATTCAGTAAGTTCATCAATAGTCGTACTTTGAATATTTTATCATTTCTGTCAATCTGGGTGTTATCTGCCAAGTGTATATATTTTTTATCTTCTCGTACAGTTCGAGATACATGGAACATTCACGTCTTCATCCAAACACCAATATAAACGCGCACGAGGTCATTTGTGATAACCACTAAAAAGAAGCCATTAGTGAATGTCATTTTCATATCCACTGGTGCAGTACTCCACTTGGGCTGACTTACTTTTGCTTTTTGATAGTGTAGTACGAATCTTAGTTAGTGGCATGTTGTATTCTTCATCACTGTCAGCCTCCATCGCTATTTCAATTTCTCCTGAAACATCACGGGGAAGATAAGCAGTAACCAGATCGTTTTCTTCAACTCTTCATCAGTTTGGCGAACGGGTTCCGGCGGAATAATCACCACAGTTTGTGAGTTTGAGAATTTTACATTTGCTATGGTATCTGCTGCAGACGCTAGTGTCGTGAATCTTTTTCCATAAAAAGAAGAAGCGGGTACTTTGTTGGGATTTTCCATCATAAAAGAATGCCTGAAAATATAGAAACTTTTTAGAGTAAGAAAATATCTAAAAATATATCCTTCATCTACCCATTGTACTCAATCGAGTACACTGATGTTTACCCCAACATGAAATAAGATGTAATAACGTTTTCACTTACCTAACAAAAGAATCTTGTTTTTACACCTTTGTTCGTTATATTTAAAGAAAATAAATTTCCAAACTTAAAAAGAAACTATAAATTCGAATAATATTATCCGCTTGTCAGCATTCAACACACAGAACCTGATGCACGTTTCACTGTAAGCTGCTATTATCATAATTTAGAATAAAAAAGGCGGGAATTTCTCTATCAGAATTTATGCAGAAAACTACAAGGATTAGTATTCTGCAATTAGATTTTAAATTTTTAACAAATAGATGCCGCCCCAGTGCTTAAATTTAAGTGTACTCAAACGGGTACAACGGGCATAAATGGGTGTCGGAACATTTTTCGATTTTTCTATTCGAATAGTTACTTAAATATTTATTAGAATAGTTGAATAATTCGAAGACCGAATAGTGTCAATAAATCGAATTATTCGAATATTCGAATTATTCGAAATTCCAATTATTTAACTATTCGAATGTTCAACTAATTATATGACTAACTCAAATTCAACAAAATTCCATTTCAGAATGAAACGCTAACAACTTACTAGCCCAGTTAATGACAACAAAACATATACAAAAAGTTCAAATTACATTAGTATGTCCAACTATGCATGGAATACTCAAGGGTAATACTACAAGCAGTGGATATATTTTTGACAATATATTTAAAAAAATATATTCACTTCGAGTGGTATTTGGAACGACTATTTAACAATATTAATACAAAACTACT
The DNA here is from genome assembly GCA_940337035.1 of Agriotes lineatus. Taxonomy (NCBI): domain Eukaryota; kingdom Metazoa; phylum Arthropoda; class Insecta; order Coleoptera; family Elateridae; genus Agriotes; species Agriotes lineatus. The sequence continues at coordinate 123,164,402 of OW679196.1, forward strand.
CACTTTATTGAAAAATAATCGAACAATTAACATAATTATTCATTCTCAATTAAATTCAGCGGAATACTTCCAAAACATATAATTTTAAAATTTTTTTTGTAATACCTACTTGTTAAATATTTCTTTAAGGACTGTTTACTATTGCGTAAGCAACCTCTTTACGGCCCGGCCGTAAAAAGTGTCCGTAAAGACCACGGCCTGCTAAATTGTGTGCCAAACGTCAAACTGACATTTGTCACACAAATCGAGCAGCAAGCAAGCCTTCAACTCCACATAGAAGAAGGCGCAAAAAACTGCTATAACTCCTGAACATACGCTAAAATAACTTGCTCATTCACAATCTTAACGTCTTTAGGAATATCTTCATAATTTTCTACAGATGTCATAAGTTACGAGCTGGTTACAACTTAAAACTGCTTACAGCCATACACGAAATTGGAAATAACTGACATTTATAAACAACAGTTGCAACGTTCTACGCACTCCCAATCATTCTAAAACGTCATTACACAAACCTAGCGTTTTGATGAAAATAAATTAGAAAAATATAGATATGACTGAATTGTATGTAGGTATTACAAAAACTATTGTACAATACACGTCCGTTAGGGCCTTTACTGCCTCGCCAGTATTATTCGACTCGCTCTTCGAGCTCGTCTCACAAATTCTCTGGCTCGGCAGTAAAGGCTATCCTAACGGACTTCTACTGTAAAATACTATAACGCAAGCCAAACTTTGTTTACATAGTTTGCTGGTGTTTAGTTTTACGTAACCTAGCGATATCACTAAGGACAGAACATCGTTGTTAAGCGATATTTCGCAATAAGGCTACTTAGTTTTGAGTAGGTACATTGTTTTGTGAATATTTTGCATGGTGCCCAATATTCAAGGATATACTGTCCCTATTGGTTGAAAGAAGCAAATCTCTGCAATATGATTGGCTTCTATATTATAGCGTTGAATAGTCAAGTAAATAAAAAATTCGAGTAAATCTAATATTCGAATGGTTGAAATATTCGAATAATTCAATTTATTCTAACTATTAAATTTATACTTATTCGAATTTTACATGGTGGGGTATTCTAATATTCGAACAATTCGAATATAATTCTCAGCCGTAATATGTATGTGCAGATATAATGAGTGTCCGCTTATGAAAGGAATCGCCATCTTGCACAGGTAGAATAACCAAAGTACTTTATCTAATAAATATGTACGGTTTCATAAAAGTAAGCCAATATTTCTAAAATATTGCATGGGACTATAGTTTTCTATTTTTCCTTAATTTTCTTAATGCTCCTTTGAGGTATTTCGAAGAAAATAAAAAATGTTTACATCTATTGCCAGTCACAAGCAGCTAGACCATATCGGGCTTCAAGCCATGCAACCCTGCAGATGACGGAGGCCCAATTAGCTGCATTGCAAATTAAGTAGATTCCAGGAATCTTGACGAGGGCTAAGTACCACGTTCAACGCTAGTATGTTTTTTAATAAACAAAGCAGCATTATACCAGGCAACAATGCAAGTAGAAGAAAATCCAGTTCAGGTTTAAGCTATTTAATTTCAGCAATATTATAGCAGCAATAACAGGTCATTATTGTTTACGCGATGCACAATCGAGATATACGGAAACAATAAACTAAGGAATATTTACAAAAGGATAAAATGTGGTGCGTATGAATAGAGCGATACAGCCGTCGGGTGATAGGTCAGATTCTTAGTACAATAATGATACTGAACGCTCGATACGGTTTGGACATAGAAGGGACGGAGAAGTATTCCAGCTAAAGTACAAACCTCGTAAGAGCAAAAGAGCAAACCTTGGTTTAGGCATGCAGAGTACCAGGTACCTTAGTCCTAATTAGAATTTTGCCGAGACTAACGAGTTCCAACCTTAGAAAGAGATCTTTTACATGCTAGACATCGTAGTAACATGGGACCCACAGCTTTACATCACTTCCGAATGATGGCATTCTGTAGAGGTTTTCATCCGCATTTGTAAATTTTTTAAAAATCTCACCGTGATCGGAGATCGAACTCTCGACTCTTAGATCAGTAGCCAGAATGCTTAGCCATTGAGCTATGAAGCCCAGTTAGAGGATGTCAGTGGATAATGTGGTGGTAATACTGTATATATCAACCCAGTAGTCTAGAGCGACGTGTATCCTCTGCTACAAGCGAGTGCTGGACAGCCATGAAGTACATGTTCAATAATCACCTCGTCACATCCACGACATATTATATGACTGCCAATGGGTCTTGATTATTCAATTGACAATGGTCAGATAAGAGCCCTACTTAAATTTTCAGATTCTTTCGGAACATTCGCTTGCAGTATTTAGCAAAATTAACCAAAGCATCTGAAACAGCTTTAGTTTGTCTGTTGCTTTCGAGTTCTGACCACCTATGAATATGTAGCCGGAGGTCATTGCGGTGATTAAGCAAGTTCGCTTGCTATTTGATTCCTATGCTGTCGTGTCACTCAAATGGTTTTAATGGCGTTGTTTTCCGAAATTTCTACCGATGCTTGATCTACTAGACCCGATATTACTTTGCAGCCATTCAATGCCAGCATGGTCGCTCTACTACCGATAGATACTTTAATGGTTACTGCTTGTACGTTTATCAGCGATCATCGTGGCTCCTTGAATCAGGTCAATCACCTCAACCTGGCGGATGGTGGTGTGAGTTCCAAAAGATTGAAGTTCATATCTTCATAAAAGATTGTTGATCCGGAGCCTTTAAGAATTTTTGATCCACCTGTAAAAATAAATCTATCATGTATAGAAGCTAACTAAACATCCATTAACTCACAATGAGGTTTGTCCCAAGAAGAGAAGTGTTTTGAACATCCTCAGTTAAATTATTACATGTCTGCTACCCATCCCTTTATTGTGTAAAACCCCCATAGAATATCTTCGAAATCCTCAATGCAGCGTCCTATGATCTTCATGGCTACAGTGGGGGTTTATGAAAAGCGTAGGTATGATAGTGGCCGGCATATTGTCAGTTGTAATATAACAAGTGGAATGAGTATTATCGATGATTTTTTTCCGAGTTAAAACCGGAACCTAAATTTAACGAGTTAAATTTGCTGTTTCGGCTTTTGCGAGTAAAAAATCATCGATCATTAATCATTACACGAATTATATTTGGAAAGAGAATATATTGAATGAAATGCAAATATCATTTTTTTTCTTAGGTTGGCACTGTTAATGGTGGTTACCCTGCTGTCAATTTTAAGTCTATGTGAAATTCCAGGTTAGCAGCTTAAGTTTTGTGTCAATTTGTGTGTAAAACTGACGGAAAACCTAACCTGCTAACCTCGAATTTGACATAGATTTACAATTGACAGCAGGGTAACCAACATTAACAGTACCAACCTAAGAAAAAGATACAACCATTTATGATCACCCGTAATAGTATTTTATTTCCTCTTGACTTGTTAAACGCTCGTTACTGTCGCCTGAACTGACTCGGTAAATGAGTCTTTACAGGTCAGGTGCCTGTAAAGTGTTACTGTCGTCTGAACTGACCGGTAAAAGTCTTTACAGGCCAGGTGCCTGTAAAATGCTGCCATCGCGACTTTACAAGCACCTTGTTTTTTAATAGATACATTCTTTATTAATCACTAATATAAATTTTTCGGATTTTCAGGAAGAGGAAATAAAACGTTATACGCGGCTCGCTTGCAATTAGCCTTTATTGGGGCTCACCGGATTACAGGGCTCGCTCCTACGTCGCTCACCCTGCAAATAATCCGGCTCGCCCATAAAGGCTAATTTACTAAGGTTGCTACGTAAATAACTATTACAGTAGAAGTCCGTTAGGATAGCCTTTACTGCCGAAACAGAGAGTTTGTAAGACGAGCTCGAGGAGCGAGTCGAATAAATCACAACTATTTATGATCACCCGTAAAAACAATTACGAAAATAAATTACTACCGCTGTGATAATGTGTAACTAGGCATTTGTATGCACCTTATTGCACCTTAGGTAATTTTATTACAATGTGTTATGCATGGTTCAATGAATTATTTCCAATGAAACACTGGAACCAACTATGCTCGGATTTGTTATACGAAAATTTAACCCTATAACCAACTTTAACAATCAGGTATTCATGCACAGACATTAGGATCGGCAATAATGGAGTAAGTTCTTCTATCGCGGTGTTTAGAAAGTCAGCCGAATCTAAAGCATCTTCTGTACTAGTTCATGAAAGCGGAAAATCATTAATCACTCCCCTAACACGTCTTTCCCTGCAGTTATGAGCATAATTTAAACGGAAGTCTGAACACCGAGCTACATCGGCATGTTCATGACGCATCAAAGACGAATTTACAATTTTCCATATAACCGTACTAGAATATACAGATTGCGGCAGGCAACTAGGACCATAGCAAAAGCAAGGGGACTTTACATGTGGCCGTAATTGTATTTAAACAATTAAAAAATCGAATATAATGTATTTATAATGATCCTAACGACCTACTGCTCTCGTACATTGATTGTTCGATTGTTGAACACCACGACGGCCACATGCATATTCTCCTTGCTTTTGCAATTGTCTTAGTTGCCTGTCGCAATCTGTATACTACATATCATTGCATAAAAAATATGAAACATCATTGTATTTCCGGCTGATTGGAGGCCCCGGCCGTATTTTTTTCAAAAAGGTGTATTGCAATTAAGTTGTTTTGTCTAATTATTTAATTAGAAAAAAACTTGCAGTTACGTCTCAACGCCGTAGCTTTAATACAGCTTTGGTAATAATTAAACAAAAAATTGTTCTGTTATTCTAATATACAGAGTGTTTCAAAATTCGCGCACATGTACTATTGGATGGTGTTATACAAGAAAAACTGAAGAGAAAGTTCTTTTACGATTTTTCGATTAGAACCATACCTTAAGAGTTATAGTAGGTTTTAAAATCTAAAAGTAAAAGAAAAATAGTTCTCGAATTAATTCTAAATAGGTATAGAATCAGGTAATTAAAATTACTCTACGATAAATGTAAAAAAAGTATGTGCAAACTATAATTTATAAATGTCTACCGCTTTCTACTAACCACGCATCTGGATATCCTGGTAGCCCTGGATTAGAGTAGCATACAATCTCCGGTGTAACTTTTAGAATTTCATAGAATACTTGGTCATAAAACTATTCAAATTGGCCGCAGGTAATTTGTAGCTCGGATAACGGGAGTTCATGTAAATTTGTAATCAGAGTCGCCTGTGGTACGTGTTTTACGTTTGACAGTACTGAAAACAGTCGCGATTTGCAGGTTAAGATTTGCGTCAGCCGGTATCAAATAACAAAAAAAAACCTAACCTACTAACATAGCATTTGACATGATTGACAATACACGTCAGTACTGTCAAACGTATAACACGTATCACAGGCGACTCTGATTACGAATTTAAGTGAATACTTTAGATGGAATACTTTATGTGTCGTATAACGGTGCCTGTGCTAATCCAGGTTTATCAACAGTTAATTCGAAAAGAGGGCCCGCTCCACAGTGCACAAAAATCATATCTTGTCGCACATTTAGAGGTAATTTATATAGGAGTTCCTGGAGTCCAGCTCATTTATTTAACTCAAGCGATGTTGGTGATTTTTATAACTTTTGCTGAATCTTTTTCTACAGTCTCAGATATTCAAAATTACTTGTTTGTTGTATAACGCCAACCTGTAATACGTGGGAGCGAATATCGAACCAGTCTTTATATGAATACTTATATTATTATCAAAGAAAGTTCGCTTAAATTGGATTTACAATTTTCATTCTTCTGCCAATTTGTGGACTACATAATCTGTGCAGCACTTGCGGAAAAGATTTAAAGAATTTTGAAAGTCTTCAACCAGTTCGATCAATATATTCAATTTATAATAGAAAGGGAAAAAGGATAATCTGTTCCTGATACGATCAAACGTTATCAAACTAGACTGGTATATAGAACCAACCAGCCGAGGGAGGTTCCTCAACCTTCATTAGTTACATATCATCCGACATAAACGTTGTTAGAAGACTAAAACACAGGGTCCTTACAATTTCGCATACAAATTTCCTTGCCATTTTTCAATAAATTAAAAATATACTAAAGTTGAATAATTATCTGTAACACCCCCCTTGTACTTTTTCTTTTTGCGTTCCTATAATAGATTAGGAACTTTGTAATTTTGGCCTTCGCATTTCTAATTTCTTAGTGCATAACTACCATCTTCACTTTCCTAGCGCTTTAGTCAGGGAAATTTCGAATTTCGAATGCGCTCACCTTGCGATAAGAACGCAGGTAGCCAAATTTTGGGTGACGGGTATTCTTCTCCGCCGAGCAATCGATCCCCCTCGACCTCAGGTAGGCTGTATATTTGGCGGTGGCAAGCCGTTTTCGACATTGATCTCTTGTGAGAGCATTACATTTCAGCCTCACACATAAACGTCGGATCGTTAGCGATATTTGGCCAGGCACATGTCATTCGTTAAGATTTTGCACTAATTGAATTTGGAATTAGGCTGTCATACTGCCCCATTGTGCTGCAATTTGCATCATGCACGTTCCTGGACAACGCCGTTAAGAGATTACCCCATAAAACATTTTCGGTATGCTAAATTTTTTCGACGACGCCTTAGAGCTGCAGATTATCACTTTCTGGCCGCGTTCCACCCGTTGGAGGCCCGAGTCAAAGCGTTACAGATAAACACGCAGTAAGTACGCGCTGTTTCAGTGGACTTGTTGGTTGACTGTACAGGTAATTTAACCTGCGGTGAATTATGCGATGATCCATAAACAAACGCACATTCATATAAATGTATTGTATTTTTTGTACACCCAACACATTAAACTTTAAAAAAGATATAGATAATATGAGTTTTTTATATAACCTCTCGTTAGCTATTGCCAACCGCAAACTTCATTTGCATTTCAACAAATAAATAATTATAACTATCGCAATTGAATCAGAGCGGACTCGTAAACCAATTTTTCGAACTGCTCCTTTATGCACGAAGCCAAGGTAATGAACACATACACCAATCGCTCGGTTCGACTGGCCCCACACAATATAAGCAATGTCAGGTGTTTTCTAGTCTTTGTCAGCCATGTTGATTTTTAGGTACTTTAACACATTAACAGCCAGTCTTATAAAGGCCACTAATGTTACTTTAACTTTAATTCGCTGTTAAAATAAACAAAGGCGCATCAACATTTGTTTACTAATGAAGAAAATTTCATAAGCAGTAAAGTTTTTATGGCCTTTGTTTATTTTAACAGCGAATTAAAGTTAAAGTCAGATTAGTGGCCTTTATAAGACTCGCTGTAAACCTTCTTTAATGTGTTTTTTACATTTTAAAATGCCACCTATAACAACAATTCAGGCCTAATCCTAAGTCACTTCAATCAAACCCGGGGCTTCACCCTAATTAATGTTAATAACATTTTCCCATCCGGCACACGTTTGCAACTAATTTCTTCATGTGTTATTACATCACACGTATTTTTGACAAGATCTAAAACATTACTTCTATGAATATTGTCCTCTAAAATTGTAAATCCTTCTACAAGTTTTGAAAACGGTTTAAAATAAATCGAAAAGTAGACTTTAGTCATTAGCTAAAAAAAAATTTCCAGTCCACATACCTTATTTTGTAACCACGCCAGGTGCGAAACGTTTTTGCTTACATTATGTAAAGTATAAACTATATACATCTCAACAAGACTGAAAGTTAGCCATGTTGTTAGTTTATTTATCAAATACATGTCACCCAATGCTTTTCTCTAGTATCTTTGTGGCAGTGCATTACAAGAGTTTTATAACAACGTCATTTTATCGTAATTTAGTTTAATAAGACAACATTATGAAACTGAAAGCTATTTGCTTTCGAGTGCAGCATTCGTTTTGAACATGGATCTGAACGTTAAAAAGTACTAGAATTTCTTTGTCTGCTTTATCGATAAAGTTCGCCACAGCAAGATGATAGAGATGCTGCGGTCCACAAGGGATATACGACGATATTCGTTTCATTTCTAACCTTTATTTGAATCGAAGGGGCAACGTCAGAGTGGAGATCACGGGTACAGATGATGTGACAATAAAGCAAGACGAGGGATGTATCCCCTCGTCAGTAATAATCAACATATACATAGTGATAAAAGAGATAGAACTGACATACTTTCTACATTTTCTTAAAACGGTTAGAAAAATGATATCTCCACACTATTTTCAAAACTTTTCCAAGCATTTTTTAAAATAGTTAGGAAATGAATATTTCGTGAGTCTTTTCGAAAACAATAAAAATGGAGATAGTGTCTATTCTTCTTTAGAAAAAATATTGTGCCTGCCATGTGTGGAAACCAAGTTATTCCACGACTCGATGATTTTTCTCGTGCTAGAATAACCTTCATTCCCATAATTGGTAGAAAAATATCTATATAAAAGTCTTTTTACTATTTTAGCACTTAAAAGTATTCAAAGGGCAACTAGATTGATTTTTTTCTCAATCGCTCTATACTCTGACCACATTTTTAATAAGGACAGTAAAATCAATAGTGTGTTAATGAACAATATCTGGAGACACCGTCCTCATCGCAGATAACCCAGATGCTCTGCAGTTTCTAGTGAATCTGGTCTCAAACTCAATACACGGAAAAACAAATATATGATTGTGACCGATAATAGTATCAATATCGGCGGTAAAGCTTTCCAAAAGGTAGAGCAGATCCTGTTGTGAATAACAAATGAGAACATCCTGTCGAGGTCAAACGCTGCATCGAGAAGGCTACTGCAGGCTTTTCGGAATGGAGAATGTCCTGTGTGGTTCTGCAGCTTAAGTGTGTCATGTGGAGGAGTTATATCTATACAATTCTATATAGTGCTGAAGCTTTTACACTCACTGACACAACTCGACGGATTTATTAAAATCCTTACACACCTGCAACCTACATGTAAACTTTTTAACCTTCGCTTACTCATTTCCACCATTACCAAGATATCGTTGAATAATTAAGCTTCCTTAAATTTCATCACAAACCGCCCGTAGCTACGCCGAATGCAATACAATCTCCCAGCGGTTACAAATCAGTTTGAAACTCGTACTAATTATGCTATATATTCTTACACACATCTTTGTCAATGGGGTTTGCTGCAGTTTTCATTCCTTGTAGTGTAGAGGTTATTGATACCGCAACTGATGCTGAAAATATTTATATGTCCGTTGTTCATTTCGAAATGCAGTTGTGTATTTACGCAGTTCGTTATAATAGTCGTGTAATTTTTGAAAATGTAAATTTACAAGTATTATTTCTGGTAAGATATATTTTTTTTCGTAATTGATGTAATTAATGAAATTTATAGTTTACGACTTGTTAAGGTGTAGGTAGCTATTATGTGAAAACCACATTAACGCCCAATTCAAGGATATACAGCAACCAAAGTTCTAGGTAAATTTGATAACGGAAATGTTTGATTTAATGCGATGTGTCCAACTGCCAGAAACGTTTGCAAGCTAGAAAAAATGTGTTTATGTGTACAAATCGTGCGTTTTTTAAAGACAATTGTTTCATGTATGTTGTGTACGTACGGTTACGGCCAAATAAAAACGACCACTATTTTGACATTCTATGTCATTTTCATAAATTTTGGTAAATCAGGTTTTTACTTGACAGTACCTTGACAATTTGAATTCTTAATGTGCCATTTTTAATTTTTATGTTTCTTAGGTGATTTAACACCAATTCACAATAAAGTAAAGTACTGCCCGGTTTTATTTGGCCGTAACTGTACATGTGAGTAGACCCACCTATCTCGCGCGTAGGTTTCTCTAAGAATTAATCCTAGTGTTCTTTAATTTTATGTATTTCTATTTTGACAAATATCGACACTTTTTATCTACGGTCTGGAGTATTTTATAGCTTTATGTTCACTGGGATAGCAAAGCAAACACAAGGGAAATATAATTATTCAAATATTAAAGCGTACGAGACACTTTGTTCAAATGGGCTAAACCCCACGTACTGCTACAACGTTCTTTAATCATGACGTGTCTAGAATTGCTTTGAATCAAAATATCCTTGAAATAGCTATGCAACGAAATAAATAATGAAAAAAAACGTTAAAACGATTACCTAATATATTGAGATCATAAATACTAAATTCGTACAGTTATTAAATTTAAATGTAACGCCAATATTCTTGCAGCTTTCTAAATTAAGATAATTTTCTTTGTTTGCATTGTGGCGATTAAAGTAAATATTTTATACATATACCACGTTCACATTTTGATCGTGAAAATTAGAGGTAGAGGGTTTAATTACCAAATTCAATTTTATTTCGAAGGAATTGGTTCATGTAGCTCTCAACAACAGGCGATTTCTAACCGTAGAATCTTTTCAGTCCAAGAACATCCATTACTATCAATAAGGACGGACTCCTAAAAAAGTGCCCACTGTACAAACAAGGGTACTTTAATATAAAAAATTAGGCCACTTATCAAGGTACTTTATCTAGCATACTCCATCATTCGGTTTGGTGTACATGTTTTCCTTGCCGATCAAAAAAAGTCGTCGATATCAAGCATTTTGAGGTCTAAAATAGCCATATTTAAGAAGCATGTCAATAAAATGTACTTTTTGATTGGTTCTTAAGAGTTAGTACAATATTTGTGGGCATTGTGAATAATAATCGACGATCTTTATCGGCAGTTGACTGTAAATTAACAGTTTTTTCTCGGTGACTGTTGTTCGAGTTCAAACGTCTTTCGACGTTGTTCGACGCCTATTTTCCATAATATTACATTCGTTTAGGTTGAGTTCACCCCTAGCTTTCTCTCCAAGTTTTCTTCGGAATTCGTCTAGCTCTTATTTGTGGCACCCACTCCATCGCCTCTTTAGGAACTTTACTTAATAGACATAATTACTTTCTTTCTTGTTAAGGTATTTTATATTTTAAAGTACCACCACCGCGGTTTCCTAATGCGCTACACCGTTAGGTCCTTCCTTCAGTTACGCATAACACCCAGAGCGGAGCGGCGATTTATCAGTCCGTAGGGCTCTCGACGTAGGCACTAATCGGGGCTCATTATGTTTATTTTATATAATAGTATATTATGATACTAGTGTATAAGTACGCCTTTAAAGCACGTACGACGAGTTTAAGAGCACGACGCAAAGCGGAGTGCTTTTAACGTCGCTAGTGTTTTAATGGCACTTATACACGTGTATCATACGATAATTTTTCTACGATCGTAATAAAAATATAAAAACTTATTTCGGTGACACTTTTTCCGTCACATTGTGTTTGATATTCTAGATTACATGTTGACATTCAAATTTACGGCAAAGCGTGTTTTAATATAATATTAGAAAACGTGGAAAGGGTAGGCCAGGCCATATTAAGAAGCCTGGGTCGTTCGGGTCGGCGCCATGTAGCGGAACTGAAATTCCGTGTTTGAGCAAACAAGCCTCGCACACTTGAAGAACTCAAAGAAGAAACTCGACCAAAGAGTAGAGGCAAACTTTAGGGAGCACCTCATGTCTTCATGAAAATGGACACCATATGAATAATATAATTTTAGTACTTAAGTAAACAAAATGTCATGTTTTCACGCACACATTTCTGTCAATAAAGCCCTCCCTGTACATAATTAAAGGTAAATCGGATATATCGCATATATAGTTATTTGAATATTTACTCTCGACCAGCAGCTCGAACTCCCCCCACTCAGGAAAGTCACAAAAGATTCTCAATAAACAGGTTGTATTGTGACTAGCATAATAGGTTTGATCATGTATAGCTTGTAAATGACGTCACCCTAGTGTTAGCTTCCTCAAATATTTTCGTAATAATTCATTGACTAATATGTATATTTTCTACATCAATAGAAAGCCCTCGAACAGTAGAACATTCTTGCTGTAGGTATCTTGTGTAGCTGTAGTGGTTGCCAAATTATAAGAGTTTTAACAAATTTAAATGTAGAGCTTTGGCGCGCTATAACTGTGGAAATCCAGGCGAGATTTTACCTACAACTCTAAACAAAAAAGACTGTCACTATGAAGAAATCACGATCTATTTCATGTTCTATTTTGGTTACTATTATGAAAAATAGTATTTGAAACTTCTTTCACTCATGGAATTGCCATGTTCTACAATTTTAGGCAACCTGTATATTTTTTCTATGTAAATAATTTACGATCGTCACTGTACAGCTTATTCAATTTCTGTGTCTATGTGGGTGCTGCTATCGTCACTTTCACAATCATTGTAAACTTGTTTGTAATAATAAGTCAAAATTATAACATTTAATTATGCACTAGCCAAACCAGTAACACAACTTTATAAAAAAAATGGTTGCTTCCTGGTCACCACAGAAACAACATTCAAGCAGTGTATCAAATTTCTAACCGATTGACATGCTGACTATAACTACTTATAGAGAACAATAAATTTTTATACATTTAAGTTTGGTAGCATAAAAAATTTAATAAGATCCTCCTTTTGAAGTGCTTAAGACAGGTCTCGAAAACATTTTCTTCGTTATAAGACACTTGCCGATTTCATATCGTAATATGCTATTAGATTCAGTAATCAATCTTTTATTTGAGCACAATATTGTTAACCTTTTTACTTTGATACATATAAGTGAGTTTGTGTCTAAAACACTTTAATCTATCGAGAAAATCTCAAACTTATAAACATATCAGTAGCAACATTTACTATAAGGACGTTATACCCTGAACTACCCTGACTCAAAGTCTGCACTAGTTTCCAATGGAAAATGCTTACCTTTGACACTTATCTCAATAAAGAATTTCCATAGGTAAACATTCCAAGAAACTTATTTTGAGGTTTCCAACATACCCTTAAATTTATGACACACCTTTTGATATTGAAAATTGACCTCAAGATAGATGCTATATTACTTGTGCTACATTCATGTCGTTTCTTCAGCATTTCTCAATTCGCTAATTACAACCATAACATTAGGTTTCCATTCGACTTAATCCCCATAGACATTTAGCTAAACTGGATTCTTAAAGCGTAATGTCCTAAAAAAATTAGCATTATTTTCAGCGCCTCATAGAGTTACCCAAGAGGGTAATCGAATCAGAGTGAAGTCATGGAGCGAATTCTGAGCGGAAAATTATGCAAGGCAACCACACTTTTAAAGATGAGATGGGCCGTTTTCAATCAACGCCTAGGCAGTTCGGCACGATTTTTGACGCTTTTGATGGATGACATAGGGGGAGAAAACAGATTCGCCACACAATCACTGTATTATAGAAGTAATAGGCCACCAAAAGGGAAACCGTAAATAACTTGTTTGCTTTTTCATTTCGCACCTGGTTCACGCGTCCTTCTGCTGTCAACAGTTGCAGATGAAGTGCACATTTGAATTCCAAATTTCCGTAATTAAACAAGAATTAATAGCTAAGAATTCGAATAAAGTGGTCGATGAAGTCAGAAGCAGGAAATATGTAAACGTCAGCATAATTTTCCACTATTTGATTTTAAATAATTTTGTGTCTAGTCGGCACTTTTACAACGAAAGTAATAAGTGTTTCCGGAATATACCGCTAAATTGACAAATGACTTATTTAATTGAGCTTTTAGTGTATAACAGGGGGGTCTAAATGGATATATAATGCACTGAGCCTATAATTTCCTTAATGGTTCCAAGTACATTATGTAATGATAAAATAGTTGCTAAGCTAAGGAAATGCAAGGCTTGATTAGTACTATAAAATAGAAACATCTAGTTTTTTTATTGTGTAATTAATATGCTAAATTTTAAACTAATTGAATTGGAAATATAATTAGACAAGTTTTCGGCTTATATCCTTAAAATAAGACGAATTATTTTGCTAGCCCTTGTATTTTATTGTAAAGAAGTTCGCAATCTAGTGATAAATAAATCTTTGACTGCCCATAGGCGTATATTAACTGTTGTTCGAGACAATAACGATTGAGAAACTGTTACAATCCGAAACCGTCGTGAATTTGACAGTCAAACTACTCAACTATCAGTTACTCGATAAAACGAAACAAATCGGAAAATTCTGGGATCCGTTGAACCAATCACGTTAGGATGGACTCGAAAAAATGTTGCCGACTAAAATTAAGATGGTGAAGGGGAGGTTCATTACCACCTTAATTACGGCAACAACCTGGTAAACGAAATAAAGATGTTATATGCCAGACATCACAACTTTACTAAATCGAAAGAAACATAGGTGGGCTCAGTGAGAAAGTGGAAGCGATGGCCCAACCTTTCTCATCACATTGACAGTATTTGAGGCGGCGATCCATGTACAGCTGCGTTTGACTTACCGTACTTTCATTTTTCTACAGCTGTCTGAACTCCCTTACGGAGGAAAAACAGGCATGCAAACGTCATAAATCTACTAAAGAAAGGCACAACTAATTGAAAATGAACTATATTAACGTAGAATTATGTATGTGAACTATGAACATTAAATGAACTACTCGAAAACGGTTAGTGCGGTTAATTGCGTAACGTTCAATCTAAATACCAGCGGTAAACTTGACAGCAAATAATAACTTTAATTACGCAATAAAACTACTTACAAACAATAAGTGTTAATCCCACAAAGTTACGCTAGCTACAAACATTAATATTTGGCGATAAATATTCAAATTGACTTAAGGAAAGTCACAACAGTTCAAACGCTTAATTTTAAATGACAACAACTACGTTACGTAAAAATGGCGACATTTCAAGAATCACTTTACTGCACATTGTGCGCTTTAAAATTACTACAAAAGACACAGTACCTTGTACTGATTCAGCTTGCTACGGTCATGATGTCTAACGGAGCTGCAGGTTGTGCCCATGTGACTGGGACGACGTTAAATTCCCAGAGGGTAGAACGAGGAACGTAATTAACAGACAATGTTGCGGTGCGTTACACGTAAGTTCATTACAAACGATTAGCACAAAAGAAGAAACCAATAATTTTCCGCCCCAAAGGCGTTAATTGGAGATTGCTAACTCCAAGATACGAGAATTCCTCAGCTAATAACTACACCAAATGTCGCTTAAACAACCAAAAATTCGACCGATGACACCCACACAGTTTACTTGATTTCTACAATTCCCGGCGAAAGCCAAGGACCTCTGCCGTAGCGAAACAAACGGTCACACGTGTTGTCTCTTTCAAGTAAACGAGCGCTTGCGCTACTTACTTGCTCTCTCTGTACCTCATACAGAAACGTTAGTATTGCGTCAAGTTGTGCAGCACATTTTATCAGAATTTCGCGAGAAGAAGGGTACTTCAGGACTAAACCTAAAGTGAAAGTCAGACAATGGGTCACCAAACTGGCAATTAAGATAAGGCGTCAACTATACGGCAAGCAACCACATGTAAATTTAATAATAATAATAATAATAATAAATGTCTTTATTTCCCAGGCAAATACAATTGAGAATAATTATTAAATAATTAAAAATAACATTACTGTGGGTTGCCCATGGAAATCACAAGGCGCAGTTCAAGTTTGCACTTGCTCTTCCGCTGTAACCTTGAAAATTAAAAGTTAGTAATTTAAAACTGATGCCTAATCCTAAACATTAAAAAAATATATAAAGTAAAATGATTAATTCTGCGATGGTCCCCCAAATTGATCATGTATTGCTAACATAAAATAACATAAGCCTAGTTGTTCAATGATATTTTTAAATGAGACACTATATTGCTGGTTGTTGACAAAATAACATTTTTTTGTAATGTTTTTTAAAAGTATTTATATGTAGTACTTTATATTGTGAAGTAAGGGCCTTATAAAATTTTGCTATTTGATAGAAAAAGCTACGCTTGAAAAGAGCCGTTTTATGCAGCGGTGGTGTAAGTGTGCCCTTAAACCTAATATTAACGTTATGGACGTCTTCCCTAAATGAAATTCTACGGTGTAGGCAAGATGGTCTTTTTTCAAAAATTATTTTATAATAAAATGTAGCACTTTGTAATCTCCTTCTGTTAGACATGTTGAGCCAGCCTAGTTCAGATAATTTATAAGATACACGATCATATTTTCTTATTCCGAAAACAAGTTTCAAACATGAGTTTTGCACTCTCTGAATTCGTAGCTTCGCATCATATGTAAGCGATGGGCCGTAAATTTGGCAGCAGTATACGAAATGAGATAATACTAGTGCTTCACATAGAACAGACTTGATCTTGATAGACAAACATTTTCTGTGAGGATATATTACCCTTAAGTTCATGTAAGCCTTTTTTAAACAGTTAGAAATGTGCTAATTAAATCTAAGGCTGCTGTCAAATATAAGACCCAAGTCTTTAACCCTCGCCCGGCGGAAATAATTTCAGTTACGCGGAGTGCGGAAATGGGTCTCTAGTGACCCGGATCGAATTACATTTTTTTAAATTAGTTTTAAAGCACCACAATGTCTGTTTTTCTAATACATACTTTAACATGATACTATAATCATAAAACTTTTATCTTTATTGACCTGCAGTCTAACAAATTCTTTATATTCTGCGTCACTTTTATCGCTGCCACTGTCCTCATCAGACCAAAAATGAAAATCGTTTTCGTCATCATCACGCATTAGTTCGTCATACAATTGTTGTTTCGTAAGAGGAATTTTATTAGGATCCATTTTTTGCCTATTATTTTACACAGTGTTATTATACTCCAAAAAACAAGAAAAAAAACAATGAAGCTCGAAACGCGAAAACCGCGTTTCAAGTGACCCGAGCGAATTATCTCAGGTGTACCAAAACATTTTTCCACGAAATTTATTCTACAGCATCTCCATAACAGCTTCGAGGAATAAGCTAACACCCAAAGCAGTAAATTGGAAAACGGTAGAACTATTTAAAAAAATAGAAAGTCCGGGTCACTTGAGACCCGGTTTCCGCAGTCTGAGGGTTAACTAGTGGAAGCGTAGCATTATTCACGTTTAAGTTAATATTGTTTTCTAAGATGCTTGAATAAAGCTTTGCCAAAAAAGGTTTTTGATGAAATGGGCCGGAAAATACTACTATTTGAACTGAACGAAATTGAGTTTTAAAACATAGCTATACTATCAATTTGGGTTTAGTTTGAAGCGGGAAAAGTACTAGTATTTGAAATACAAAAGCGGAAATACGCGGAAAAGCTCTAGATTCACAAATTATTCTTACAAAACAATTACAATTGTTACAGAATATTGATAAGCACCTCATATAAATTTTACTTTATTATTTTCTGATCTTCGACACCGAAAGGTAAAAAAGACTATAGATCATGAATGAATAAGTTTTCCAAAAATTACATACTACCTCAACAGGAAATTTGTAATTGTTAAATAATAAGGAATGCGAAATAGAAGTACTACGTGGATATACAACTTCTGGTTCCTTGTACTAGTAGATTACTACTTATACAGTCTGTTCTATAAAAAAGGCCTCGCCTTCTAGCTACTTTATTATTTATTTTAGACCCAATAAACTTTATCTCAAATCAAATGGCACAAAAAAACCTACATTTTAACACTATCAAAAAATTGTTATCTTCAATTGTTTCAGAGTGGTGACGTCACGTGCAATTTTTTTAAATGACACGGTATATATTTTTTGACATTTTCTGGTAGAGGTTTTTTTTCTCTTTTCAGCAATCTGAATATTTCATGCACTTGCATAAAAAAATTTTCGTGAAAAATTACAAAACTTTTTTACAGTGGGAGGCCATGATACAAAACTGTAAACAAAAGTGTAACTCAGAAAAACAAAACAAATAGTAGCCAAACGCTTTAACTGTCAGATTTCAAAATAATCTAAAATGTTTATTGTTTTGTTTTTCTGAGTTACACTTTTGTTTATAGTTTTGTATGGTGGCCTCCCACCGATAAAAAAGTTTTGTAATTTTTCTTGAAAATTTTCTTATGTAAGGGCATAAAATATTTATATTGTTGAAAAGAGAAAAAAAACCTCTACCAGAAAATGTCAAAAAATATATACAGTGTCATTTAAAAAAATTGCACGTGACGTCACCACTCTGAAACAATTGAAGATAAAAAATTTTTGATAGTGTTAAAATGTAGGTTTTTATGTGCTATTTGATTTGATATAAGGTTTATTGGGTCTAAAATAAATAATAAAGTAGCTAGAAGGCGGGGCCTTTTTTATAGAACAGACGGTATGTAGCTTCTTATTTATCTGACTGATAACATCACATTCGTTTTCAAATGAATGATTTCGCTTCTATTTCCAAAAATATGATGTACTGAGAAATTTTATACCACCTTAATCTGCCAAAAATTAATAGGAGAGCCTTCACCAAGCTAGGATTTTCTAAAGAATTTATTTTTGAAAGCTGAAACAAATTGGCTATTAAATTAATAAAAAGAAAATCAGAGGTTCAAAACCTTATTCCAAAATAACTAAAAAAACATTGCCTTGTAAAAATTAAATGTATATTTTAATAACGTTAGAACTGCGACCTGGGGTAGTGCCAGCATTGATGACTTTCTGTACTATCGCTGATTGTAGGAGCCGAGAAGCGCTCTGTAGCTTTACAGATCAAAAGTTATGGCTTAGAAACTATCTCGTGGATTAAATTACACCGGTCTATAGCTTCACCGACCAAAATTGTCAATTGGGTAACATATCCTTTCGTCGATGTTAAAACTACTACGGTTTGCTGTTGTAATCCATGTATAGCCAGGCACGGCGCATCTCTTTTTAAGTTTCCTCAGAATATGGTCCAGATAGAGAGGCTCAGGAGAATACAGGAAAAGGATGCTCAGCATGTCGAAAGCACTGCAGTCCAGCAACCAGTCCATCCACTTCCAGCTGGAGGAGACAACCGCCCTTAACGGTCTGGGCTTAGCCGGAGACATCTGCAGAACAGCTTTCCTGCCAAACCCTAACCCGCTCATAATCCTGACGAAGCAGACCCGTCACATAGACCCGGACTACGTCTTGAGCTGAAGCACGAATCGCCGAAGGAACCTTCAAGTGCTGCAAATACATTTCCGAACTTCAATTCTGAACCATTCTCCTAGCTAACCCTGGAAAACCCTTAACGTATTTTCTAGGCCGTATTTGCTAACAGTAGATAACTCCCTAAACCTATCCTAAGCCATACCCTAGGTCGCCTTAAACAAATTCCTCTAGGTCACCATGCTGTACCCAATACCAGGGCATCACTCGCACGTACATGCATCCTAACAGCTCAGAGCCCCAACAGTACGCCGCTAAAACGGCACTTCTAGAACTCCAAATGGGCGTCGAAGAATACGCAGATTTAAAACTGATAAGCGCATCGTGCGTTCACCATAACTAATTAAAGGCACAACTTACCTGGGAAATACACTTTCATGACATCGACAAGGTCTCTCTCAGACTGTGGAGGCAGCAGCAGTCACTGCAGGCACACATAAAATGTATTTAGAGTAAATTGTAGCGTATTATAACCACCCCGGAGGCGTGGGTTGCTTTCCCCTATTTAGCTGCAGGTGGTCGGCACAAATGTTAATAAACCCGCGATCTCCGCCATATTTAATATTGCAAAAACTGCGGCTGCAAACCAGACCGCCGAGTTTAAGGCTATCCGCCTAAGCCTGTGCTTACGCTTGGCTACTGCATTAGTTGCCGATCTCCTAGTACGATTTCGTCTAACAAACTCGAATACATTTCCTTTATTGTTTAAGTTGTAAATACGTTTTGTAATTGATTTTGATTTATAAATTTAACTTCTAACATTAAGACCAATATACATATCGCATGTAGCGTTCTAAATCTATTCACTCGAGATCAGTGCCCTGCTGACTGCCCTCCGGCATTTAAATTCAAAGTAAACTAATTAGTCAAAACTACAAGCCAGTAGAGGCTAAATAATTTATTAACAATTTTTTTTTCAGAAATAGAGAACATTCATTACATATTTAAGCAACTAACAAAATTAAATAGAAGTAAAATGTAGTCCATATGTTAAAATCATTTAAAATAGTTTGTTCATCAAACCTGAGATGCATAATATTATCAAAAAGTTGTGTTATTATATGAATCTTAATGCATAATGTGCACTGTAAAATAAAATTGTATGTACATGATTTTGTAAAGACAAAAATAAATATATGCGTAGCAATTCACCTACAATAAATAGTGAAATGCTTGTGTGCCAAACCTACATAATATTTCAAGAAGTAAAAGGAGAAAAGTTGCAATCCTAGAGATAAAATTATTATGCAACACTCTAAGATAGCAGCTGAAAAAAGGTATAAAAGAAAAACTGCACTTAAACAGAGAAGGAACAAGCACTTCCGCCCTATTAACTAACTGGCAGCTTAAAAGCAACCCTGCATTGTTGCTTTTATTCCATACAACACAGAGTCTGCTCTAAGCAGAACTTCCGTTAATTTTCTAAAGTATAGTCTTTTAGACCCCGTAAATCGGCCGGAACGAAATATTTATTTTATGCTGCAATACGTAAAGTAGTTATTAGTTAAGATTTCAAACAGATGATCTGAGCTGTTAAATTTTAAACAGCATGAAGTACACTTCACCCTTCCATTCTCAGCTTTAGAAAACGAAAAGGCAGCCGAAGTTAGATATAATTAGACACGACTACTGTCACATTTAATTAAATTATCACAAAGAAAAACAAGTAGAGGACGTCTCTTGTATTCTGCTTATCAGACAGACTTGGGAGAAGACGCAATCGATTTAAATCAGTTGCGTTACGTCGAGCTACGCTTTCTTGGTGTTTCATTATATTATTTCATAAATAAGCAAATTTTCAGCATGGCCTCTTTAGAATAAAATTGCCTTGTTAAAGCCAAGTAATCATAAAGACTTCTTGGCAAGTTGTTGATTTAGATTCGGCATGGATTTTGGAATATACAATAAAGTGATATCTGAATTTTTGCTGGAAATACTGAATAAAACTCGTTACAATAATTTGCAACTACACAGCACATATTCATATCAAAACTAGGGTCAATAACTTAATTACTTAGACTTTTCAAGATATTTGGTATTATTTTATAATACCATCAAAAGTGTCATATTTTGCGTTTAAGTTTGCTGAAATTAATTATTGTGTAATTATTAAAGCCTATCTTGGCGCTGTCTGTGTAATTTTCCTCCCGCCAAGAAAAGTTAATTAGTATTAAATTTCTTCTTTAAAGGAGCACTCAAAACTGCGAATTTAATTAAGTTGTAATTAATTATTATAGTAAAATCGTGTCAATAATTCAAGGTGTTAAAATTTTTCAGCTGACTGCTTTCAGCGTAAGCAACGTAAAAACCTAAGCAATCAAAATCAGTTATAAGAATTATTACATCATATACCGGGTGGCAATGAGACCAGGGCCATGTCTCTATCGTCTTTACTTATCAACGGATTTGGATGAAACTTGTTACAAGCATAGTAAACATAATTTTGGATTGACATTGTCCAAATTGTCGATTTCCGGTTTCACCAGGAATGTCGTTAACTTTGATCTTTTAAATGCATGGCTTTGTATAGTTTAGGTTTTTCGGAATCTACGACTCAAATGGGTTACGACAGTTTTTTTTTTAAACGAATGTTATGCACGGATGACTCTTTTTTATCCTGTTCTGAACAGGAAAACACCACTACAAATTAAGTGCGGCTTATTAATCTACCAATGTCTGCTCCGTCCTATAATAACCTATGGATGCCCGATATGGGGAGCTGCCTCGAAACTCCACATCAAAAAACTACAAGTTCTACAAAATAAGATATTGAGGATCGTTATAAATGCACCTTGGTTCGTGCGAAATCAGCAAATTCACAATGAGCTTGGAATACCAACTATCGAAGAACACATGTGTAAAGTGATCAAAAAGTTTTATGAAAATGTGAAAAAGTGCGCGAGTGCAGAACACTATTCCCTGGGAGCAAAGCGGATTCATGTGAGACTAAAACGACAACTACCGCAGAATGTTTATAACTAAATCTGAAAAAGAAAGTGACAATAAAATTAACTGTATTAAGTTAAATATTAATGTGACCGAGGGGTTCCAATGAACCGTCCTCAATTCTAATTAATATGTAGCTGTTAATGATTTTTAATTGTATCAACAATACTGTGTATGACAAATAATGTCGATCCAGTTATAAACGTAATTTAAAAAAAAAAGTTTTTTTTTTCAAATTTGCTTAGGTATTACAAAAAATATTTAAGAAAATGTATAATGAAATATTTTTCAGTTTTCGATAAAGTTAAATTTAATGGTACGCAGGCTCTTGGTAGGTGGCATTTAAAAAATTTCTTTATCTTAAAAAACACGTTTAACAAATTTTATTCGTTTATGAAGAATTTGTTATTAATTTAATTGGTGAAATAGCTTTTATGTTAAGTTACTAGAGTCAATTAGAACAAATTTTCTCCAGACACGTTTTCTATAATAAAATATAAAATGTAAAAAAAATAATTGTTTGTTTAGAAATATACAACAAATATTTCATTTAATAAATAAACATAAAATGTACAGGGTTAATCCGTCAAAAAAATTAAAGTTAATGGCACTTTCGTGCTATACATGAATCATAAATTATGTCTAATATCATCGTTTCAAATTTTCAAGTCTATTCATAAATAAAGGAGATACAAACATGGACGTAGTCCCATTGTCATCCAGTATACCTACACTCAATGATACAATGATTAAACGGAGATAAACGTGTTTAGCTTTAAAAATAATAAATCCTTGAATGTTTTCTCCAGTTTAGAATAAAATAGTAAAACTGATCTCTCTCGTTTTATCGTTAGGTAACCAATATGATTTTTGACAAAAATAAAACATGTCAATTAAGTTACACTTTGATACAAGATCCTGAATGACGTACGTGTCCAATCACAGAAGAGTGGGCGAAATAGAGTCAATACTTGGTTACAATATATTCTTAAAAATTCAACCTAACGATATTAAAATCAAAAAACATTCAAATAAATGTACAAGGTTTCCTTATGAAGTTACAAAGGCCACAACATGCAGATTCGTTTAAATTATTTTCAAACACTACTATAAAATCGTGCTAAGTAAGAATGGTTATCTAGTGGCACAATATAGAAAAAAATAGTTAAATCCATCTTTGCAGCGCTAACTTTATTCTAATAAATAAGCATTGCTACCTTAACATGCCGTACAAATATGACATGGGTATGCGTTAAACGCAATGTTAAAATACATTTATTAAAGGTCTACGCCACTGCCTAGGATAAGAAATATAAATCGCGGCAGCGCTAGTTTTAGATCTCCATTTATTTTAACACGGAAAACAAAATCAAGTTTGAACAATATTAAAGTTTTCTGACAAACAAAATGAACAACAAGTGCATCGCAATTGGTGACAGACCTTTATAGAAACTAGAGAAGGCTCTTTGAAGAAGAACAAACAAATGCATACAAAAAGCGACGATCAAATGGCAGACGCTTTTCTAAGGCGCTCTTATTAATATAAGAAGGAATGCGAATGAAATATTAGAAATTTGACAACATTCTGAAATGTTTTCTACGGGAACGATCTAAATAGGTTACGCAATGCAAATAATTGGAGTACTTTTTTCTGAAAAAAGTTAGAATAAGCCGACTTTTAATGTAATACGCTGGTAATACTCGAAGACGATATTCTCGAAAGAATTATTAACGAAGGGAATATTTATAGTTAAAATATTTTATTTTGCACTGATCTATTATTTATTGCTTATATCTGAGATACGAGGTATATGAAGTAGTCCATAAAACTCTAAGTCGTAACGACCGGGGTAATGGTAACGTCTCTTCATTATGCCCTCGCATAATGAGAGGGTGTTATTATTGCGCCCGCTCTTTACGCCCCAAGGCGCTATGCACTGATTTGCAAGCTTTGCCAGTTTTACAAGCTTTTCAATGTATTTGCGTATTCAAAGCGGAAAATACAGCGTATGCACCACGGACATTATTTGATGTTTTTAGCCCTCGGGCGAGTTACAAACTATCGGGCCGGAGGCCCCTACGCTTGTAAACTTGTCGCCCTTAAAAGGGAATAAATATATACGTAATGCCCTTTGTACGTAATCGCTATTAACATCCCATAGAAAGCTGGTACAGTGAAATTTGAACAGATTCAACTGGGATGTAAGATCACAACTTTAAACAAATTTCTGTCATATGACAATGTTAGATTTAGCCTGAAGTTAGGATAACACTTTTTAAAAAGCAATATTCAGACCGGATTTAAGTATGGAGTAAGGGCAATTGTGCGTGAGCTCGGATTTAATAAGGTCACGGTATGACTCGCTAAAAAAATCTGCGGTACTGGAATAATTAGATGACAACAAGGCACAATTACACAACAAAAATTTTCAAATATCAGGATATCTTGATATTTTCACTGTTTTACTTTTCTGTGAAAGCGATGGTACATATTAGAGGAACAGAAACCAAAAATTAGAAAAAGGTATTCGGAGTAGTCACATGGCAAGTTACAATAAAAACAATAGTAGACAATTTGGAATTTCAATGAACTGTGAAGCAAATCATGTTTAGTGATAAAACAAGTAAGTGCATAGCAAAAATCTACTATTCCGGCTGTCATTTAAGCGTTCGAGAAGTTAGACGATCTTGTTCATGTATGAGATATTTGTGAGCGACTACCAACAGCACTCGGAGATGACCTCTTGTTAATCTTGCAGAGAAATAAAGGCAAGTATAGTTACTATAAATACCCCCTACAATTGAATGTATGAGCCAGGAAAATTGAGAAAACCAGAAGCTTAATAACGAATAACGAAATGTTGCGTAATAATTTGACGCGCGAGTTTTATTAAAAGGCCGCCGAAACGACTTTTTAAAAAACGTTTATTTTTATTTTACAATGAAATATAACATTGGAAGCACACAGCTAGCCGCCGGACAATTTCTTACATCTAGCTATGATACGAGCACAATGGAACTTATCGACAGACTGGAGCTTAACTTAGAAGTGCAAGCTACTAGTATATATACTATGCCTAATCAGCTAAGATAAGCGTTATCTCTAAAAGGGAGCGTGAGACAGGAAGCCACGTGCGTTCAAGGTTGCAGACTTGCAATTCATATAAAGAAGCTATTTATCGTTCAAGGTTGCAAGCTTGCAGTTTTACACAGGAGACCATTGTCTATTCATAATATAACACGTCCGCCGATAAAATGTTCAATGGGTGGTATTCAAATATGCCTCCATTGAACTTACAAAGAGAAAAGAAAATTAAACTTATGCATTTACGTTAACCGGTTCAAAATCTTTATTTAAAAATCTAATAAGTTTAATCTTCATTGTGTTTCTATTATAATACAAATACAATATAAAAATTATTAACATAAGAATAGTACACAGAGTAAATATAATTGCAGACACACTTAAATTATCAGATTTAATATAATTAACAGGTTTTAACAAATTTTCATATTTATTAAGTTTAATTCGGTCCTCAACCAATTTCTGGGTGTCCAGAGGTATCAAGTCAATCTTTGAAACATTTATGTGGTTTGATTCAGGAATTATTAAGCGGTCAATGTTTGAAATTTTTAAATTAACAATTTCATTTGAGGTTCTTTTTGCGGTGAATAACATGTGTTTTTGATTTATTGAAACAAGACAGTCTGAACTGAGGTGTAAGAGGTTAGTGCCAGATATTCCTTTTCTAAAATTCTGATTTTTACATTTGACGTCCAATATTGCTTCAGATGGGGAAGATATTAACCATGTCGCAGGATTTATTTGTGATATTTTGATTTCTGTTAAATTGAATAAATAAGGGATACATGTTTTATTTTTATTAAATGACAGAAGTTGTGTTTCGCACAATTTGTCGTTGGGGATTTCAAAGTAGTTATTTTGATTACAAAAGTAGGTGTCTAAAGTTATAAGTTTACAATGACTTATTTCAATGGGAATGCTGTTTTTAACGTTAAATAATAAAGTACTATAAGTAGGTATAATCATACGAAATTGATAATTTTGGATAAAAATCGGAAATGGTATTAATTGTATCATTTGATAATCGTTAGTTTTGGAAGTAAGAGGTATTTCGAATATAAATGTAATTCTGTTTTTAACTTGATAAACTTTTGTAATGATAATTGACTCGTATAAATGTAAATACTGTAACTCTGCAGGATATGGAATAGTTAAAGCTTTTTCTGATATGCTATTGAGATACGTCGAAATTTCATTTAGATTTTCAATTAAATCGTCATTATCAATTAATGACATATGCATCTGTTGATTTTGGGCAAAAGTTAATGCATTTTTCTAGTTCCAAACAAGTGTTAATAAGTAGTTGCAAAAATTGAATTGCTTCTAGCAAGACTGTTTTTAAGGAGTATGTAGCGAGATTTTTGCCTAATTCCTCATTTTGTAAAATTATTTTATTTATATTTCTGTCTAATAATTCTTGACTCTTTGCTATATCATTGATTACTGAGATGGTATCATTAAAATTTTAGTTTGTTCTAATATAACGTCATTTTGAATTTTATTGCTTTCTTGCAATTTAGTAATCATAGATTCATATCTGACTCCATCGTTGGCGTCGAGGTTTCCAGTTAAAAATTTGAAAGCGGATCCAAGTCCATCGAAAAGTCCTCTTTTATTAATTTTGTGTTTAACATCAGGAAATAATTGACTTAAGAGTTTATCTGTTTTTCAAGATATTGTTTTAATATTATGAGTAAATTGTTATGATTGATAATACCATCATCAATCCTTTTAAATTTTGTATATTCAATAACGTAACTTTTATTTTCAAGTAACGGTATTATTTTCATTACATTAGTTCTAAGTGTGTCATAATTAACAAATATAGGGGTATAGTCTACATTTCTAATAAGCGTCCATTCGCTTTGTTTAAGCACTACGTTTCCTAAGTTTAGAGGATATAATCCAGGATTATCTTTTAAATTTTTAATAATAATATCGCTCTGTATAACTAGTGATTGAGTCAGCAGGGTACAGGCGATGAAGAGTGTAGTAATCCTGAAAATAGAGAGCAATAGTTCCTTTTAGTCAGGGTGTTTTATATTTCCATATTTTTAAAAAATTAGATTTAATTTTGAATTTCAATTTTACTTCTGAAATTAGTTCTAACAAATATTTTTTCATTTAATTGGAATGTTTGATTTTTCCGAATTGGTTTAATTTTAAATTTTATCTTTACTTCTGAAATTTATTTTAAATAATACTTCTTCGTTTAATTGAAATGTTTGATCTTTCTGAATGGGTTTTAATTTTAAATTTAATCTTTACTTCTGAGATTTGTTTTAATAAATACTTTTTCGTTTAATTGAAATGTTTGACTTTTCTGAATTTGAATTAATTTTAAATGGTTGTAAAGGTTTTTCTTTGTTTTCCCTTTAGCAATATCAATTATAAAGGTATGTTGCTGTGAACATCTTAGTTTTAACGCGAGAAATATTGTGATTATTAAAATTGTAAATACTAGATTAATACAAGCTTAGGTCTTGTTTGTTTGTTAAGTATAATTTTTATTTGAGTTTTTTCTGATTTAAATGATTTTAGTCTTAAGTTTTTTCTTAAGATGTTATTTTTTAAAATACTTTTGATATTTGAAGTTACTGATTTATTTATTAGAATTTATTTGTAATACTTAAAGTTTTTCAAAAATTCAAGGGTGTGAACAATCTTATTTTTTTCTTTAAACACACGGTTAAAAATTTAGTTATTTTGGCAAAATTTTTGATAAATGTTCTTTAGTAGACTATTTGGTTAAAAATTATTTTATTTAGATTTTTAAGTGCTGGGAAATTTTGATTATTGAATTTTTAGATGAATCTGATTTTATTCCTTCTTTAGAAGGAGCTATATAATCTAAATATTTTACAAATTTATGTTTGAATTACTAAACCTTATGAGTTGACTTTTCGTCAGTTTTGAAATTATATGTGCATTGATTTTAGTCTTAAATTGTTTTTTTAAATTGTTATTTAAAATAATTATCCAAGATACTTTTAATGTTTGGAGTTTTTATATTAAAGTTGTTAAAAAATTGTTATTTAAATTAATTATCTAAAATACTTTATTGTTTGGAGTTTTATATTAAAGTTGTAAAAAATTGTTATTTAAATTAATTATCTAAAATACTTTTATGTTTGAAGCTTTTATATTAAAGTTGTTAAATCTGATAGACTGATTTTTGTTGAGTTCATAATTTTATTTTTATAAGATTAAGGATTATAAACATTAATTTCTTGTATTTCGTTTAAAGTATTAATTACGCTTGTTTTAAATTGATTATTGTATGGTTTCAATTGCTGAAGGCTTAGTCATGCCTTTTTCATTAAATTTTAATTTTGGAGTTATTTTAGTTACATTTTTTTTTATGCTGATAAATTTTACGAAAAGTTCTGTACACAGGGTTAACTGTACGTTTTGTTGAGAAAAATAAAAATCTTAATTTTTAGGTTTGGAAAAGTTACATTAGTTTCATTTTTTTTTTTTTTAGTTTTTACGGGTTATAATAAAATGGTATCGTAGCTCTTTCTGTCTGAATATGCATCCATTTATAATCTATTCGTGCGGATAATTTTGAAAATAAGTCGGATCCAATAAGTCCTATATAGTCTGGGTTAAAATTATATAAATAACATGTATGTGTTCCGTTTTCATAAAAAAGACTGGGATTGGTAAATCTGCAATTAAGTTATGTTGAGAAATTCCATGAGATGTAATTATCTCGAATTCTGTTTCATAAATATAATTTGGAAAATGTTGTTGTACAAATTCTGGAGAAATTATTGTTTGTGAGCTACCTGTATCAATTAAAAGTTTATCGCCAGTGGCGGGAATTATAATATAAGGAAGATCTGATTTCGAATTTATATTAAAAGTTAAAATATGCTTTTCCGAGGCTCTTAGTGAAAATTTACTGTATCGTTTGGATCTGGAAATTCATAATAATCTGATGTAATGTCCAAGTCTTGGGGTTCATTTTGAAAATATACGTTTGATTGGTTGTATTCTGGATTTTCTTGAGAATTTTTGAATAAATTTTCAGTGAAGTTTTTATTTTCTTCAGGGGAGTTTTCGAATAAATTTTCTGTTAGATTTTCATGATCAACAGGGGAATTTTCTTGTTGAACATTATTGTGATAAAATAGTTGATTAAAATTTCTATTAACGTTTTGAGAACTTGCTCGATATTTATTAGGGAAATTTGATTGTTGAGTAGCTGGTCTTTTTATAGTGCTAAAGTCCATAGGTTCTGGTTTATTTGTTGGTGAAAAATTTGGTTTAGGTGCAAATGTATTAAAGCTTGAATTTTGAGTTATTCTAGAATTATTAGGATTATTAAAATTTGTTGGACTTTTAAAATAATTGGGATTTTGATTAAAATTACTTTTAGGATTTTGGTTAAAATTACTTCGATTTTGTTGGAATGGTCTTTGCATAAAATTCGGGTTATTAAATTTAGGTTCATATGAATTTCGTGTTTGAATATTGGAAGTTAAATTTGGTTTGTTTAATTTTTGACTTTGAAAATTATTTTGATTTTGAGAATATCTGATATCAATTTCTTCTTTTACTATGCTTAACGCTTGTTCTAGTGAAGTTGGATTTCTACTTCTTACGAAGCTTCCTAAATTTTCATTTAGTCCACTTGTAAAAGTGCGAAGTGCTAAATCTTTGTTAGCTTTTAATTTATGAGTGATAATATCTTTTGATTCTTGACTCAGAGAAACTTTTGAATTATAAATAGCTAAATGAGTTCTAACTTTATTGAAAAATTCTATGGGAGAGTCTTTATTCTGTTTTAATTTAGTTAAATCAATTAAGAGATTCAATTATGACCTTTGGTCGCCAAAATTTTCAATTAAGACATTTTTTAAGTCTTTCCAAGTATCATACTCGTAACCTGTGATTACTTCTAACGCTTGACCTTTTAATTTATTCCTTATCGAATTTAAAATTACTTGGTTGATATAATCGTTTAAATTTTCTGTACAAAATTTAGTTGCAATGATTTCTGCGGATCTGATAAATTCCAAAAGAGTGGCTTGATTACCATCATATGTGGGAATTTCATTTAATAAAGCTACATTAAAATGTGGGGGAAACAATGATGCGTTTTGATCAACCATATTTGTTGTAACAACCCAAAATTATTTAAAAATAAAATTCTAGGGATAGAATTCCTTGGTGAGCGTGATCTATCTCGTGACATAAAATTTTTACAATTGTTTCAAAATATAATTATAAGTGTTTTACCTAATGATTCAAGATCTCCTTTAACATAAAAATTTTGTTGACAAAAATTAATTTTACTTTATTTGTTTCACTTATTTTTAATTTTTATTTATGTTAGTAAACAATTTACTGACTAGGGGATTTTTCTAATAGGGGGGTAGGTGCCCTACGCGCAAGAACGCAAGCACAAATGCAAATTAAGCACACCTAGTATGTGCAGCAATTGGTCTGGCTTACTACGTTTTGCCTGAACTTATAAATAAATATTTAAAACTATGTTAGTATAATTTTTAAAACTTTATATTAGTTAACTTTGTTGTTTTAGGCGAACGCTTTAATAATTATCACTTTTGAAAATTATATTACGTTACTTTGTTGCCTTTGAAATTTTTACCTTGTTGTTTAGGCGAACGCTTTAATAATTATTACTTTTGAAAATTATATTACGTTACTTTGTTGCCTTTGAAAATTTTTATTTTGCTTTTTCTTTAAAACTTTAAAATTATTACTTAGGCGAACGCTTTAATAGTCGTTACTTTGTTGCCTTTAAAATATACCTTTGCTTTTTCTCTAAAGCTTGAAAATTATTATTTTTTAAAATATACCTTTGCTTTTTCTCTAAAGCTTGAAAATTATTATAAAAATATGCACTTACATTGTGCGTTAAAATTGACGAACGGCGTGCGATCAAGCTACGTCCTGTTGTCTTCAAAAAGGATGCGTCGATCCTATTGATGTCGGCTGGCCTGCACAGAGGTCCTGAAGTCCGACTTGGATAGTCCAGCTTTGCGCTAGAGCGTTATCCAAAAGTTGTCCTGGGGTCGTCGTTGTTGACGTTGCCAATACCAGAGACTGATCCCAATGATCAAGAGTGGTCCCAATGACCAGATGGTTCCAATAACCACGGAGAAGCAGGAGCTGGGTCGACGGGCGCTTCTCACGATCGGGCGATGTTTGTCCCTGTTGGAGATGTCCGAAGATCCGCTGGGTGGTAGGTTTCGATTTGTGGCAAAGAGCTGAACCTCAAGGAAAGTTGCTGGTCGACTCGATGTTTGTAGTTTTCCAGGTTTTCCTCCACAAATCCGAACGACTGCGCCAGTTTTATTAAAAGGCCGCCGAAACGACTTTTTAAAAAACGTTTATTTTTATTTTACAATGAAATATAACATTGGAAGCACACAGCTAGCCGCCGGACAATTTCTTACATCTAGCTATGATACGAACACAATGGAACTTATCGACTGACTGGAGCTTAACTTAGAAGTGCAAGCTACTAGTATATATACTATGCCTAATCAGCTAAGATAAGCGTTATCTCTAAAAGGGAGCGTGAGACAGGAAGCCACGTGCGTTCAAGGTTGCAGACTTGCAATTCATATAAAGAAGCTATTTATCGTTCAAGGTTGCAAGCTTGCAGTTTTACACAGGAGACCATTGTCTATTCATAATATAACACGCGAGTGCCTGCCAACAGCAACGGCAACCTGCTGAGTCAGAGCGTCATAACAAAACGTTACGTCATTTTGTGGGCATATCGCGTCAGCCGATTTCAAGATGCTGGAGGTATGGTCCGATTCATTAAATTGTGCGGAATTTAAACATTGCACTTAGACTAAAGCATAAAGCTCCTGGACTGTTTCGTGCTAATATTAGCAGCTAGCATTTGTAGGTTAACATTGTGTTTTATTTTTGCCTACTTTCATGCATATGTGTTCCTTTTACAGATTATGTATCTTTTTATGTAAACTGTTTTCATTTATGACAGTGTTTGCATGTATAATTACAGCATTATAGGTGGTCACACGCAGGCCGACAAGAGCAATATTGACATTGCCCTTAGCTGCATTGAGGTAAGAGCGGGTCTTGTGCTTCTACGACTGGGTTAACTAGCATACAAAGGACAATATAATTTCATAGTAGAGCAGAATATAGGGCACGGGAAAAGACCACATTATAATTTACGGTGCCGATCGCAAGGCCTAAACAAAGTATCATTACACCATATACCCATGTCAGATTCTCAAGGGTTATTGAGATAATGAGGAAATAGTAGATTATGCAATGAGGGAGAAAAATGCGTTATTTTGCTGAGGTGAAATTTCTGACTCGAGGCCGAAACCAGAGAGTCAGAAATTGCACTGAAGCAAAATAGCATTCTCTCCGAGTTGCATATACTATTTTTTCAAGTTGCAGGAAGATTTAAAACGAAAAACCTGTATTTTTTAAACGTCATTTATTGACATTTTAGTTACAATTACTTTAAAATTAGTAGCCTATGGTAAATCTTAAAGTTGGTGGCGCTGTAAGTCATTATGACAAGAGCTCACAATTATGTCAAGGATAGCAGGTTAACCTGATAACTTCGAATTTGACATAATTGTGAGCTCTTGTTGCTCAGTCCTAATGAAAACTCCCTATGGAAATTTATCCTCTCTAGGGAGTAATTGTTGCTGTTTTTGCTTCCAGACGTGAAAAAAACTATTTTTCCACGACCGGGAGTCGAAGTCGGTTTCTATAGCATCAACATTGTGACAGAAGTAAAACATTTACTCCCTAGAGACTAAATAAGACAAAAAATTCCCTAGGGAGTTTGCATTATGACTGACACAACAATTATGTCAAAATCCAGGTTATCAGGTTAGGTTTTGCTAACCTCGAATTTGAAATAATTGTGAGTTCTTGTCATAATAACTTGCAGTGCCACCAACTTTTGTCAATAAATGACGTTTAAAAAAACGGGTTTTTCGTTTTAAATTTTCCTGCAACGTGAAAAAAATAGTATATGCAACTCGGAGAGCATGCTATTTTTCTTCAGTGCAATTTTTGACTCTCGGGCTTCGCCTTCGAGTCAGAAATTGCACCTCAGCAAAATAACGCATTTCTCTCCCTTATTGCATAATCTACTATTATTTAGAGTACTTTTAGTTGGTTGCAAAATTAGAATTAAAACTCCCCTAAAGATGTAAATTGACTTTTTTTAGAAGAATACCAATCGTAAATCAAAAGTTATCGAAATTAAATGCCCAAGAATTGTTAGAACTGAAGTGGGCGCATAGACAACCCAACATACGCAATATTATCAAAATTAGCAAAAATAGTATAGAATGGTGCCTCCTGCCTGCTTTGATGAAGAAAATATCCACAAGCTTGTGGAATAAATAGGATCGCCTGGTTATGGTCCTAGATATATGGTTGCAGAGCGCAATCACAGACACCGATTTAATAAATAGAAGCACGAATGTGGCTATGGCATGTACATTTTACCAAAAGGCCTCAAAATTTGACTACTCGTACTAGTCAAGGTTGTTCAATTGTCATATCCTTGAGCATGAGTCACAAAGAAGTAAACCCTTATTTCAAACTTCTCTTGGATACTGTAACTAAATATAACGTGTTGGTTGAGCCGAGGAACGTTTTCAATATGGATGAACCTGGTTCACAGCTGAATAATATACCCGGTACAGTAATCGCGACTAAAGGTTGCAAGTATATACACACTAACAAATAATGACAAAGGAGAAACAATTAATCTGATTGCTTGCTACAACGCGGAAGGCAACATTTTGGCCTCTTATGTGATTTAGCGGAGCAAAAGTAAGAAAAAGAATTCAAGTAAAATATGGCACCAAGATATTCAAACCCATATCACTATGAATTTAGATCAAAAAAACCTGAACCTGTACTACTAATCCTGTTGGTCATGCTTCATACTGCAGTGACATAACAGCTCTCAAGTACTTGTAGAAAATGAAATAATGTTATGCCTCCCGAGCCATACCACTCATTGCTCGTAGCCAATAATATTCTATTGGAACACAAGAAGCTCCAACCGGATTCACACTCATGCTGGGCCTAAGATCACAATATACTAGTTTGGTGCGTTTCTGACTCAAGCCTAGAAACAGGCTGCAACAAATAGCAATGGTGTATCTGGTTTTAAAGCCTGTAACATATTTCCATACAACTTAGAATGGTTTCCAAACTCTGATTTCTTTGTGCCTGATCGACAAACAATAATTAACAATACCTAATAATAATACAGATGAAGCTGTGGTTGGAGATAAAGGGCCGGTTGCAGAAAGCAATGTTAAGTCTGGTGTTAGCTAACACGACATCAAAGTGAACAAAAACGAATCAAATCTCAAATGCTTATGGTAACTAATACATTAGTAAACAAAATTTGATGCGATTTTGTTCACTTTGACGCGACGTTAGCTAATACCAGACTTAACATTGCTTTCTGCAACCGGCCCAAAGCCAAACAGAAGTGGCCCTTCTAAAAATGCCACTTAGTCCGGTTTTGCCAAGTAGAACTAAAGAAAATCCAAGGAAGCAAAATGCATTGATTATAAGAAGAAACGTCAGAAACTACAAAAGACCTTGAAATGGTTCAGAAGAAAGTCTAAAGAGACAAAAAAGGTTCGAAAAGGACAATGAAAAGTTTAAACGGAATAGTGTGCTATGAAAGACGAAAGGACATATAACAAAAACAGTTCAACAAACACAAAAATACTGAAGCGAAAGCAGTAGCTATTGGAGACGCTTACTTGAGACGATATTGGACGCTAATGTACAAGACGAAGAATTTAAAGTCGAGAAAATTTGCTGAATTTTTGGGCCCAATTCAAGAAAATCTATAACGATGATACAATCCAGTATTTGATATAATTCATAAACAAAGAAACTTGTTGGAAGGCCACCAAGGGTACCTAATTAAGGCCTTGAAAAATTGCTTTGGTTGTGAAGACCAAGAGGAAACTGGAAAATCTCCGCCATGATTGACAAATTGGAATCTCACTTGAGAGCTCTCAATACGATCGGAATTTCGAACAGCAGCTATGCTGTCATGATGTTCCCCTTGTAGCATCCTGCCTACCAGGGGATTTGCTGAGGCTTTGGAATTGTGCATGGAGTTCCACTGCCGGAAGAAAACGATTCGGATGGGTAAAATAACCGCTTCCGTCATTTTCTAGGGTCGGTTTAGTTCAAAATTGAAAGTGACCTAGAAAATTTCCTTGACTCGTGATCAGAGCCGAGCCGTGCCTGGGGTGCAAAGCGTGCACAGCACCCGGGCGGCAAACTATTTGGGGCGGCAAAATGAAAAATGAAAGAAATTTAAGATAGGTATGCTTGTGCCTTGCGGCATTAGAAAATGCAACATTTTTTATCAAGTTATAGTCTTGTGTCTGGCTTTTTTTCGTATAAAGGTAACTTGATACAGAGAAACGGTTGCATTTTTAAGGCGGCAAGCATACAATAATAATTTATTACTTATAATTTATTTTTATTATAAACACGTCGCGTCGGTGCCGTTTGCTATTGTACACGGTGATTATACCGACACACGAGTTATCGCTCTGTCGCTATGGTGCAGCGTCATGAAACACGAAACTATATAGATCAGCGAAATCAGCTAGACTAAGCGGCCCTCTTTAGACACAAAAATAATGAGTAAATTGTGTATTTGTGCTTTGTTGCAACATGCTTCATGCTCATGCATGCCGCCGGCATATACGATAACAAACTTAAAAAGGGCAATTGGGGGTTAGTTTAGTTTGCGATTGAATGCTAGTAAGATTGTACTGAACTAAGCAGAAATAAAAAGGCTAAACGTTTCAAGCAAGAGCTAAATAATATAGTGCTTTTTAAAGTTGAAAGTTTTAAAACGTAAGTATTTTTCATTATTTTAAACATTTGAACTTTTCTGCTTATTTTTCTGTTTCGCTATCCTTAGAATTTATTTGTGCTTAATTCAGATGGCCGATGGCAGAAAGAGACTTTCCGGCTTTCAGTATCGAAAAAGAAAGTCCGAAAAAGACGAAATTAAAAAAGGACTGGCTGGCTCCTTAAAAAAATTTTTTGTTTCCACGGCGGCTGCAGCCGAACAACCATCAACAAGCCTGCAAGTGGAGGAACAGCTTGATTCGAACAAGGACACGCATATGGAAAATCCAGAAATAGGGCAAGAAAATAATAAATCCGAGGCGGATGCACAGGACACACCGGATTCACCACCACCAACCGAGGTTGCTGCTGAGGACGCTGGGATGGAAATATTGAAAGATCCTGCTCTTTGGCCGCAAGTTTTAACAGATAACATTAAAATGTCTATTCTTGAATTGGGGCCATTACAATTGAAAAATATTGCATTTCCATTAGACGATTCAAACAGATCTTTTTCAACTACTTATTATGACAAAAAATTAAGCAATAATGAAAAAGTTCCTAGAACATGGTTAGTTTATTCTAAGTCAAATAATTCTGTATTTTGTTTTTGTTGCAAATTATTTAAAGTTACTGATAATGTTTTTAACGATGATAAAGGTTATACTGACTGGCGACACTTATCTCAAAATTTAGACAGGCACGAAAAAAGTAAGGGGCATTTTGAGAGTGTTAAGAAATGGGTCGAGCTAAAAAAATCGATTGAAAAAGGGACAACTGTTGACTCAGTCAACCAAAATTTAATTAAGTTGGAAAAAAAACGATGGACGTCAATTATTGAAAGAATCATTTGTGTCATACAGTATTTAGCTGGACAAAATGCAGCTTTTAGAGGAAGTAATCAAAAACTTTTCGAAAAAGGCAATGGTAATTTTTTGAAGCTAATTGAATCAATTGCAAAATTCGATAATATAATGGCGGAACATATTGGCAGAATTCAAAAAGATACCAATAATATGCCACATTATTTAGGTGATAAAATCCAAAATGAATTAATTTGTCTAATAGGTGAAAAAGTCAAGCAAAATATAATCGAAACTTTAAAATTGTGTAAATATTATTCAATTATATTAGATTGTACACCTGATGTGAGTCACGAAGAACAAATAACTGTAGTTGTCAGGTTCGTTTTCATTAATGATATTTCAAAGGGTATAGAAATTAGAGAGCATTTTTTAGGGTTCTGCCCAGTTACAGATACAACTGGTGAAGGACTAACGGCCTTTTTATTGAATTATTTAAAAGAATTAAATATTGATATTAAGGATATGCGAGGGCAGGGATATGACAACGGTGCCAACATGAAAGGCAAACATAATGGGCTGCAAAAAAGAATCCTTGATATAAATCCTAGAGCCTTTTTTGTCCCTTGTGCAGCTCATAGTCTTAATTTAGTTGTCAATGATGCTGCGAAAAGTTCGCTTGAAGTAACAAATTTCTTTGCTATTATTCAAGAAATATATGTTTTTTTTTCAGCCTCCACCTACCGTTGGCATATTCTCATGAAAGAACTTCCTACCATAACTGTAAAACCTTTATCTTATACACGGTGGGAGAGTAGAATCGATGCCATTAAAACCCTTAGATTTAATTTAGAAAAAATTTATGATGCTCTCTTTTCCCTTTATAATGATACATCAAGAGACAATGACACAAAAAACCTTGCAAAGTCACTAATTAATAAAATAAAATCATATAAATTTGTGTGTTCTCTAGTAATTTGGTACAATATTTTATCAAAAATAAACACTGTAAGCAAAATCATGCAAAAATCTAATATTATTTTACCAGAAACTGTAAAAATGTTGACAGAAATTCAAATGTTTTTCATTGAAATACGATCTGAAGGTAGTTTTACAGCTATGCTTAATGAGGCAAAAAAAATTGCTGAAGATATAGACTGCGAAAGTGTTTTTCCAGCTGTAGGCTTGGTTAGACCGAGAAAAGCAAAGGTTTTTTTGATTATGAACATAGAGATGAATCAATCGAATCACCAGAGTTGAATTTCAAAGTCAATTTTTATTTTTATATTCTTGATATAGTAATATCAAAATTAAATGACAGATTTGAACAGTTAAACGAGTGCAACTCCTATTTTGGCTTTTTAAATAATTTAGGCTCTTTATCTATAGATAAAGAAGAATTAATGAAATGTTGTATGGATTTACAAATTAAATTAACCGATTCATCTACAAAACAAATGGATGTTAATGCAATTGATTTGTGCAATGAAATTGAAATATTGTCCATTTATAATAAAAGCAATACGACTTCGGCCAAGGAAACTTTAGAATACCTTGTGGCTAATGATTTAATTAGCACTTTCCCGAATTTATCTGTAGCCCTACTAATTTTTTTAACGATGCCTGTCACTGTGGCTCATGGTGAGAGATCGTTTTCAAAATTAAAAATAATTAAAAACTATTTGAGATCTACTATGAGCCAGAACAGACTTACAAATTTGGCTGTAATAAGCATCGAGGAAGAGATCTGCCAGGCGTTAGATATGACGGATTTAATACGAGAATTTGCAATTAAAAAAGCAAGAAAAGTCGCTTTTGATATTTAAATTTAGAATTTATGTAGTTTTTAGTTCATGTTTATAACTTCTAAGTTACTAATAATAAATAATTTAAGCAATACTTTGTTTTATAACTATTAAAGCATTATGTTAGTTGTTTTAAATATTTAATTTTTTAATTTATACAAATAATAAAGTTTATAATAACCTTTATATTTTTTAATTTTTTAAAACAAGTTACAGTTATCAAGGCAACGCAGAATTTTAAAATTAACACTATTTACGTCTAAGGAGCTATACGCTATAGGGGCGGCAAACTATATCTTGCACCCGGGCGGCAGATACCCTTGGCTCGGCCCTGCTCATAGCCGCTAGCAATATAGTAGTTATTAAAGATATGTCGATCATAAATTGTAGAGCACAAGAAATTCTAAAACATGTCCACTTTATTTACATGTACCGTTAACGGGAACCTAGTTATAGTAAATAAATCAAAAGCACCTTTTTTTAAGCTGGCGGAAATAACAAATGGGAAATAAGTAAATCTTGGTGGACAACTTGAAGTTAAGCCCCTCCCCCCCAGGAGGAATTTCAAATTTCGGTGGTAATCCAGCAGGTAATCCGCTTTAAATTTCTAGGAATCGAATTGTCCAGATTTGGAAGTACTGAAATTGAAGTCAGTGAGCATATATTTAAAGCAAACTAAATAGCGTGGGGCCTCAATAATACAATTTGGAGAAATAAATATACAGTGTGGTCCATTAAGTGTGCAACAAATGGGAATTTTTTTTATTAGTTGTACAATCGAAATTTAAATATTTCCAAAAGTTAGTGCATGTTCGATAACCATATCAGATGCCCTTAGAATGGCTTCAAGTCAAACAATATACAGGGCAGGACAAAAAATATGAAATTCGTTCAAGAACAAAGTTACCTTATTTCAAAAAATATAGCAAAATTTTATTGAGAAAAGTTGTTTAGAATTAAAAGTTATGCTCAAATACAAAGTCACGGCCTTCTATTCGAATTTTGATTCTTTTTTGGAAAATTTTGTATTACCCCCGTATGATACATATTTTTATTATTTTGATTTTATATGTATTTAAAGTAGCCACAACCACATCCCTTTTAAATAACTTTTAGCAACTTGAAGCGTATTTGTAAAATTTACTTGGATTTATATTTTTTTAGGTAAGCGTCCACTTCATGTTTGTTGCAACGATATTTAACAGAACTTTAGAATTTCGCAAATATTCTTTTTAACAAGGCAAATGCTTTACTAATAATAATTTACATATGAAAAACTCTTAATAAAATCAGAATAATAAAAATATGTATCATACGGGGATAATACAAAATTTTACAAAAAAAGAATCAAAATTCGAATAGGAGGCCGTGACTTTGTATTTGAGCATAACTTTTGATTCTAAACAACTTCCTCAATAAAATTTTGCTATATTTTTTGAAATAAGGTAACTTTATTCTTGAACTGATTACATATTTTTTGTCCTGCCCTGTATATTGTTTGACTTGAAGCCATTCTAAGGGCATCTGATATGGTTATCGAACATGCACTAACTTTTAGCGGTATTTAAATTTCGGTTTTACAACTAATAAAAAAATGTCCCATTTGTTGCACACTTAATGGTGACAGTCAGACCAATTCTAACCTACACAGCAGAGACGAGATCGGATACATCTAAAGGCTCCTGGAGACAGCAAGAATCATAATCTTGCGGAAAATATCGGGAAAGACCTTATTCGATAGAGAGAACTGAGAACATCCGGCGAGAAGGCAAAATAGAAAACATAAATGAATTGGTGTACAAGCGAAAACAAGATTGTAATTATAGACATGTACCTAGAATGAGAAAGAATAGTGAAGATTGCAAGAGATTATTACACACAACTGCCACATGACTGATATCATCCAATGAGAACCAAGCATTTTTTGAAAATCCCTGATAAGCTCCTTAGGGAAACGTATCAACCGTTAAGCTCCCTAGTGCTAATTATCGACCCCGTAGATGATGTCATAATTAGAAATGGCAATGCAAGAAACAAGCAATTTGATTTTTTTGCCATTATTAGATCAATTTTAAGTCATAATTCGTATACGGGTTTTGTATAATAATCTTCAAAATATAAAGGCGGGCGAGACATACTTACCGATAATTTTTCCGGTGCCAAGAGTCATCGTGCTGATTGCCCTTAGAAAACTGCCCTCGGGACAGTTTTCATTGTAACCAGCACTCGACCCTTGGCGTGTGCAAAATTATCGGTAAGTATGTCTCGCGCTTGTTATATTACTATTGATAAGTCACCAACCGAAAGAAAGAGTGTTGGCAGACCACGAAAGAGATGGAACGATAAATTAGACGTATAATGAGTTTAATGACGATATATTGAAGGAAACAGGCTTCTGCCTAGGAGGAAAGAAAGAAGAAGAATTAGAGTATTCATTTTTCTCATACAGAAGAAAACGTCGCATGGTATGGGCGAAATAATTCACCCCGCCAACCGCAATAAGTCGTAAAGCAATGGATTACTTCAAATAGCAATAATTTGCTTTTTGTCAGTGTTTTTAACTTATTCCATGCAATTAAGATAATTATTTTGACTATTGCATACATCTGCCGAACGATGTCATTTGACCAATGATCGCACTCGCTTTTTGAACTTTCAACCAATCAAAAATTGCTTGCGTCGATAATTATTGTTATATAACAACTTATCAGTAATACTCCATCCTACTGATGAGTAAGGTGGAGGTAATACTCCACCTCATTAAAATGATGATTCGTTAGTTTTTTTAATCGATTCAAGCAATAGTCACCCAAAATATATTGCGTGGAAAATATTTTCTAAACAATCCAGCGGTTGTGCAATCTGACCAGCATTATCGGCAAGTCACTATGCACTTAATAGGTACATTACTCTTGACAATATTACACATCCTTATTGCGTCTGCATGCTAATTGTTGTGTTAATATTACTGACATTTTAAATTTGAGTAATCTAAGAATAAACATTGCTTCAATAATGTAATAGTAACACTTTGTTAATTTTTATAATTTGGTGGTTAACTACATTTTAGTAGCTTTGTATTTTCTGTAAGATAAATGAATACACTTCAATTTATCAAATCTATATTTTTTTCTAAAATGTCTGGTTGTCTATTGGCGAGTATGCATACTCTGAGAAATTACACCAGTTTGCTAATTACCGTACATCAGTTTGTGTGTTGCCTGTGTTTTTCATTGTTACGTTACCAATACTTATGCAATGGTTTTTCCTCTCCTTTCAAACACAGTTTTTTCCTTCCCTAAGCTCTTCTACCGTTGCCTCCCTGGCACCGATTTCGCATTACATCAGGAGGTGCATTCATCACTTAACTAAGTGAAAACCGGAGCGCCCCGGCCAGGAGTCTAACTCTCTCCGAGCCTTCTAGTTTTCACTCTGGCCTCGACTGCAAGCTGCAGGACTGCTCTCTCATCGAGGTCCCTCATCCTGAATCTATCGGTTTTTCTTCATGCCGTTTACGGACTATCCATTGGTTATAAGAGTTAACTTGAAGTTTTCAACCTATTGTTAGTAGACCGATCTGACATTTATATTGAGAATTTAAAAGAAAAAAATAGTGATACCTACTCAAATAATCGATTTTAATTTATCACAAAAAATGCTCGGTGCACGTATCTGTTAGTTATTCAACTTGTACTGCAGATATTGTAGCGGTGTACAACATGGGACGGTGAAAATTGCGCTTCTTTCTAGTTGGTTATTTAAATATAAAGCATGCGTGGGGTCAAATGAGACTTGCAACAGTGAGTGTAGCGATATTATATGATTCAGAGAACACATACGTGCACTGGGTTGCATATTATTTAGGCTGTGAACAAGAAATTATCTTTAACCATTGAATAATTTAAATAGTAACCGGAATCACCGCCATAGCTCCACACGATTTTGTTTAATATTAAATTAGAAAGCTTTGGTTTAAAAGAAATATTTTGTTTGATTTCTATTGCACAAGTTATTTCGTTATCTACAACCCATATATTATAATACTATAATTTCATTGATTTCAGTTTTATTATGGGGATTATAAGATACTAGTGTTTTATACTCTATAAAACACTGGCGTTTTATGGGACTTCCAAGGCACTGGTGTTTTATAATTTATTAATGACCACCCATCTTCTTCGACGTTTCGCCAAGTTATGGATTTTGGATAAAATGTTGTATTATACTTGTGTCTTATTGGTATCTAAGCCACAAAATTAAACAGTCACCTTCGGTCTCGTGTCTAAATTTTTCTTGGGTGTCTTACATGTATGATAAAACACACGTATAATGAATAACTACCTTATTTGTTGTTTCTGTGCCACTTCTTACTTTTGTTTTGGGGTTTCTGTTAATATCATTATTAGCTGTATATTGCTAGTATTTTTGCTTCTTTAAAAATCTTGACGCCTGAGAGTGTTATCCGATCGAAAGCTTCTGTAAGATCTACAAAGCACATAAATACATGCGTGAAGCATTGAACGGTTTTTCTACTACTTGACAAATTATCGAGACTGCATATCCTGCTACACGCTTAATTGTGATCATGTAGATACTGCCCATGATTCTTTTCTACGTAAAATCAGAATCAAATGCTATTTTGTCAATAGCTGCAAACCCACATACATTGAAATTTTAATCAGTTAGTGACGAGAGTACTAAAAGCTTATACTGCAGTCAATTAAACAAAAAATAAATCAAAGAACAGCCAAGACACAAGACAAAGTTGATGGAATATGGGAAACGTTAGATAACGATAATCTACAAGCAAGACAAGAAGCAGTGAAGAAGAGAGAAGACAACATAGTAGTAAATCAGAAAAATAAAACACTGTGGCATATCTATAAACTAAAAAGCTGGCTAAAAACTAAAGCCATTTTTGAAATATAAATCTACAGAAATGTTAGATAATGTTTAGAAAATACATACAACAAAGATGATAACAGACGTAAGAATAATCGTTAATATTAACGGGGAAAAGAAATCCAAAATTACAAAAAAAATCTAGGAACTTAAAATTTAAAAATTGTGGTCATAAAGTGTGGTTACGAATACTTAATTGAAGAACGGGAAAAACTATTCAGCGGCACTTTAGAACTACAAATCGTTTTCAAAAACTGAAAAACTAGTTTCACAGTTTCCCTATTGCAAAAAAAAAGAAATAATATTTGTAGGTATAATTAATTGATGATTTTTTAAAATTAGCATTAGGCATTTGTTCACTTTTCTGCAAGCGTCCTTTTTTTGATTGTTATTAAACTGACGTTAATTTTGATCAATACATGGCTTTAGTCGACGGTATAAATAGGTGCGACGCTGAATTTTTATGACTTTGGTAATTTAATTCGACGGGGATACAATGACGGGTTTCCGTCCATTTCAAGAAGTTAACTTGAATTGTTTTGTGACGTAATGTTGTAATTTGTTTTGTGAAGCAGTAACTTACGTGCAAATAAATAGTTGTCATTTGTGTATGGTGTTTTAATCTAAATTCAGTGCTGTTTTACCTTGTTTTGATGTAATTAAACAACTTCTTCGAAACATTTGGGTGTTGAACGAGGTTCGAGCTGCGGCCATCTTGGAGATATCTCACACAGTAGCGCGTAGTTTAGAGTTCCGAAGGAATCAACAAGAGGAAAAGGTTAGACAAATTATTCTGTGCTATATGTGTTTTTTTAGCCCGCGAATTTTTCTTTGTAATGTTGAGCTCTACGATAATAATTAAGCTGCCAAAAATTAGAATTTGGAAATGTCAGTAAATAAAACATAGTGTTCTTTTTTGATCATCATTTAATTTTATTAATGTTTTGCTTCCATGAACCTACGAACCAAATTGATGAATGTGTTATATCTTATGAACCATCAGTAGCTATTTCTGCTTAAAATAAGAGTCTCTTAAATTTTCTTGCTTGTAAAAAACGCTACATGTGCTCATAATAAGTTTTTTTTTGCAAAGACAGGCACCAAAATAAATTGTAAGGCAAAGGGCATCTATTCTAGAAAATCAATTGTTGGTAAATCAAATAAGTAATTTCTATATTTTCATTAAGCCAATATTTTTATGAGCGAATTGCGCAGCAGAAATTTATGTCGCACAGAACGTCAGGCA
Source organism: Agriotes lineatus (assembly GCA_940337035.1). Taxonomy (NCBI): domain Eukaryota; kingdom Metazoa; phylum Arthropoda; class Insecta; order Coleoptera; family Elateridae; genus Agriotes; species Agriotes lineatus. The sequence goes on from OW679196.1 coordinate 123,209,044, forward strand.
ATTATCGAATATCACGGCAGATACTTATGGCGCCCCACGTTATGCAATTAATGAATTTCACAGCAATATATTCTAAGTTTTATGAAAATCATACTAGACTGTAAAACATATTTCAATTTTCTAATATTAACAAACATAATTACCGATTTAAGAGTTGAAATTCAGAGCTAGACAATACTTAATTAAGATGTAATTAAATTATTAATTCAATTACATTTTGTTGATTTGTTCTGGAATTGAACTACTTTTCAAAATACGGTAAATGTAATTAGAAATTGCCATTTTTATTAACAAGTATTTGAAAATTACATTTTTCAAGTAATTAATTACTACATTTAACTACTCAATTAGTTATGAGTAGTTTAGAAAAGGTATTTGATACTTGTAGTAATTGAAATTACCTTCTGGTAATTCAATTACTTCTTCTTCTTCCTCTTAATATAGGCTGAGGGCCTGTTATTTCCACACATTGAGTGCGGGTTTATAAGCCATCTTAAGCCGCGACCGGAGTAGGTGGCTAGCCTAACCCCTTTAATTAGGGAAGAATGCCTTCACAGGGGTCACGAGCACCAAAGATGTTCGTATGATGGCCGGAGAGCGTTCGATGTTTCCAATGTACGGGTGTGGGACATGAACCCACTACCTGCCGACTGCTGGCGCAAGCACTCTACCAGCCGGCCACACCCTCTCTCTCAATTACTAAATCTTCAAAAAATAAGGTAAGGCCTTATTAAGTTACATGTTGAGCAAATAGCAACAGGGCTTTCCTGGTGCAATATAAGTATTATTTATGATATTCTATAACTAGTAGGATAACAGCTAATTACATGCAAGAGCAAAGGGGTATTTGGTGAAGGCGCATATGTTTGTAATTGGGATGTGATTTGTTTTGTGTAGTGCGGGCTATTAAGGATGTAGCGCTGTAACTTGCTAATAATTATTGTGTAAGAAGCGAAAATATGTCTGCTATAAGTACATATTACAAAATAAAGTACGGTAAAAAGTTTTTTTTCTTAACAATCGACAACAACAATTTTATTAGACGATATTGGTTCATGATAATTATTGTTATTAATTTCAATTTTCTTATTTAAACGATGTCGATGTACCAGCGCAGGGATATCTAAATACTATTAAATTCAAATATACAACAAGAATCTCTAGTGGAAGTAATTGAAAAAGTAATTTATGTTGTGCAATTACAATTACCAAGTAATTGATAACTGAATTACTATGTCATTTGAGTAAATTACCTTCTGGTAATTCAATTACTTCTTCTTCTTCCTCTTAATATAGGCTGAGGGCCTGTTATTTCCACACATTGAGTGCGGGTTTATAAGCCATCTTAAGCCGCGACCGGAGTAGGTGGCTAGCCTAACCCCTTTAATTAGGGAAGAATGCCTTCACAGGGGTCACGAGCACCAAAGATGTTCGTATGATGGCCGGAGAGCGTTCGATGTTTCCAATGTACGGGTGTGGGACTCGAACCCACTACCTGCCGACTGCTGGCGCAAGCACTCTACCAGCCGGCCACACCCCCTCTCTCAATTACTAAATCTTCCAAAAATAAGGTAAGGCCTTATTAAGTTACATGTTGAGCAAATAGCAACAGGGCTTTCCTGGTGCAATATAAGTATTATTTATGATATTCTATAACTAGTAGGATAACAGCTAATTACATGCAAGAGCAAAGGGGTATTTGGTGAAGGCGCATCTGTTTGTAATTGGGATGTGATTTGTTTTGTGTAGTGCGGGCTATTAAGGATGTAGCGCTGTAACTTGCTAATAATTATTGTGTAAGAAGCGAAAATATGTCTGCTATAAGTACATATTACAAAATAAAGTACGGTAAAAAAATTTTTTTTCTTAACAATCGACAACAACAATTTTATTAGACGATATTGGTTCATGATAATTGTTATTAATTTCAATTTTCTTATTTAAACGATGTCGATGTACCAGCGCAGGAATATCTAAATACTATTAAATTCAAATATACAACAAGAGTCTCTAGTGGAAGTAATTGAAAAAGTAATTTATGTTGTGCAATTACAATTACCAAGTAATTGATAACTGAATTACTATGTCATTTGAGTAAATTACATTTCTGGTAATTCAATTACTTCATTGGGCGGTAATTCGTAATTAATTACATTTTCAAAGTAATTTTCCGAGTTCTGCTGAAATTAAAGACTTAAGGAATGAACAAAACTAGTATAGAACGAAATTGATGGAGGAAAGTAATAAGATAAATATAACATAATGAAAACACGAAAGAATAAATCAAAACCCTAAGAGGAAAGGTAGACAAATTGGAAAATGATAAAAGAATAAATAATCCAGTGATACAAGGGCCGAAGGTAGATCGATAACCAAAACCTATTAACGGAGGAAGTAAAAATGTATTTAAAATGCATTTAGATCTTGACGTAGAAATAAAATCGGCAACGAATCTATGCCAAAGAACATGCTTAATAGAATAGGGAGATGTGGACGATAAAATGAAGGTTATGATGAGTAAAATTAAATTGAGATGAAAAATGTATATCATATTGCAGTGGTATTACTCCCTAAGGCTCTGCTCTGATTGCAGTTCAATATTAAAATTAAATTAAAGCACAGAGTAGAAATGTTTTATCCAACCGCAATGCTAAGTTAAATGTCATTCCGTAAATGCATTGAAAAAGGGATGCTTGTGTTAAAAAGAAATGTATCGATTAAGGAACGCAAAGGAGACAACTTGCTTTTCACAGGGTTAAGAGTCAAATTTCATATCAACTAATTATTAGGTGAGTCTGAGTGAATAGCCAATAGTAATTTATTATACAAGACGATAAAGTTAAATTTTATCCACGAGTGAATCGTTTAACGTCGAGACGAAGTCGAGACGTTAATGATTCAAGAGTGGATAGAAATAACTTTATCGTCGTGTATAATACAATATTTTTTTTCTATAGCAAGAACTTTAACAATTTCAAACGAAAATAAGGACAGTCAATCACATTTCAAAATGTCAGTAGCTAGATTGGGTTGCTACGATAATACGAAGCTGTCATATTTAATTTAAACAAAAGTTAGAAAATTAAATTACTTTATCTATCCTTAATGTTAAAGTGCTACTTTATCTACCCTTGCTGTTAAAGTAAACTTGACCTTTTGTTTTGAGTTGATAAAAGCACACTTTAACATGTGCTATAGAAAAAACCAAATTAAATAATCATTCCAGACATTAGAGGCGAATTCTAATTTTGAACGAATTATCGCATTATAAAGTACCTGTATTGGTTTTATGCTTGTAAATTGATAGGTTGTGTGTATTAAGAACCCAAGATTTTTCAATGATATATTTACAAGCATTTTAAATGTTCATCCCAACTCAATTTTGAGGTGAAGGTCACGCCCAAGTCTCTAATGTTTTCAACACGTTCTAAGATCAAGTTGTTAATGGTGTAATCGACAGTTATTTTCCTGTTCTTTAAAGTAAATGACATAGTTTTACATTTATTAATGTTAAACAACAATTCGTTTTCCAAACTCAATCTTGAAATTGCACAGATATCTTGTAATAATTTACAATCATCCAGTGAGTCAATTCTTTTAAAAATTTTCAGATCGTCTACGAATAGTAGAGCTTTAGAGTATTGTATTACGCTAGGCAAATCATTAATAAAGATCAGTAATAGTAATGGTCCCAGGTTGCTACCCTGTGGTACACCCGAGGGAGTAGAGTATCTATGCGACAACCCTCCGTTTATTTTAACGCACTGAAACCTATCCTTTAAGTAGTTTTTCAATAGAGTGGTTAGCTGTACACTACAACCAACAGAATAAAGCTTTGTTATTAAGTTTTACTATATTGAAAGCCTTGGCGAAATCGGTATATATTGTATCAACTTGTGCTCCCTCATCCATTGCTTCACTAGTGTAATCTACAAAAGATATCAAGTTACTTTCAACTGAACGCTCTTTCATAAATCCATGCTGTTCTGCACTACCCCCAGTTTGACATGAGATGATAGTTGTTGAGACAATAGACTTTCAAAAATTTTAGCTGGAACAGAAAGTAAAGATATCGGTCTATAATTTTCTACATCAGATTTGTTGCCAGATTTATGTACAGGGGTCACTTGCGTTAATTTCGTTAATGAAGGAAGTGAACGAGAAACTAGTCAATGTAAATACGTGAGCGAACATGAAACGTGAAGTGGCGTAAAGACACTGTGACAATTAATAAAAGGTGGACAATAATTTTAGAAATGTAAATTGTTTAGATCTAATTATTTATAAGAAAATGTTTAATATAATATAAAAGTAATTTAAACTCAGTCAGTGTCCTGTTTATAGTTATAAGATTCGTTTTTGTTTAGAAAGGACGAAAAACAATTAACAATTGAATAAATAAAATTCTGACATGTAGTTTTTGGGCTCTTATTTAAACCAAGTTTTTACCTATTAAATCATATTTTATACAAATAAAAAGTATACCATCGTGTTGAGCACATCGCAAAGTACCAGTGAAAGTGTGGGTAACATTTTCCCAATAAAAAAATTATTTGCAGCAAGAAGCTTCCGAAGCTGTTGTAGCGATAACTTCAAATTTACGAAGGCCGATAGCAGCGGAATAAAGGATCCGAGACCAGAGCTGACTACTGGGACACATCACGTGGAGCTGTAGGACAACGCCCAGCAACAGAAACCCCGGGGACAGCGACTCCAAGAGAAGATTCGAGCGAGGCCCCCTTGCCGAAGAATGATCGGTACCATCTGAAAAATTCAAGGTACTGTAAAAAGCTTATTAACATTGTGAGGAAGCAGAAATTTGTGTACGAGAGAAACATTACCGTTGCGAATAAGTTCCATGCATATCCAAGCGTCCAGCTAAAGCATTTTGCCAATTATTCATCCAAGTAGAATTGTGAGGTTAAAGGAGGTTATAACAATTGAAAATCCAAGCCGCGTCTGTGTGACGTAGTAGAAGAAATTAATCGCTGGAACAAAAGCGCCAAAACACTATAGTTTTTATACCGGGTGATTATAAATGCTTTTCCATCAAGTTCGATTTGAAATATTTGTTGTATGAATAATATGTTAGTGGCACTGTAAGTCTATGTCAAATTTGAGGCAGTTTGTTCATAAATTTGAATTTCTCCAAGTCAACAAAAACGCTAACCGACAGGATCAAACCATTTTGTAATTTTGACAGCCGCACTTACCTTGCGACTGCGTATTAGGATTAATTTGGGCACTCGGTGGTGTGGCAGCGTAAAGTAAAATAAGTAACACCAGCAACAACTAACAATAATTAGTTCCGTCCTGTCAATACCATGTAATTGTCCTTTTCCAAAGACTACCGTCAACAAAAAGCTTTTCTCAATTTGAAGTTGATTAGTCCCAATTTGAAGTTGTTTATTCTCAAATTGAAATTGTTTATTTCATTTTGAAATTGTTTATTCCCATTTTGAAATTGATTAGTCCCAATTTGAAGTTGAAATGGTATAGACAATCATATGCCACAATCATTTTGGTGCAATGATGAAATAAAGTAGAAATTAATATAAAAAACAAGAAATAGAAAGCAAGAAAACGAAATACTCATATGAAGAATATAAATACCAAAGGAAACATTCAAGCAATTGGTAAAGGAAGCAAAAGAAAAGGAATTAAAGAATTTTAGTAATCAAATGGAAAATAACAGCAAAGTGAACCAAAAACTGTTTTACAAAGTAGCTACTTACTTAAAAATCTGAGGCAAGAAAAAACCAATACTAAATCACATTAAAAGCAAAGAAGGAAAGCTAATAATAGATCAAACCAACGTGTTAAAAAGAACATTTTTTTCAGAATTCCTATAACAATAAAAGAAACAGAACAAACAAGAACAACGCAAATAGAAGAAGATAGCGTGTCGAGAATAAATATTGAACCAATAGATGACGAACCAACGTTGGTCGAACTAAACGAAATAACAAAAAAAAAACTCATAAATAGAGAGGCTCCAGGCCATAATAGAATTTAAGCGGAAACGTTACGATTATGTGAGAGCAGGCAGCAAAACTATTCCATATGATTTGCAAAAAGGTGCGAGTACAGGAAGAGTCTCACAGGATTGGAAAGGGATCATACTGCCTCTCTATAAAGGATACAAACTTAATTGTCAAAACTATCACGGCATAACTTTGCTTAGCAGTTAGCACTACATGTAAGGTGTATGAACGAATTTTAGAGCAAAGGCTAAGCAGGAAAATCAAACCACAACTATATTAGTCCAGTCATTTGGTGCAAAAAGGGTTTACCTGAAAAGTTTTCCGGAAGTTTTGATATGTGGCATTTTTATAGATCTCGAAGTTTTACTTTTCTATCTGGTATCTTTGTCACTAGCACGGCCATATTGGAAAAATAGTGTCTAAAGATGGCTCTCCAACAATATCTTATTTCCGACTAATTTTACAATGAAAATAGGTATCTATATAATAAATTAAACTAGTGATGGGCTTATTCGAATGAAAAATAACCAGTTATCCGGTTATTGAAATAACCTATGTAACTCGGTTTTCGTTCCAAGTATTCAAATGAAAAATAACCTCATGCTGATACGTACTACGCTTTGAATATAAAACCTCTATTCAAAGGTACTACGTGCTATATCTCAGCGACCTACGCAGTGCTCAAAATTCTGTAAATATAAATACGTCATAACTCATAAACAAAGCAGGCTGTACTGAAAACACCATTTGGTTATCGCGTACCTACCTCCTATCATAAAAAATATCAAATCGTCAAATTCTGGGGACCTGAAACCTGAACGTCTAAAAACTGCAAACGCATCAAGCTATAAAACAATTTTTTATTTGCTTACATCTCCAAAGTTTCAATACAAGAGGCGGCGCCTTTAACTCGCCCGATCGATAAAGATAAACGTTTTACCACTGTTTATTGCGATTAGCAAGCAGTCCGGCATATTTCTTTCTTTCTACACTTCTTAATAAATACCTCTTAATTTCCAATACATAACACATAATGTACGGTCGGCGCCTTAGAAATCGGGCACTACACACTATTATGATATATTTTGCATGTATTTTTTAAGTGTATAAACTGGGTTTTTACAGTTATTATGGTTTTAATTGTTACGTCAGATTGTTTATTGTTTGTCAATTATGAAATGCCATCTCACATTAATGAAGTAACCGGAGCAAGAATACTCCAAAGACTAGAAGAACATATTACGTGTCCCGATTTCTAAGGAGCCGACCGTACATATTATGTTTTGGTTCCTCTGCTATCTGCAAGTTACGATGTCGATGCAGATGACGGTGAACCGATGTCGATGCAGATGACGGTGAACCGATGTCGATGCAGATGACGGTGAACCGCCAACCGGCAAACCGGCTGACTTAATCGAAACGAATCGAGAGCCAAAATTTATTCGAATGATTATTCAAATAATCATTCGGTTATTAATATAATTTGAATGCAAATAATTCGGTTATGAAAATTGTCCGGTTATGCCCATCACTAAATTAAACTATAGAAAATTCCCAACAATTTATGTCTATGTAACTTTTTTATAAAAGAAGTAGTTTTAGCGTGCGAGCGCTGCAAAATCTATTCCAACACGATCGGTGAAAAACTAATTTCCACACTGAGGTATTTCTTTCTTGCTCTTCATCGCTGTCTTCATTTTGTCAAATTTGTATAATATGCTATAACAAACCCCATTGCAGTTCATGCAAATAATGAAGCACTTCAGTTCAACTTTTTTGCATCCGCATATGCTTCCTGACATCTCTTATTACATTTGCAAGAAATCAGTTTTATTAGAGTTTTTGGGGCAGGGAGCTGGAGTGGGGTAACATGAATTAACCCGGTCTTGCTTTTGTTTCATTCGCACTTCGCGGAAAATCATTTTGCAATAACTACGTCATATCGTACCACAAGAAGATATCCCACAAGATTCGAAAGCGAACATTGCAGTTCCAATATGCAAAAATAAAGAAAGAAAGCTAATTCGGAAAACTATAGAGGAATAACGCTCTTCAGCTCTTTGCTAAAATTGTCAACATCAATACTCCGTAGCAAATTAGAAGAAAAATCAAATTTAGCGAAGAGCAGCCAGGTTTCACAAGTAACGGATCTACTATTGTTCATTATACCTACGCCAAATAATCGAAACATCAATGGAATTTCAAACTCCAGCGTACTGGGTCCTAATATAGGTACTAGAAGAAAATAAGAAACCAGAAACTCTCCTGAAATTAATTGAGAACATAAACACTAATAACTTCATAAAAATGAAATAATAACTTAACAGAATCAATCCCGATAATAACAGGAGTCAGATAAGGTGACTCTCTAAGTCCAATGCTCTTCAAAGTTATACTGGAAAAAATAATTGAAACTGCAAAATCAACCAATGTTTATAAAATGGGGGTTAATACGATAAATATCATCTGTTACTGATAGCTGAAGATGAGGATAATCTGCAAAGAATGTTGCATACCTTCAATACAATCTTTCAATAATACAATACGTTAGTATCTAGAGAGAAAATAAGATCAGTAAAGAGCCTTTATAATGCATGTTGGAAATTAACGGAAATATCATACAACAGGTGATGAATTTCAAACATCTAGGTATAGAACTGTTCAGCCACAGAGATCGAAGAAAAGAAGTAACATCAGGAACTCTTCGAGATGTAGTGTGACAAAATAAATATATGAGCATTGAAAGCCAATCCAAAATTTACAAAACTTCGGCATGACCCATAATGACATATGGCATCGACACAAGAGCTGAAACACAAACGACAAAACAGAAACTCCGTACAACAGAAATGCGAACGTTGAGACAGATGCTGGGAATATGTTACGAGACATACAACGGTACTCAGCGATTATAGAAAGATGTAACATCCAGGATGTAGTAAAATCACGTCCAAAAATGGAGTTCCATCGCCTGGCCGAAATAGTAAGAGATGGAAAACTAGCATGTAAAAGAAGCCAAGACAGACCACCAAAGCAATGAATGCAAATTTGGTCATCATCGTCAGTGGAGTAAGTTGGAAATAAACTGGATTAAGTCCTTATAAAAGAAGAAGAAAAAGAAGGTTAACAGTTGGGTTTCTAAGTGTCAATAGTGGTTACCTATGTTACCTAATATTTTTCCCTTGTGTGTGCGTTCAATATGTTCGGCATGAAGAAATTCTCACTGTATAGGCATACATACAATATATATTGTTATGATACAGAGGTATAAAATCAGTTTAAATAGGTTTAAAAGATTACAGTAATTAAAAATTATAAATATAAATTCAGATATGATTTGGGTATTAAAAGTATTAAGTAAAGAAAGAAAATAGAATTTATAATTAATAATATAAATCTGATTGAGAAACAGAAGGATTCTACTTAATGTAATATCTAAAATTGAAGTCGGAAAATGATGACAAATAAAGCTTATATAGTGTGTTGGATGGGGAAAATAAGCAATATCGTTAAGAATTTTGTTTTTATTGATATTAAAAATTTGAAAATGGAAAGACGTAATCGATTTTTGTAAAAAGAAATGTATTAATAAACCCTTTTTTAATAAATTTTAAATATGTTTAAGATATAAAAGGGTTGCAGTTGAAGAGTAAAATCGTGTGGTGTACAATAATAAAAATGAAATATTAAAAGTAAGAAGATGATCACACTAGATGGAGAAAGATTAAGAATATAGTGAGAATACTAAACTAAAGCAGTGCTAATCTACAGAAGAAAATAAATAGAAAGAAATACTGTATTAAGTTTATTGTGGAATTACATTTGGTATTGTGCGTCGATTGAGTTGGATTACAACGAGCTATTTACAAGAAAGGAGAGTTGCAGGGAAGTCGTTGGCAGAGTAAGCATGTTTATGCGGCTTGTCAAGTGAGGTCTGGTGGCTTGTATTTGGTCGGGATTCTTGGAGCTGGACTGTGGCGTACTTCAGGAGAGTGGTTTGGATTCAATATTGAAGAGAAACAACCACGGCTGAGGTCTGTTTGGATCCATGCTGTGAGGGAGCTGTATGGGCTGATTCCTGATGCAAACTAGTTTTTCCCGGGTTAAGTCAGATCCTGATTCTGGGCATTTTGACAGTGGAGGCCTTCACCGTGGAAGTAAAATAAAGATGAAAAGTGAATTAATTATTAAGGAAGTACTTACTATTTGAGATTGTCATATAACAAATGTAACGATCAAGTATTTGTGATTGAATTTTCAAAGTTGGTTTGACGTATCATTTGACAGCAGTTTTTGAATTGTCATAATTAAAGTCGGAACATCAAATTTCAGAATAAGCAATCTAGATACAAGAAATCCACTCTGATTTTCAGGAGCTAGTCGGAAAAATAATTTTGAATATCCAAATTAAATAAATAGGGCAATTTTAAATTGACTAAAATTTAATTATAAACATAAACTTATAGGCAAAACAAAGTGGAGCCTTAACCTTATCAATATAGTATTAACAAAAGTAAAATAAGATTGCCAACAAAATTTTAACAACGGGACGTACAAGATCTTATTCATTTTTTTTTCAATATGCTTAGTGATATATACGTTTGACTGATACTATCTGATTTTCTTTTAGCAAACAACCCTAAATCAGTTTGCTAATTTTCAGGAAACTAGATATAACTAACATAAAACACGCAAATAACAACGGAGAAGCAGCAATAGGTTTTCAATTGCTGGTTTGTATAGGTTGTAAGAAAATTCAATTTCTAAGCATTGTTGCTCTTACATCGACTGAACACTTTGCCATATAGTTGCCCAGAATAGTTTTTGATATTAGTCAGGATTACCTACATTTATACCGATATTAAAATTTAGAAGTTTTTAAGTATACCTTGTATAAACTAACAGTGTTGCCAGATGAACTTTTATAGTTAATTCAAAAATTTCAATTTATGTTTTTTACGTTTGAAAGGATAGCACCTTAATTTGTCATTGGTTAGCTTTTGTGGGTATTTAGGTATAATAACAGTGATATAGAGAGCCCTTTCATGGAAAAACATGAAAAATAAAAGAAAAGCTGTGATACTACAGAATATCGTACCTCATTTTTGATACCACATCTCATACATCGTGTAAAAGCATACACAATTTTTTATGGTTTATGGTTTACTTAAATTCATATGGTATTCTTATAGTAAAAGTATTTTTGTGTTCGCAATGGTTGGTAGAAAGGCCCTTATACCTAGTGTTTAGAATAGCAATAAAAATATGTCAAACACAGAATCATGTACTTACAAATCAGCAGTCTACATTCATTGTTAAAAAATACTAACCTTGTGTTATTCAATTTTTCTTGAAAGCAAGTACATTAATCAATTGGCTAATTATTATATTAATTATATTTTATACTGATTTAATGTAGTGAACTGGCTATTAGCAGTTAGTTAAAGCCGGTTAGTCTTGGTTTTCAACAGTGATGTGTGTGGTATCTCTCCAGCGGCGTTCGAAGTTAGTCGAATTTACACGAACAGCGATTGGAGGCGTCTATCTCGTGCCAGTTGCGCGTGCCACGAGATGTGTGGTCCGTTTAGTGCTTACGCGCAGGTGTATCCCACGAAGTGAACGAAGGTTACCGAAGGTAAGTAGGAGAATTAATTGTGAATGGCTACTTCAGGCGCGTGCCGCTGCATGTGTGGTCCACACTCGGTAGAATCGTTATTTAGTTAAACCTGTCGCTTTTTCCACATTAATGTCAACACTTTATTTTTTGCAAATTTAGTTAGTTTCGTCCTATACTTATTATTCTTTATTGCATATGCTAATTGTATTACTACATGGTATGTAAAATATGTTTATATTTTTGTTGTATATGTAGTATAAGATTTTTTGTATTATTTTAGCTGCAATCTAATTTTTATGTGAAATAAATATTGAATTTGAAATGAATTTTATTAGTGGCTTACGTCGGTACTTTACGCATTGTTTGGTAATTCAGAAGTAGATTTTAAAAATACCTACGATAGTGTTCGGTTAGCTATGAATTTTCGTTTTCAGTTCTTATTATTAGCAAATTCATGTATACAGGTTCATACCATCTCCTAATAAAGAATCATACATGTTGTATGTCAGCGAATCTTGTCTCTATATAGGTGTCTAGTTGGCTAACAGTGGTGGGGGGTATAATAAATATCAATAAACATCCACTATTGTTGTTTTAAAGAAATTGTAATACCAGATTGTCGTGAGCAGTGAGCTGTTCTTCCAGCAAATTGTTAAAACACCAATTTGTTCCGGAATCAAATTACGGCGATGTCAAGTTATCCAAGCGTTGAATTGTTCCGGCACCAAAATTACTCTGGCATGAAGTTTTATCTAGATGCTAAATCTGTTTCGTTTCAAGTTCTATCAGCATTAAATTATGTTGATACGGTTGGTCCATCCTGATCATGCTAGACTGTATGAAATCGATTATGATGTATAAGGTGTTGCCAGCTCGTATTCAACAATCTCCATGGTTAGTTGTTCCAAAATTCAAGTCCTGATAATTGTTCTAATACCTATCTAGAGTCCATGTATATATTGGTTAGATAGACATTAAGCCTTTGTTTACAAATACAAAAGTGTGCTGATAACTAAGTCATAACTGTATATGTACAGTAATAGTCCTTTACCGTACATGGCAACCATTACCATACTGCAACCGATAAACTATTGAACTATTGAACAAACTGTGGATGTTATGTATCATAACAGCCTTAGACGTTTTAAAATTCTAGCTTTACGAGCTCGGATTTCAAAACAACATCTATGGCAGTTATGATACTCCTAACATTACTAGGTATGTTAATAGCTATTACTACACCATTACACCAACAAGAAAGCGTTCGTAAAGTACTCACTCAACCTGATCCATCTACTGCAAAATCAGCTAACCCAATCGGTAAACGATAGATACCTACCGGAATAATTTTCTTAACGCTTTAAATTTACCATTTTTAATATATCAAACGGACAACTTACTAATTAGAAAATTCAGTGAAATTCACCTAGTGACACTAGAATTCCTAGATGTGTACATCTAGGAACTCTAGATGACACATGTCAAGAAAGACAACTCTGGCCGTGTACGCAATCATTTATTTTTGAATTCAAAAATGGCAATTGATATTTGCTTTGTTCCAACTCTTACGTAAATATTATACAAATTGGGGGAAACTACAGTGACTTTCTAATAAGTGTGGCCATACCGTGGTCATGTTTTTTTATTGGATGAACGCAAAATCCACCATTAGTTTTCCAAGTTATTGTCATTTTTAACAGTGTCCAGAATTATTAGTTAGAAAAACATACTAATGTCAAAATAAGACATTGGCATTTTATAATTTATCAAATGTAGTTTAGTTACTGAACACGGTTTAAGTATCAAAATAGATCTAGTTATATTATTGATGTATATTCGTGTTATTTTATACACAAAAATAAAGTAAGTAATAATGCAAACAAAATTTTAACTAAGTAATAATTTTGAATTTAGTATTTTTTTATTAAATGTCCCTTACACCGTTAAAAATGCAATTATTTTTATTACATCACCATGGTTTTCCGCACAAGCTTATTTTGACGTTGGAGAAAACATGGCGGCCAACAATCATATGGCCACACTGTGATTATATAGGCACTGTAGTGGAAGCTACCAGGTAACCATACATGGTTGTGATTTTTTTCTTAGGTTGGCGTTGGTTATGTTGGTGGCACTGTAAATTTATGTCAAACTCGACATATATTTACAGTGCCAACCTAAGAAAAAAAAATCACAACCATTTATGGTCACCCGGTAGTACCAACCTATTATCCATTTACTTGACATATGCACGCCAAATTTTAAAAAATTTCTTGACTATACTTCCAAAATAATGTGTTTTTTATTAGATTGTACATTAATTTAGTTATTAAAATGTGAAAAATAGCAGTGACGCCAACATACTGTCAGTTTGACAGTGCGGATGCCACGTAAATGGATAATAGGTACTTACATGCAAAACAATTGCTCTATTACACTATAATACACCATGATCTTGATATAAAATTCAGTGTATTGTACTGGTAAAAAGGATAGGACGATTTTCAAAAGCTGCAGCAGGGAAATTCTATGTACTGAATTTCAGTTGCAAATCAATTATAAATTTTTGCACTTTCTCGTTCACCCCGTAGACCCCCATTGTTCTAACAAAAACACAAATATTGTAATGATGTGGTCTTTACTTGACAGTACAGTATATTAAGGTGCCTGCCTTGAAAACTCAATTGTCATCCATGTCCCTATGCTTGTACAAGCCGCCATCAGTCTGTATAGAAACATTACTAATATCAGTAATATCATACAAACAATGAAAATGTGTATGATCATATTACCTAAAACGTGTTCCTATCCAATTATCAAAAAATTTAATTTTCAACAGATTCTAAAGGGCTTACGGATACTTTGTAAAGCCACCTATAGTAGTTTGGCAGTTTAATTCAATATAAAGCAGTGCCGAGGTACTTTCTTTTAGGTTTTCATAAAAATCTTTGTATAAGATGAATGTGTTGAATGAAATGTACAGAGGTGAGCTTGGTTATGGTAAAACTATGTATTGTCTCTGGTAATATTTCAGAAGTATTTTTTTAACTGGTGGCTTCCAGACAGAAAGCTGGAACGTGTTGATGATCAATTAAGAGAGAACGATGCATTTAGTTTAACTATTAATGCATTTATTTGCTAATAGACAACTTTCTCAACATTACATAGGTACATTTATCGGTGCCACAGTAAATTTGAACAATGGAGTGAGATTAAAGGCTTTTTGTCAGTGGTAGACCAAAGCTTCGTTTCTTGAGGGTTGTCAATAGATAAATCCAGCACTAACAGCATCGGTGTAGAGAGTCTTAGCACTGGTATTTGGATAGAAGAAAATCTCACATTCAATGTGGACATCAGTAACGGTCTAGTATAGGTACGTCTTTCAGCAGACATCGCTGTCATTTTGGTCGGTCTTTATATTCTCCCCCAAAGATCAACAGGATATATTTTCTAGATATTTTCTGGAAAATGAATGTATTATATTGCAGTTTAACAGTTGGCAAACGTTTCAATTATACTTACGTAGATCAACGGATAGGACGAGCAAGCTGTTGTATATGGATTGTGCGATTTCCTGATACTTATAAGGAGTTTTTGAACAAATCCTACAGTTAAGTCAACTGATGCCATTTTGAGTGTTTTCTGAAAACATAATTAATAAAATAATATTTTTTTAAAAGTAAATTTTGAAGCATTACAAAAGTATTTCTCAGCAGATCGGCAAATAAAACAAATGTAATCAGTATAATTATATCAGTAACATTATCTAACTACTGATTCATAAATTTCCTCCATATATGAACTCTAGGTTTACGATAGATGTTAATTTGTATGTTAATGGATTAAATCTAGACAAGCAGAAATAAGTATCATACACATTAGTGGTTATAGTCAAAGGTAATTTGATTATGCTTCATAAATTTAATCTTATAATTTTTGAAAGCAAATGCGCAATTTTTCATATTCTTTAATTAATTAATAAAGATTTTTAATTGTCATTTGTATTATCTTGCAAAACGAATTAGAGTTTTCTAGTAATAGTTTTTAAACTTTTATATAATCATGTGTAATTTCAACATTATGCCCATGCTTTATTTGACATACAGTGAGAATAATGTACATGGCTGAATTATGCAAAATTAGACATAGGGAATTTACTTAATGTTACCAAAATAACAACACAGTGACTACAGAAAAAACCGACAATTGTTACTAGCATGGGTAAATTGATTAATGCTAAAATAAAGTTACCAATGTATAGTCTTACATTATTCACACGGTATATTAATACAATACTTATTTGTTCAAAGCAGATTAAAAATCTGTTGACAACTGAATTCGTAATTGCATTTTTCATGTCAATTAATGATAATGAATTACTAGTGACGCAAATGATATAACGTACGAAATTTTGAATTTCAAATTGAATATACCAATATAGCCTAGTCATGCCATGTAACTGATTTAACTAGACAACAATGCAGACAATGTTCTTCGAGCAAACTTGTCGGAAGTATTATTTACACTAATATTGGGTGAGGTGACTTAATTGTGTCTAGTAGTAGTATAGGTTTTCTCTTACCTCGTTCCAAATACATAATGAATTATTAGATATTATTTATCCATTAATCCATTCGTTAATGATTATAGACGATAAGCGAACTCCAGAATTGTTTCATACCATTATGCGATTATTGTGTTAATCCATCGCTTCGCAGGTTCTGAAAAGTAAAATTAATTAAAAACAACATAATCATAAAAACTCAAAATATGCGATAGTTTTATAAATTTACTAAGCTCCATAATTATGTCACCTATTTTTATCAGTTTTCAGTTATGCTGAAGAAAATTATAGAGACCAACTTCCTTATTATTTATCTTTTGCGCTTTCTACCTATATCTACTTGATTTCGGGGTCGTTATCTGTGACGCAAAGGCCAACTTCCCGTATCCTTGTTGGTTGGTGTGACAACAACAAAATGACAAACCCGTTATTAATATAACGGTCTTAGGACTGTTATAGAAAAGTGTTTTGTGTTTGATTACTACAGAAACAACAAGCACGCACTTTATTTAAGCAAACAATGTTTGTAATATTCAACGGTATTTTTATTTTTATTACTTGATAGCCCAAAAATGTTATAGAAGACTCAATTTTTAAGTGCCTTATTGGAGCAGTCCTCAAAAATAGCAAAATTCGACCCTTCGGGTCTCGTTTTTCTTTTTCTCAGCCTGTTCTATGGTACTTACCGATTTTGTAACGTAATATACTATATTCATTGTTCTTTACTGCTTCTTCATTAATTGTAATTTCAGCAAATTAATTAATTATTTTATTAATTTTGTGATTGCTAGATTACATATCAAACCCATTTACTTATAAAATAACTATTTTTATTTTGGTTAAGGTTAGTTTAAAAAACAGCCATGCTTTGTAAACTAATATTTATGAATAATGGACTTTATTATTATTATATACTGTTAGATTTGCCCATTTCCTAATAACACTATAAAAAAATATATTTTAATGTCCTAAATTGACATATAAATGTAAACATTAATTTCCTAATAGTATATTATTATATGAGCGATTATGACAGCCATTATTCACGAAGATGACATTTGCGCCACAAGCCGAAGGCGCGTGGCGCAAGTCATCTGAGTGAATAATGGCCATAATCGCAAATATAATACGATATTTTATCTACTCCTATGCAATAGGAGACTTGTGTTCATATTTCCGAATTTTGACATTTGTGACAGCTGTTAACTTCAAAAGTCATTGAATAATAAGAATGAATTCTGTGATTGGCTACAACCTATTGAATAATGAAAATAGAATTTTCTGATTGGTTGCAACTTGCAAACTATTGAATAATGAAAATAGAATTTTATGATTGGCTGCAAACTGTGAATTATGAATCATAATTAATGGTCATTGTACAGTAGGAGTAGATAAAAATATTTATTTCTTTTAAAATCAATGCCGGTTAAATCCTATAACGTGGGAGACCTCAAACAGAGTAGTTATGTAGCGTAGGCGTAGCGTATCTTTGCAACAGAAAACAGGTCGTAAAGTATAACCATAAGATGTCTACTTCTTTTAATAATTAAAGTGGGAGTACCACAAGGCTCTGTTTTAAGACCCCTTTTGTTTGTTATTTACACAGCTGGCTTTCATTTAGCAATTTTTTTTCCTATCAGACGTGTGCAAATTTATTACTCTTTCAACGCTAGGGAGGTTCATGGGTCATACCAATTTCCACCTTTTAGCAAGGAAAATTGTTTGCAAATTAATTTGAAAAAGTCGGCATGTATTTAGTTTAGTTGGAAAGAAGAGCGATGTTGGTAGCGTTAGCGGTGATGTTAAAATAAAATTTAATAGAACAAGGTGTGAGCCTGGGTTTGGTTGTTGACAAGTTACACATCGAGATGCATTCAAAGAGTTTACTGTAGAAAGTTAATATTCTTAAACAGACATACTCAACACCTAAAAATGAAGTTTTGCGATTTCTTGGCCTTGTTTAAATTGTATCGACACTAAAAAGATTCGAATAGTAGAAAATTCTTGCGTAAGACTTTTATTTGGAATTAAGAATTTCAACTAATATCTTATAAATTAAAAGATGTTTACTGTTTAATCAGTACATAATCTAAATCTTAGGTTTAAGGGACTATTAACACTACTCCTTTCGACGAACTGAACTACTTAGTCAATCTTTTGCATACAATATAGTACATCTTTATAACAAAATTAAATACTATAAAAAAGAGTTTTAAAGTTAAAATCAAAAATATGTTATTATGAGGTTATATTACCTTTAATATGTAACCCCTATAATACCTGCAGAATATTGTATTTAAATTTCACATAATTTCTGCTAGCATGTTTAGTTTCTTTAGGCTACAGGTGTCTTGACATAAGTTGAACTGTGTCCTGATACCAACATTACTAGTGTTCTAAAAATATTGTGGAGTTTTTTTTTTTGATAAATGAAGATTATTATTAATGCGCCACAAACAAGTTTCAGCGATTTTTATTATCATGATTATTATTGTATTATAAATATGATCAAAATTAAGCATTTACAAAATCTTTTTTTCGGGTTTATTAAGAATTCCATGTGAGGTTCTAAATTTCAAGCTACACCACTGTTTAAAACATAACAGTTGAAGCCGGTCCTGGTAATGGGAATTCTAGTGTAGGGTGTAGATGTAGATGAAGCATTAATCGCACTGCAGGTATTAATTCTACCTTTTGTAACGATGCTTTAAAGTAGACTCTCAGGGTTTGACAATTTTTATCTTTCGTGGGAACGAAAACAGTTCTATCGGTTCTATCTATTAAGGTTGGATTTGGAATTTCAATAAGAGATTTATTTGTATTTAGCTCATATTTGTTAGAACATAAAAGGACTTTTGCTATAATATACTAATATTTATTAACTGCAAGACTTTTTTAGTATTTATTAATTAATTTCGTAATTCACAGTTATTAAAACAATGCTAAATTTATGAAGCAGGAGAAAAGAATATTAATTACACGTTGTTATCGTAATCTTATTATAGGAACAGGTTTGAAATTTGCAGGCGAATACGCTTTTTACAGCGAAATTTTTAACAGATTAGTGTTAATTTAATTTGTCAGGAGCAAGAAGCCGACAGCGTCTTGTTAAAACGTAAAAGTAGAAAATTCATTCTTAAAACTGGTTGTTCGGCTCCGCACGATTTGCACTAAATCGAAAGAAACAAGAGATACTTGTATAAAACTGTTGTTAAGCTGCTATTTAAGCTTTTTAACAATAACCTGGTTCTTTGGGAAACATCTCATTACTGCTCGCGACATGCGCTATGTAGACACTTAAAATGCCATGTCCGATAACTAAGTTAAATTGGCAATAATTCTCCCACATTATATTATTTATTTTATTTCGTTCACAGTTATTTGTGCCTAATTCATTCTCTTTTGGCCGTTCGTTAACAAGAATTGATATTCGATGCGGCATATTCGAATTTCATAACTTATCGCTATTTGTGGTCTCTCTGACATCTAACACTAACCGCAGACACGAATGGAATGTATCTCACCAAAGTTACCACAACCGTCGACCGTTGCTTGCGTTCTTGTGTCTAAAGGGTCAAGCCCAGTAAACTGGGCTACTTGGAATCTTCGTTGGGTCCATAATCGCTTGCTCTCAATACGAACAGTATTTGTTGCAATCCGAATTTTTATTGAATTGAAGCACGCCTAGTCGTTTTTAATTTTAATACGCAGTGACAAAATTCCAAAGCAAAATAATTTATAAAACCCATAAAAAAGACAACTCTACCAAAAAAATTAAAATTTTTCGAAAAGATACATGGTATAATTAGCTTCTAATTAATAGTTCTTGGTGTTGCTAACGTTAACGCTTGGGATATTATCAACATAAATCATTATAGTTTTTATTTTGACTGCGAATTAATATCTAGAAATAGGCCGGAATTTTTATAGAGTTTATTTAAAGCATGGTGTAGCGACTACTATCACTGAAAAATCACTGAGTACCTTACATTCTTTATTGATACATTATAGATGTAACCAGTCAATTATTATACTTAGAGGTGGTAAATGGTTTTGCATCACACAAGCGTTAACTATTTCACATAATTTCAGTGAATTAAATACGATCATTTGATTACAATTAATGTATCACCAATTAATTTCTCTACATTACATATAAGAGTCAAATAAACCAAATTCCAATAATGAGTTGCTATTCCTTAGGTTTCATTTCAACTAATGTTGTGATTGGTAAGTAATTAATAATCAGTTATAATTAATTCATATAAAAAATTCCTATGGGATAAAGACAGGGTTGCCAACACTGTCACTTTGACGCAAAGTCTTCGGGTTTGTTAATTATTTTGCGGACTTCAGATTTTCAATAAAATTCTTCGGGTTAACTAATAGTTCATACATACATGAATTGCAAAACAATTTCTCCTTTTTAAATGTTTCAGAACAGCAGTCGTTTACGGTGCGCAAAGCGGCAAACATATATTTTTTTAAATAATATTGTTTAAAAAAATTAGTTTGTTCCTAATTAAGATAGATTTTATTAAAATGTTATGTTATGAAACGTAAAAAATATATTGTTATATAAAATTGCTAATTTTAAAAAAAAGCTATCTATTAATTCTATGCATTTAAGGTTTTGCTCTTTAATTCCTATGATTTACAAAGGGCCAGAATTATATAAATAAAAAAAACTACTTCACCTTGATCTTTATGAATTTTATTTTGCCGTCCTCACACCCAAATTATTTTTTTTCGTGTATCAACAGCGTAATGTTGGAAACTTACATGTGCACTAAAAATATAAGATAGAGTAGAGTGGAAGTGCATCATTGATTTGGCTGTGGTATCCAGAAAGTTGTCGCAAAATATAATAATAGTTATAAATATACCGGGTGTCCGTCGTCAAACTCTAACATAGGAATTTAACATTGCATTGAACGTGCCAGCGTGGCTCTGATGGTTAGAGCATCGGACTGCGGCGCGGAAGTCTGGAGTTCAAATCCCAGATCGATGCTTGGCGGGCGGCCTACCCAGTCGCTTTAAATAATTGGGAACCTGCGTTCGAAAGAACAAGGGGTAATAATGCGGTTGTCTAATGCGTGGTGCTCACCACATCACCACGTGTCATGAATTTGACACGCGACAGCCGGGTGTGAGAGCGAGGATACGAAAGCTCTAACCTTCCGCCTTGCAGGCCAAGCTCCTTCATGGGGTGTTAGTGCCTCACCATTATTGAACGTTTTTGCTCGCCAATTCAACTTATATGAAAAGTAATGGTATCAATAGAAAGATAAAATTCTTGCCCATCAAATGATACTAATACTAATAAATACCTACCGCAATGATATTTATTCGCTCTATCTATGTTCTAAAAACAAACGAAACTGTCGGACAAAAAGCGACATGAAATCATTTTCTCCCATAAGCAGAAAGCTTCGAATACTCAGAAAACTGCCTTCAAAGTGGTATTTTATTAATTTTTTGTGCTACCAACTAGGGTTTCCAGTCCCGGGATCCGGTCCCGGGATTCTATCACAAAAACCGAGTCCCGGGACCACAGCCAGCCCAGGCGAAGTCCCGGGACCATGTTAACATGCATGCGTATACTCGATATCAGAGAATTAGGACGGGTATTCACCAGCGTATTACTCATACCTCTTGCACATTCTGCATTATTTGCGTTTTGCGTAGGCAGGAGACGTATTGTTTTCGGTAGGTTAGAATTAAACATGTGTGTTGTTTCAGCCACATTTTCATATCTTCTTCTATTTCTGTATTTGTCTGTTTCTTTTGTTGGATTTAGATATATTTTACACGTAGTTGTGTGCCTATTTAGTAACAGTAGGGTAACTACATTTGTAGACTTTCAAAATTATGTGCGAAGAAGCTGAATAATTTATATTTTTGGGTTTTAAATGTGTTCGTTATTTGTCTGCTAAAGCGTTACAATTAGAATGAATTCCGATTTGCAACCTACCTTCATTCTACATTAAAAAATCTGGTGTGATACACTCACACAACTTCCTTTTACAGTGTTTTTTAGCCGTTTGTGAAAAATTTTCAAAAATTATAAATACTACAAAAACGGTACAAAATAGAGCGTTAGTTGAAGAGACAAATTTTCTCTAGAATTTTAAGGTGAATTCAAAAATGTAATAATATACCGGGTGTTTTATTTAAAATAGGAGTTAATAAAAAAAATAGAAAAAAAAACAAAAGAAACCCACTTTAGAAGTATTCAACTGGAAAATCACCTATTTCACATCAATACATATTAAAAATGTAGTAAAAATGTAAAGTTTAAAAAAAATCGTTAGAGCCGTTTTTGAAAAAATCGAAAAAAACTGAAAAATCACAAGAGTAAACACCTACTTCCGGTTATGCGATTTTCTTCAAAAGCTTGCTGTCTCATCTACATACTACACAAAACTTATATATGAAGTTTCAACGCCATACCTCTTTTCGTTTTTGAGATATTCTGTTCACAGACAGACAGACACACACTCAGACAGACAGACACACAGACAGACAGACCAATGAAAAAAAATATGTTTTTTGGGATCAGGGGACTCTAAAACGTGAAGATCTGTTGAAAACTCAATTTCGAATTTTTGGGGTGAATCCAATACTTCCTTTATAGTAAAAGGAAGTAAAAATAACGATTTGAAGTCAATATAGCAATAATTTTATATACTAAAGATATAAATAATTGGAAAAATGTAAAGTTTGTTCTTATAAAATTATTATAATCAGAGGCAGCTTGATGAAAGGATTACACAAGCACTTTGCAGTTCAAACAAACGCAAAAGATGTAGAGCGACAGACATTTTTAGTAGGTACCAGAAGAAAGCAATGAAGTTATAGACGAGTCCCAACGCAGATTATCAGCACAGAAATACTTTATTTAACTGAAAACACTTCTTTTTCTTTGGAAATTGCATTCGAAAATTTCACCTGAACACTATTTCCCTTTCGGGACCATTTTCGGGATTTTCGGGACTAGTCCCGAGACTTGAAATTTAACTCGTAAGTCCCGAAAACACTTTTGGTCCCGGGAATTGGAAACCCTACTACCAACCTATATCTACTTGTTTTCAGGTTCGATATTTGAACGAAAAGGTCAACGTCCCGTATCCTTGTTCGTTGGTATGACAAAAAAAAAATAACAGCCCCGTTATGAATATAACGGTACTAGGACTGTTAAGAAATTGTTTTGTATATGGTTTCTATAGAAACAACAATCTTGCACTCTATTTTGGCAAACAATATTTGTAATATTAACGGTATTTTTATTTTTTAAAGTTCGAATAAGGCACTTAACGATCGAGTCTAGTATAGAAATTTTGCGCTATTAACTAATAAAAATAAAAATACCATTAAAAATGACAAATATTGTTTGCCCAAATAAAGTACGTGATTGTTGTTTCTACAGTAACTAAATGCAAAACAACTTTCTATAAAGTCCTAGTACCGTTAAATACATAACGATCTTGCTATTTCGTTGTTGTCATACCAACCAACAAGGATACGGAAGTTGATCTCTTCGTCACAAATAACGAACCAGAAGATATGTAAAAATGTTATACCAGGCTCGATCGTTAAGTGCCTCATTGGGACAGTACTCAAAAATAGCACAGCTCGGTCCTTCGGGCCTCGTTTTTTAAAACTTTTTCAAGGCCTGGTCTAAGGTACTTACCGATCTTGTAACGTAATATACTCTATCAGTTATACGAAATATTCTGAAACTTAAAGTATGTGAGTTACAGATATACTGCGAAACAGCTACTTGATTTTTTGTATTAACGAGTGTAGTGCAAGAGAGACACACCCTTTTCCGAAAAACAAACGCAACCCTTTTGCAATAAAGGCAAAAAATATCGCCAATATTAATAATTATGCTGATTATACCACTCCCTCTAACATCAACCAACATCAACTAACATTGCCAAAATGCATAGTTACGCATGTACTAACTTTTGATAATGTACATAGCAACTGACAATCACATACCTTCCTGATTAATAGGTGATAATCACACGCCTTCACAAACATCACGTTACCTGCTGTCAGTACAATTGTCATAACAACCATATTAACTGTAGGTACTTTTAATATTTAAAATACACTATTCAAATGTTGTTGATTGACTCGTGATATAATCTAGCCGAATGCAACTCGTGTCTTCTTGATTATCAAATCATTACTGTTTCCACTCGATATGTTGTTATATCTCATGTAAACAGAAATGATTATTTGATAATCAAGAACCCACTAGTTGCATTATATATGATAATATAGTTATATGTAATAAGCTAGAAAGATATCCTGGAGAATAATTTTCCCAAATTCCAACAACTAAGCAGTACGATGATGTTAGTCGACTATATTGTTGTCTTTGGAATGATGAATGCAACTAAATAAAATCTGGTGTGATACACTCACACAACTTCCTTTTACAGTGATCTTATAATTAGCCAAAAATTTAATTTTTAATTTTAAGAATTTTTTTTTTTTTTTTACATAGGCTTCCGGATCAACTGTATTAGCTACACACAGAATTGTTCACATATTATACAATTTTAACAATATTCACGTGGGGAGGTCAGCTCCTTTGCTTGGAGATCCTCAGTCGCTGGGTTGTTCGTCATCGGTTGAGAGTAAGTCCTGAGGTAGTTTGCGCTTTAATCGTTTGTGAATTTGTTTGTCACCTAACGAATAACTGATAGCACCGGGACACTCACTGATTTTGTCATTAAATGTTTTAACACACTTTTTAATAAAAGTTTTTATTGTGGGCACTTGCAGTTCGTTGTGTAATTGAGTATTGCGCACGAACCATGGCGCATTTGTTATGATGCGAAGATACTTGTTTTGGAATGCCTGTATTTTGTTTATCGTTGAATGCGATGCAGCTCCCCATACTGTACATGCATAGGTCATTGTTGATCTTAAAATAGATGTGTAAATAAGAAGACCACATTCGAGTTTTAGCGGAGATTTTCTATTAATTATTGGATAAAGTTGATTTAATTGATTTAAGCATTTGTCAAAAATTAAAAAAAATTACAAATTCTACAAAAACGGTACAAAATAGGGCGTTAGTTCAAGAGACAAATTTTCACATATAATCTCATAGAGCATTAATTCTTTCCGGAATTTTTTTTGAGTGCGTTCCAACAACGTCGTATTAATTTGCCCGAGCGGGACGCGAGGGTCAATTAGGACGTTGTTGGAATACACGAATAGTTATTTATGTACCTAGAGCGAAAAATGATGCATTAGGCGTGAGTCCGAAAAAACTCGCACGAACGCCTAATGCATTTTTCGCTCGTGTTGCATACAAAATTTTTCCTACGACTGTAAAATTTTCGAAAATAGGTTTAAACTGGTGTTTTTTGCCATTTCTAAAATTTCCAGCGACGTGCAAATTTTTACATCAGAATTGGATATTTTATCGCCCATTTCTTATTTTTCTTGACACTTAAACACCGACAATACACAAAATAAAGCACAAGTAACTTTAAATCGCGAAAAAAAATTTAAATCAAATTCACAGTGACAGCTGTCAACTTTAAAGTTTTCAAATAGCTGACACTAGCCGACTTAGGTATATAATCATGAAAGCTTATATAAAATTTATGTATGTTGCTATGTATTACGATTCACGATTATATACTTACGTATGACGGCTGCCGCGATGAACTGATTCAAAACAATCAATTTTTGACGTACGTCAACAAGGCGGAAAGCTTGATTTTAGAAGCAGTCGTAGGAAAAAATAATTTCCGGATATGAATTAATGCTCGAATGCAGATTCGGTAACAAAATAGTAACGACACAAACCCTAAAAAAAAGTAATGCACACCTACAAAAAATTTCCAAGAAATTTTGTTGTTGTCTTAGTTACGGCTCGTGAACTAATTTTTCTATTGGTCATTAATGAGTGTCGTACGATTTTCTCTAAAATTTTAAGCTGAATTAAAAAATGTAATAATATACCGGGCGTTCTATTTAAAATAGGAGTAAATAAAAAAATTTAAAAAACAAAACAAAAGAAACCCACTTTAGAAGTATTCAACTGGAAAATCACCTCTATCACATCAATACACATTAAAAATGTAATAAAAATGTAAAATTTGAAAAAAATCGTTAGAGCCGTTTTACAAGAGTAAATACCTACTTCCGATTATGGAATTTTCTTGTTGTCACATCTACATAGTACACAAACCTTATATATGAAGTTTCAACGCCATACCTCTTGTCGTTTTTGAGATATTCTGTTCACAGACAGATACACAGACAGACAGACGGACACACCAATGAACAAAAACATGTTTTTTGGGTTCAGGAGACTCTAAAACGTGAAGATCTGTTGGAAAACTCAATTTCGAATTTATGGGGTGAATCCAATACTTCCTTTATTGTAAAAGGAAGTAAAAAAGTAGTGGAAAGATTTGTGTGACGAAAGAAGTTTCGTTTTCTTGTAGGTTACCTAGCCCTTCTGGGCATAGCGCAAAATATGTTAAATCTTGGATGATGACCGATCCACAGGTTGAGTTGGCCAGCACCATTCCAGGTCTGAATCCAATTGAGGACTCCTGATAAACGATGTCACACATAATATTAATTTAATCCTTTTTCTAAAGAAAAACATCAAAAAAATGTCCATTTAATTCTACGAAGATAGGATTTGGTGATTGCAACAAAAGCTGATCAATAAAATATTAAAATTAGTATAAATTTAAATAATATATTGCGTCAATGCGGGGAGATTTGTCAGAATTAAAACTGTACACTTTTAGCAATTTTTAATAACTTTTAACTATACATTTATTTCTACTCGTATATCAAAATTATTATATTTTATTAAACGTTTAATGCTGCAAGTGAATATCAAAAAATGTTTGAATGGAGTCAGCTTAAATATTAGCTTTCATATAAGTTTCATATAAAGTAATGTTATAAAGTAATGTTGAACTTCTTAGCACCACTGCACAGTATGAATTCTATCATTGACTGTCACGTTTAAAACCGCTGATATAAATTTTGACAAACATTGATTTACATATTGCAAAACATTCTAGCAGGCCTACTTAGAAAATTCAATTATTTAAACAATGGAAGTCATTAATAACATAATTGCAAGTATATTAATCTGATATCCATAGAACGGCAACCAAATACGCTTTCAGTAAATTAATATTAGTAGGTACCTATCAAGAAAATGTCGATTTCAAATAAAATATATTTCGTGGATCCATTTTGTGGATCTGTTAACTGGCCACCTCTTTCGTGCGATTTGACGCCGTTAGATTATTTTCTTTGAGGATATGTAAAGTCGCATGTCTATGCCGATAAACCGGAAACAATTGAGCACTTGAAAGCCAACATTCGACGCGTTATTGCTGAAATGAAATACAGCCTGATTTACTGCGAAAAGAGTGTGTGAAAATTGGACCTTCAGATTACATCATGTATACGCCAATCACGGCGGTCACATGCCCGAAATCATATTCAAACATAAATGCCATACAATTATCTTTCAGATAAAGCCAATTTCATGGATATTAAAAACATCTTTCTGTGTTTTATTTCAATTTAAAGTTGTATCCCTCTAAAAAAACACCCTTTACTATTAGCTGGATGAAAAAAAAATCCCATCATACGTTACCCAGAGTTTCTTGGGCTAAGAAGGCAATATGTGTTGGAGCATTATCATGAATAATCAATAGTTCACATCGTCCGATTCTCGCAGTTTCTCTCAATATTTTTTCTGTATACTCTGCATTTAGCTTTTCCGCCAACTAAGAAATCTATGAAAATTGTACCATGAATGATAAATATCCCAGAATACAGTTGCGTAACGGGTCCTATAACATAAGGATCGTTTTTATTCAAGTTTTGGGTCTATAACGAACTGCAATTAAAGAATAATTAACAAGCATACTGACTAAGAAGGATTTCAGGAGTTTATAAACGTGCCAATGAGAGAAAAAATAAATTAGAAGAGAAATTTGACCTGTTTACTAAGAGCACCCAACAAGCAGCCTGGGAAAATACTTCATAAATTAAAAAAATAATATAAGTCAATGAATTAGTCTAGGAAAAAGACAGGCTTGAAGAAAATGGCAATAAAAAAGATCGCCAAATGACGAAAACATTCCCAATAATCTGACACATGGGTTGAAAAAATAAATAATGGAAATATAAAACACTACTATCAGTAATTACTAAATGAACTAATTAATGAAATAGCGTCGGGCTATTCCTTGTGGTGGTCCACGAAAAATAAAAACGACCGATTATGCACAAATCTCCAATAAGGAAAGCTAATAACACATGAGTGAAAAGTAACTCACAAAAAACAGAAGTTTTTTTGAACTATTTAGAAGAACATTTTCAGCCAAATGTTTAGAAGATGAAGAACATGGTATAAATTTCGAAACACGGAATTCAGAAGATATCACACCGGTACCCCTAAAGGAACTAAACAAGAAATAAAAAATAATATACGCAGACAACGTCCTTTTCGAGTGATCTTATAATTAATCAAAAATTTGTTTTTGGCTTCCCTATTACCTACATTATATAAAAAACCAAAAATACCCATTTTATAGGTATTCAACTGAAAAATCACCTATCTCACATCAATACACATTAAAAATGTAATACAAATGTAACGTTTTAACAAAAATCGCTAGAGCCGTTTTTACTTCCGGTTATGCGATTTTCGTCAAAAGCTTGCTGTCGCATGTAGATAGTTCACAAAACTTATACATGAAGTTTCAACGTCATATCTCTTTTCGTTTTTGAGATATTCCGTTCACACATAGACACACAAACACACAGATAAACAGACACTCAGACAGACAGCTCAATGAACAAAAACATGTTTTTTGGGTTCAGGGGACTCTAAATCTGTTGAAAACTCAATTTCGAATTTTTGGGATGAATCCAATACTGTCTTTATTGTAAAAGAAAGTAAAAAGGCTCCTGGCTGTGGCCTGATAACGGAAACATTAATGAAAAAACTGCCTAGTAAAGAATTACTTAAACTGACTATTTGATAAATGCAGCAATACGACTAAAACGTGTACCAATATACCAATGTTTGAGGTAATCATAATCCAAAAGCAGATAAACCAGGGAGCGAATTAACTTCATACAGACCCATTTCACACTTACCTATTATTTCAAAATGATTTAAAAACTTTTATTAAAAAGAATGAATACAATCCTTTGAGAAAAGTGGAAGTTCCTGTACATCAATTCGGATTCAGAGAGAAACATTCGACAATTGACCAGGTGCACCGAATCACTGACCTCGTAGAAAATGCTTATGAGGAGAAGCTCAACAATCTTTTCGGACGTCGCCCAGGCCTTTGACAAGGTGTAGTATGAAGGATTGATATATAAATAACAAAATATATTTCCCAAACAACTTGTTGAAATGCTTACACCATGCATAACAGGTAGAATGCTTAGAATAAAACAAGAAAAGAAACCAACGCAGGCGTACCTCGGGGAAGCGTATTGGGACCGATAGTGTATCTAATATATACGAGTGATATATAAAAAAACAGATGACACTACCCTTGCAGACGGCACTGTTGTGCTAGCGACAGGCAAAACATCGAAAAAACTACTAGAAAACTTCAAAGAGCATGTAACAAAATTATCCAGTGTAACCATGTCGACTTTACTAATAAAATCATACAGTCTAGAGGTCTACACCAATAAGGTTGAATAAGGAAAATTGTGCCTTACAGGAAAACAGCTAAATTAGTTTAGATTCTGAGCTGAGATGGAAGCAACATATGAATACAATTTAAAAAAGGAACTGGAAATAAATTGGTTAATAGGAAGACAATCTCAGCTATCTATAGTACATACAATAAACTCTTTATTTATAAACAAGTTCTAAATCCCGTCTGGACATATAGGTGCGTACTATAATGCTGTGCAAAAAACACCAATGGAGGAAACATACAATAATTCCAAGTTCTTAGAAAATTACACATGCTCTATCTCTATGACATATTCAGAACAATAACTTGCACAGAGATCTGAAGACCCTTACTATAAGACTATAACAGAGGAAATCAAGAGGTTTGCAAGCAAACAGAAAGAGGAGCTGTACAAACACACTAACAATGAACTTCTACAGCTACTGAACAATGAATTTACACGAGAAGTCTCAAAAGGGTGAAACCTTTTGGTTTAATCTACCGAAGTGATAAGTTAAAAGCGGAGTATAGCGTAATCAGGTGAAAATTGTGAATATACCTTAAGGAAAATTAAGTAAGGACCATTGGAACTTCTTAGAATATAAATTAAATAAGATGATCGGGTTAAATAAAAACTATAGGTTAGTTGCGTACGACTGGTTTTTAGTAAAATAGACAATAAAAAGATCATTTCTTTTAGGTAGTCAACACATAAAAATCTGATAATTCGTTGTGAAACAAAATTGGGTACTACATCGCTTGAAGACAGGTTCGAAGCAACAGTCATTGTTCGCGCAAACAAAACAGAATCTCTATCTGTCGCCTACATAAAAGTGTCTTGATTATTCCGAAGTAAATTCAGATGTACTTAACAAACGACTTCCGGGATTGAACCGTGTCATTATTGAGGTCAACGAACCCAACGTTTCGCCCACTTTCGTAAGGGTCTCCATCAGGCGAAAAGCAAAAGAGCACGGTAACTCAACGTGTCAACTACGCGGTGAAACTTTTTTGCAAGATATAGTGCGTTAATATGACAGAAATTGAAAACGCTCAGGTCAAATATATTGTTTCCTCCTACTAAGTCACCGAAGAAACACAACAGGATTTTATACAAAAAAGAGCCGACGAAGTCGCCAGCAAAAGATATTAAAAGAGAAAAATCTGTAAAGGGTTTTACTCAGAACTTCCCTCGCAAGTGGAAGTTTCTAAAATTTTGAAAATATTGCATGCCAAATCTTGTCTTCCTCCAACAAATAGTTTTTGAGCTACACCGTCAACAGGCGAACAGACAGACGGACAGACAGACGACAGAGATACAGACGGATTTGAGTAAACATGTTTTTTGCTAGGGACCCTAAACCGTGAAAAGCTGAAGAAATCTCGAAAGGTGATTTTTTCACGATTACTATACTTCCTTCGTCTTTCAGGGGAGGGAAGTAAACTTAATTAGTTGAGTGAAAAATTCAATTAACACTATTTATTAAGTTTTTTATTAAATGAATATTAACATCAGTGTAACCATTATTCCATACCTTGAAAATAGATTTTTTTGGTCAGTACATAGTAAATTTACATTTAATATTTTGCTACTACGTTTACACCTTGTGTCAGCAATGGCTGATTGTTTATTTTTTAAATCTGGGTTTTTGTTGTTCTAGGAGAGTTTAAGTGTTTAAATTAGCATTTCAACAGCGTTTGTTTGTTGGGGCTAAACTTATTTTTTTTATATTCATACTAGCATATCTGAAAACAATTGAATCTTAGGGTATAAAGTAAGATATCCAAAGAAAGCATATTAAAAGAAATATTAAAAATAGAAATTATTAAATTTACATATTTTGAGCACCCTGTATAGAATTAATACCCAGAGTCATTATTTTACACTCGAAATGCATTTCACGCAAAACATATTTTTTTGTAACGGTTTCTCGCATGAAATTGTTTTCTGTTACAGCATCGGCGTAAAACTTTATATTATAATGATTAGTATTTCGAAGCGGGTTCTCCACACTTTTTTGAGCCACCCTGTATAATTAAAAATATTCTACTATTGTGCACCACCTTTGTATTTACCGTTCTTGTATTATCAATTTTTATGTAACTGTCATAGTTTTAAAAATATCTTCTGCCCATGCATGGTTCTTGGACCCTGTACGTGTTTAAAAAACTAAAATTAAGCTAATTGTTTTGGTTTACATCGTTTTATTAACTGCAAAGCGAATTTTTGTTTCAATTGTATTTATTCGTCATTCCAGGTATAATTCTAATTTGGAGCACACATACAGAGTATCATCGAAAGTATGAAGAACATTTTGGTGGATGGTGGATAGCTTACCTCAAAATAGGAAAAACAAGTTATACATATACAGTGTGGTCCATTAAGTGTGCAACAAATGGGAATTTTTTTTATTAGTTGTACAATCGAAATTTAAATATTGCCAAAAGTTAGTGCATGTTCGATAACCATATCAGATGCCCTTAGAATGACTTCAAGTCAAACAATATACAGGGCAGGACAAATTATATGAAATTCGTTCAAGAACAAAGTTACCTTATTTAAAAAAATATAGCAAAATTTTATTGAGAAAAGTTGTTTAGAATTAAAAGTTATGCTCAAATACAAAGTCACGGCCTCCTATTCAAATTTTGATTCTTTTTTGGAAAATTTTGTATTACCCCCGTATGATACATATTTTTATTATTTTGATTTTATATGTATTTAAAGTAGCCACAATCACACCCCTTTTAAATAACTTTTAGTAATTTGAAGCGTATTTGTAAAATTTACTTGGATTTATATTTTTTTAGGTAAGCGTCCACTTCATGTTTGTTGCAACGATATTTAACAGAACTTTAGAATTTCGCAAATATTCTTTTTAACAAGGCAAATGCTTTACTAATAATAATTTGCATATGAAAAACTCTTAATAAAATCAGAATAATAAAAATATGTATCATACGGGGATAATACAAAATTTTACAAAAAAAGAATCAAAATTCGAATAGGAGGCCGTGACTTTGTGTTTGAGCATAACTTTTGATTCTAAACAACTTTTCTCAATAAAATTTTGCTATATTTTTTTAAATAAGGTAACTTTATTCTTGAACGAATTACATATTTTTGTCCTGCCCTGTATATTGTTTGACTTGAAGCCATTCTAAGGGCATCTGATATGGTTATCGAACATGCACTAACTTTTAGCGGTATTTAAATTTCGGTTTTACAACTAATAAAAAAATGTCCCATTTGTTGCACACTTAATGGACCACACTGTATATGTATAAACATAGGTCTGAAAATGCTTCTTAAGAAACCTATAGATCCTAGAAGGTTAAAGGGAAAAACATATTGCTATGAGTAGATTACGCTCCCGAAATAAAAGCTCGGGCACTACATTCCATGTAGGAAAATGGCCTAAGAAAGGCGAGTTAGGGTCGCCGAAATATCTCTTTAGGAACCCAGTCATCTGGCACACCGTCAACGGCGTACTGGGTGATGTGGTTAGCATCACGCCTTCGACGACTGCCTTACTTTCCCTACTTCCACAACTGTGATTTCGGTACTCAAATTTTAAAGCGACTGGGTGGGTTGCCCGCCAGTTACCAGACGTGAGGATTGAACCCCCTACCGTGGCACCGCAGCCTGACGCTTTAACCGCTCGGCCACGCTGGTAACACGCTCCCGAAGTAGCAAATTTTAATATTCTCTTTTGCTTTACTTTCTTCGAAAACGACTACTCTGCGATTTCAAATAAGGGCACGTTTGTTATATAAAAAAGTCTAGCTTTTTCGATAATTTGTGCTTTTCCAAAAAACTATTTAGCGCCTATCATATACCGTGCTTCCACGAGACTATGCACCATGCCGCTGGAGTGATGCTAGTTTATTTTAAAGATCTACTCTTCCGGTGGTAATTGATAGTCAAACGGTTGCTAAGCATTGACCATTAAAATTGAATTTGTAAGTAACAAATAAAGTGCCTTCAGAAATGATCGAACCTTTTTGAATGGTCATGGTTATACAACGTATGAATAGTATGTTGGTGGCACTGTAAGTATATGTCAAATTCGAGGTAATCAGGTTAGGTTTTGTGTCAGTCTGTGTCAAAATTGACGCAAAACCTAACTTTCTAACCTCGAATTTGACACCATACTTCCAAGTTGAATACCACTTAACCGTTTATTGCCATAGAAAATTAAATATAATAAGGTTTGTTGTTAAGCTGTTTTCGTAAAAGCAAGAGCTGATCTTTGGGAGAAATTAACGTTGTTCTGATTCCATGGTGCGAAACCCTGTGGATACGGTATATCGAGTTATTTTTATTTATTTAGAAAATGGAGTTTTTCGAAATTGTCAAAATCCGAAAAGTGCTATTTTTCGGAAATTAAGTAAGATTTCAATGAGATTTTTTTTAGAATGTGTTATTTTTAGCTAACTGAACAATCTCAAGGCCAGAAAACACTTATTTTTTTAACTTTAGCTAAAAATAATTTTTTTTAATATTTTTCAAAATTTCACATACCAAGATTTAATATTAAAATTGGGAAAAATAATATAAAATGTTAATTACTTTTTTAGATTTCCTATTATTTACCGAAAAGTAGTATGTTTGCATAATTTTTACGTTTTTTATGCAAGGCGCTTTTTAGGAGAAATATTTTTCAGTTCTAATTAATATATATTTAAATGGTTTCTAGAAACTCTAATCTAGCCCTGTTAATGAATTACTGTTGCAAAAATCCTGTAAATGTTCTTTTACAGTTGTCTAAATGAGGAGATTTTCCTTTATCCAATTTACATGTTCTAAAAAATCTCCTAATTTAGACAACTGTAAAAGAACATTTACAGGATCTTCTTCAGATGTTTGCGTTTCAGGGTCCTTAGATGACGACATGTAGGTCTTTTCAATTCCATCTGCTGGCTGTATATCTCAAAAACTATTTGTTGTACTTGTAGTTTGCATGCGAATTATATGTCTACCTGACACGAAACCGAGAAATTTTCGGTGAAATATATACAGGGTGACCACCTCAAAAAATAAAATTATGCCTATTTTTGCTTTAACTCGAGGACTATTAGTTAAATAAAAGTAATATTTTGTAAATGGCCCAGGCTTTTACCCTTGAAGATAAAAAAAACATACTTTGGACCCAAAATATACAGGTTCAACCTTAAAAAATTATACTCTTTTTTCTTTTGATATTTTTAAAATGTTTAGTTTGAAAACTTCCACTTGTAAGGGAAGTTCTGTGTAAAGCTCTTTACAGTTTTTTATAATGTTAATTTAACACACATTTAAAACTGTACCATAGTTAGTAATTATTCATAAATGTGATAACTAATAACATAAAACATGGTTATTTCAGAATTTTTATTATTATATCACTTCCAATTGGAAAAACGTTTGAGGAATAATCACATATACATTTTTGTATGTAAACTACAAAGTATTTGCGTAATTTATTAAACAGAATATCTTAAATGTCTACTAACTGCATCCAGAAAGGGTGCCCATAGTTATTGGTACTAGTGGATCGGCTAATCTTTTCTTTTCTTTCAGGCGTTATACAAACGAACAAGGGCAATAAAATGAATAACTTTTTTATCAAAAGCGAAATCAATTTTAAATAATGAGGAGTCTGTTGAAATTTTAGCGAAGCTTTTAGCTGAAAAGTTATTTAAACTTCCATAAAAGTATAACTTGGTTGTTTTAATCAGTGTAATAATTTATACAATGCAGAATTAGGAATATTTTATAATTTAACAATGTATAAGGAGCATCTTAAGCAAAACTCGTTATTGCATACTAAATAAACGTACACATATGCAAAACAACAAGCAAGTTTGGGGCACTGCACTGTATGTAGGAGTTTGAAAGAGTTCAGTATGTTGTTTTTAAATTTCTAAAATGTAAAAAACGCAAACTGTAGGAGAGAAACTTCTAAAATTCCAATTACTTGAGCAGTAAATTCTGTGACTAACTAAAAAGAGTTATTAGATGATGAAAATGGTTGTAAAGAAATAAAGAAAAACACTTTTATACCACCTCCAGTAAATATCTAAGTTTTCTTTGCCCATTTTTAGTTTTAATTGTTAATTCGTTGATAAAGAGGACATACTGTTCCACGAAACGTTCGACTTTAAATAATTTTAATTTTGCAAAATGTCGAAACACCAATTAAAAACAGCATGAACCAAGTCTGGCAATATTAATATTTAAAAAATAAACATTATATAAAATAAAATTACGAATTCGGCCTCCATTTATGGAGATTAAGAAATTGAGATAAGGTACTTTTTATCTTTAATAAAAATTAATATGTGATTCAACTTACCCTTAAAAGCAAAAATATAAAAGTAAGTAAAAGTTTTGTTCTATTAAAAAAATCGAAAAAAGTTTTAATATGCTCTTAGGTACGCTTTAAAATAGTGCAGGTACAATTTAGAAAATGATCGCATGTAAAACGTTCGTATTGTCGATAGATATTGCTTTATACGAGTTTTTTAATTAAATGAAGTAATCTCCGTACTCTCTAATATAGAATTGCATTAACATAAAGGCTGCCAATTCGACTGTAGACTATGTGCACGTACAGAACAACGTATGTACCTGCCCTCTCTTCTAGTTGCTATTACAAATAATGTTTTTGTAATTCTTATGTTCTAAAAATTTCTATTAATTCCAATACAATCGTTGTGGATGTGTTAGTCACTGTTTTTTGTAATATGTTCTAGTATTTGTTGAATGTGTTGTTAAACACCACAAAAACCTTGAGCGGGAAAATAATGAAAATCCAGCACAGCAGGGTATGGTTCTAAATCTGATGGGCCAGAATATCTTACATTTCTTGATGGTCATTAGTGATGATGACGGAATGCCATAATTTATTCAGTAGTTTGCAACGGTTCTTAAATAATAATTTTATTGGCAAATATTTACGGTATGTATTTTAAAAAACCCTTTTCAAGGCATTTTTACATTAATTTTTTTTAAAATGTACCAGGAGGGCGCAAAAAACAAAATGGCAAAATGATGCTTCAACGACTATGCAAGATGCTTATTGTAACTGCAAATAATAATTGAAATAATAAGTGCTAGATTATGCCAGCGCTGCAATTTTTGTTTTATAAATAGTTATTTGTATAATAAATATAGAAAGTATAGTATAATAAAAAATTATTTTCATCTAGTATTGCTATGGAATAGTTTCTAATTTATGAATGCAACTACGTTTATATTTAAATGTCATTTGATTTTAAGTGACTTCTAGTTGCATTCGAAAATTAGGAACTATTCCATAGCCATACTAGATGAAATTAATTTTTGATCATACTATAGAATTTGCAGCACCGAGTAATCGTTTGCAACTCGACCTTAGAAAGGGTTGTAAGAGCACGAGGTCAACAAATAACTTTCTATGCCCATTAAACACATGATTTTTTCTTTAATTAAATAAGTTTAAAAACTGTTAACAGTATATGACTTAGTACTTTAAAAATAATCCAAAAAAGTACCTAACATCCAATGAATTGCCATGAATTTTCTATGCCGCCAAATTTGATAAAAAAGCCAACTTTCTATTAGTAAGAAAAAAGGGCATGACCGAAGACCATATAATATGTAAAATGTAATCTATTTTAGGTTTATTGGTTTTTCTTCTTTTCTTCTTTCAAAAGTTTGAAGAACTTCCTCAAAGCGTTTTGTTGTTGGTTAATAAAAATATTTTTATTTTCAAGAAATTTGAAACAAGATGCTGTTAAAAACTAAGAATTTTTGGATTTTTGTAGGGTTGGTTATATTGGTTTATTGGGTATATTTTGATCCCAAAAATATGTGGTACAGTTGGATTTAGTAATGTTTATATCCTACACTATACATATTTACAAAAAAGCAATTTAACAATGGCCAGTGGCGGATTTAACGAAAAAAATATACAGTTGTCGCCTGGGCTCTTCCCGAAAAGGCTGCTATCAAACAAACAAAAATTCTATTATTACGTATTTTAAATAAACCAGGGGTATGTAAATGTAAATTTATGAAGTAGACATATGAATGTTTTACTGAGAATTGTACCACTGATTGACTGATCTTTCACCGGTGCTTCATACTACAGTGTGATTAAATTATAAAACATTTTTAGACTATGGTGGCAGCGGATTTTCAACTGCACATTTTAGTCTGTCCCATTAACAATATAATGAATTGTTACTTTTTTGTCTTAATAATAAAAAATGTGTAAATTCGTTACTACAAGCTTCAAATCTGCATTTCTATTCGCCATTTTCTTGAACCCCATTTCGAAAATGTTATTGTAAATAAATTGTGTTACTTGAGAAAACCATTTGAAAAGTGTAACCTTGAGAGATGATTTAACTATAAGCATGTGAGTTAATCTAAGACAGTGATTTCGTATTTCATAACCACCCTTGTCCAAAATGCATTGTGATGACTCTTG
Source organism: Agriotes lineatus (assembly GCA_940337035.1). Lineage (NCBI taxonomy): Eukaryota > Metazoa > Arthropoda > Insecta > Coleoptera > Elateridae > Agriotes > Agriotes lineatus. The sequence goes on from OW679196.1 coordinate 123,247,392, forward strand.
AATTTCGTTACAAATCGCACCGTGCATACATATTCATGATTCTGCTAGTATTTATTCCAACTTTTATGAAATTTAACACTTAAATAGTGAGATGCAAAAAAAACAATAGTGGTGAGCACCGATCTGGTGTGTCATGAATAAAAGTATTTTTAATAGTTTTTTTATTCACATTTTACAACAATTTTCATATAACATGTTTTAAAACAAACTGTTCCTGATAGTTTGTCATGAAATGTAATACAATAGAATTTTCAGTCAAGAAAATAATTGAAGAAACTTTTTAGGTCTTTTCAACTGGAATATATTCAAAACATAAAAGAAATACTATATTCAATTGTTCAAATCTAACTATTGGAAGTCTTTTATAAAGAGTTGCCGACTAAAGTTTTTGTAGCCGTATGGGAGACCTACCTTACGCGTTAAGGGCTAATAAGTGCTTTATTCTTTTTTTTTAGTACAAGGTCCGGCAGAATGACGTATCCATTTTGTTTTTGTTAACGGCTAAATTTGTATTAAAAAATGAAACAAAAGGTTCTTCAGGAAACATGGAAATTTTATTTTTTAAACATTACATCAGTCAAGTGACCTTCTTCTCGCTGCTGGCACTCTTGAAGCTGCTCTTACCCTTTCAGCATTTTCAAGTATGCGTACAGAACGTTTGTTCCTTTTGCTTTTTATTTGGCACATGAGGCAGTAGTGCGAAACTTCTGTACCCACTTTTTAATTGTTATTCGACTAGGAACTGCATCTCGTGGATTTAAATGAAAGTAACGACGAAATAAACGCTGGGTAGTTACAACAGAATTGTTATTTTTACTTTCCCATACCCATAGGTATAGGGAAGTCTTAGAATCATGAAAATTTTGGAAATCGAGATTTTCACAGAAATATCCGTTTTGGGCCTCTAGGAACCCAAAAAAGTGGTTTTTAAAAAAGGTCTGTCTGTGTGTGGGTGTGTGTGTGGGTGGGTGACGCTCCTACAGCCGAAAGTATTGCTCCGATTTTGATGAGCTTTGGAATGCGGGGGTGTATCGAAAATTCATCGACAAAATAAGCTTTTCAAAAAAATCCGAAACCGGAAGCGGAAGTTACGCATGTTTTTTTGGTACGACTGTTTTCGTGATTAAAATTTTGACAATTTTATCGCGGATAACGATAGAGGGTCATAAGACAAATCTGTTAGTTTTTTGCCGAACTCGCTAGGTTTAAAATGAAGGGCGCTATGATTTTTGAAAATTTTGAGTTTAACGCCCTATTACTCAAAAACGGAGAAATCGATTCAATTGATTTTTGTTTTCTGAATAGTAATATGAAGACTAACATGAGGTGATATAAAAAGTGTTTTGAAAAATATTAAGGGGCCTAAATTACAAATTTTCAAAATTTTGGAAATTTTCTAAAAATCATTTCTCAAAAACTGCCCACAGGAATTTGTTTAAACTTCATACACTGATAGACCCCGAAAAGGGCTATCGATCTGTTTTTTAAAGAATCTCATGAATTATCTGTGGCGCCCTCTACGAAGCTTTGAAGTTTGAAAATTTAAACCCCTTTAATTAATAAACAAAACAAGATAGGTAGCTGGGGTTTTCACTGAATTGCTCAGTGCATAATGGAGCATATGAATATGCAAAAAATATTACACTCGTGGATATATGTAAGCGCACCGGCCCCCTCCCCCCTCTATTTTAGAAAAATATTTTTTTTATTCTAACGGTTGTTATATTTTTGCGTCAAAGAATCTTTTTCCGCGAAAATAAAAAAATCGATTTTGTATGCCCTAGAAAATATAATTTCCAGGTACTTAGAAAATTTCACCTCGGTGCTACAGCCGTTTTGAGGAAAATAATACATAAACTAGCACAGTGGCGGCTTGTCCACTTGGCGCCATCTACAGAAGCTCGGTGGTCACGTTTTGAACTACACATCTTATAACATAAAATCGTAGCTCTCTTTGTTTGCGTGTAACTATGTTTGTTCGCTATCTCCTCCGAAGATACTGGACCGATTACGTTGTACGATGGCTTAAAAGTTTGCTAATTTTCAGACTTAGATCGTAGGCCGGTTTTTATTTACAAAAAAGTGCGAAACAGTTATAATTTAATTAACTTCTCTAGGCAGCAGAGCGGAGCGCCTATTGCTGTCAACTATTAGCTCGGGTGCGCGCATTATTCAAACAGGAGAGTGTGGTTCTGCGGTAAGCGTGCTGGCCTATCACGCGGGAGCCCCGGGTTCGATCCCGTCGATGCATCTTTTTTACTTTCCCATACCCATAGGTATAGGGAAGTCTTGGAATCATGATAATTTTGGAAATCGAGATTTTCACAGAAATATCCGTTTTGGGCCTCTAGGAACCCAAAAAAGTGGTTTTTAAAAAATGTCTGTCTGTGTGTGGGTGTGTGGGTGTGTGTGTGGGTGGGTGACGCTCCTACAGCCGAAAGTATTGCTCCGATTTTGATGCGCTTTGGAATGCGGGGGTGTATCGAAAATTCATCGACAAAATAAGCTTTTCAAAAAAATCCGAAACCGGAAGCGGAAGTTACGCATGTTTTTTTGGTACGACTGTTTTCGTGATTAAAATTTTGAAAGTTTTATCGCGGATAACGATAGAGGGTCATAAGACAAATCTGTTAGTTTTTTGCCCAACTCGCTAAGTTTAAAATGAAGGGCGCTATGATTTTTTGAAAATTTTGAGTTTAACGCCCTATTACTCAAAAACGGATGAATCGATTCAATTGATTTTTGTTTTCTGAATAGTATATGAAGACTAACATGAGGTGATATAAAAAGTGTTTTGAAAAATGTTAAGGGGCCTAAATTACAAATTTTCAAAGTTTTGGAAATTTTCTAAAAATCATTTCTCAAAAACTGCCCACAGGAATTTGTTTAAACTTCATACACTGATAGACCCCGAAAAGGGCTATCGATCTGTTTTTTAAAGAATCTCATGAATTATCTGTGGCGCCCTCTACGAAGCTTTGAAGTTTGAAAATTTAAACCCCTTTAATTAATAAACAAAACAAGATAGGTAGCTGGGGTTTTCACTGAATTGCTCAGTGCATAATGGAGCATATGAATATGTAAAAAAATATTACACTCGTGGATATATGTAAGCGCACCGGCCCTCTCCCCCCTCTATTTTTGAAAAATAATTTTTTTATTCTAACGGTTGTTATATTTTTGCGTCAAAGAATCTTTTTCCGCGAAAATAAAAAAATCGATTTTGTATGCCCTAGAAAATATAATTTCCAGGTACTTAGAAAATTTCACCTCGGTGCTACAGCCGTTTTGAGGAAAATAATACATAAACTGACAGTGGCGGCTTGTCCACTTGGCGCCATCTACAGAAGCTCGGTGGTCACGTTTTGAACTACACATCTTATAACATAAAATCGTAGCTCTCTTTGTTTGCGTGTAACTATGTTTGTTCGCTATCTCCTCCGAAGATACTGGACCGATTAAGTTGTACGATGGCTTAAAAGTTTGCTAATTTTCAGACTTATATCGTAGGCCGGTTTTTATTTACAAAAAAGTGCGAAACAGTTATAATTTAATTATCTTCTCTAGGCAGCAGTATAATTTAATTAACTTCTCTAGGCAGCAGAGCGGAGCGCCTACCGCTGTCTAGTATTAGCTCGGGTGAGCGCATTATTCAAACAGGAGAGTGTGGTTCTGCGGTAAGCGTGCTGTCCTATCACGCGGGAGCCTCGGGTTCGATCCCGTCGATGCATCTTTTTTTTAATTTATATTAATGAATCTCTCTTAATTTTGCGAACCGAAACGTAGTTCGGGTGACTCACTAGTTCTTTTATATTTACCCGCAATTTACTTGAAAGTGTAAACGCTTATCACGGTGAAGACGTGAGTCATCGAGTTGAAATTTTGATATGTTGTAAAGACTGTTGAATAAAGACGATATGAACAGTTTCCAGTATGGGAAAGTCCAGGGAGGTAGTCACGTCCACTTTTT
>OW679196.1:123251384-123303187 GCA_940337035.1 Agriotes lineatus
ATCGCGATTTGTTATGTAATATCAAAGAATATAGATAGGGGAAGAAGGACAGCCTATGGGTTATTAGCGTATTATTTAAAAGCTCCTCAGTTCTTGCCTGGCCCTCAAGCAGCCGCCGCCAGTACTAATGAACTTGTTCACGGCTGCGGTCGGACACGCATTTACAGATTCCGGTCGCATTTTTCCCAAGAACGCGTCTCAGCGTTGCCAAATTGCAAGGAAGTTACAGAGTTATGATTTTAACAGCTATTTGTATAAGAGCGAAATTGGCAATTTGATTTTGCGCTCAAAATATACACAAGATTTTATACAGAGTGGTGTCATTTTCGAGGTGCCACCATTAGCATCTCGGAAACGGTAAGAGATACAACTTCGGTCAAATGGGGAAAAAGGTGCACATTTATGAGGCCAATTTATTGACGCTTCTGTTTTTCCGAAAAAAACGCATAGCCTACTTGTTATAATCGAAAAACTGAAACTGGTCGATTTTTTCAACCATGCATTTTCCGAAAAGCAGTTTATGAATTCAAGAAAAAATAGGCTGAGTCATAATGCTGTTCCCTTAAATTACAAAACTGCCATGCAGCCTGACCCCGCAACATCGCCAGTGTCGCCCAAAGAACTCGCATTGAAAAAAGAGATCATGCCAAGCGACGTCTTGTTCGGGCTCTTTTCATTTGGATGAAGATCATATTGCTTCGCCTAAGCAATTAGATGCAGATACCATACCGGATTCGTCTATGATACAGGTTAGTTCCTTTAAAAATGCCCGTTCTGTATACAGTGTGGTGATAACGTCCCGCACAAAATTCATTATTTTCTTATTTAATGTTTTTTTGGAAAACCCCGAAACACGTCATTTTATTTTTTAAAAAGACTCAATTTTCCCCCTTATTTTGATAGATCTCCTCACCAGTGAAATGATGATGAAAAAAAATTATTGCCCCTCGTAGGTAACAATTGTTTTGAGAAAAATACACATGAAGTTCAAACAATTCAGAATTTATTTTTAATGAAAATAAGAGCTATGACAAAAACTACCTAATTTTGATTTTAAAACATTTACCACTGTTTCACAAATGTGTCAAAATCAACAATTTAACGTTTCTAAGGAAACAGATGTGGTGCGTTATTTTAATTTAAAAAAATTCTGAATTTTTTGAACTTCATGTGTATTTTTCTCAAAAAATTGTTATGTGGGGTACTAATTTTTTATACGACCATTTAACTGGCGAGATCTATCAACATAAGGGGGGAAAATGGGATTTTCATTTGAAAAAATTAATAATGACGTCATAGCGCAGAAACAAAAGCCTCCCTCCCCCTTCTATTTTTGACAAATTAATTGTTTATTCTAATTGTCGTTACTATTTTGCTTCAAATCAGAAAATAAAAAAAATCGAATTTTTATGCCATACAAAATACGATTTTCAGGGACTTTTTACCTAACCATGTTAGGAGGCGGGATTTTACGATAGCGCTCAAGCAGCCGTTTTAGGAAAATAACCATACTGTTAAATGCAAAAGAAAATATGAACAATTTCCAGTATGGGAAAGTCTAGGGACGGTGCCATGTCCACTTTTTAAAGAATAAAATTGACGTGTCAGGGTTTTCCCAAAAAACATTAAATAACAAAATTATTAATTTTGGTGGAACTTTATCACCACACTGTATAATAAAATTTTTAAATTTTCCATCGATAGTAGGTTAACACGATGTCCGATTATAGGAGCTTAAATCTTATAGTTTCCCCAAATTTGTTGCTCGATCTTCGTGTAGGTACTAATTAAATAAGGTGTAATTAGTTAAAATTTCTTTTAAAGTTTTATTAATTAAATTGCAAAACTGCGAAGACAAGTGGCGGCAAAAAATTTACAAATTTACCGTATGAAGAAGCAATGTGCACGAAAGGGGGCTAATTTAGATGTATTGGGCTTGAAACCAAAAACCGTTCGCGTCTTTGTAAATATGCAACTTTCTCACAAATCTAAACAACCTTGGACAGAAGCTGAAAAAGAATTGACCTTAAATATGTACCACAAATCTCCAGTCCTCTACTTTTTTATGAGAGAAAAATTAAAATTTACTATGCCCTCCAAATCTACAATAGTTTCATGGTTAAGGTTAAACCAACTTAATACAGGCACCAGTACGGAACTAATGAAAAAACTGGCTGTTAAAGTTAACAGCATGACCGATGATGAAAAACAGTGTGTCGTATTACTTGACGAAATGCATTTAAAGAAAGGTCTAGAATATAATCCACGCCAAGATATGATTGAAGGTTTCGAAGATTTAGGACATCTTGGACAGAAAAGCAAAATTGGTAGTCATGCACTAGTGTTTATGGCAAGAAGACTTATTCACAAATGGAAGATTCCTGTCAGCTTTTATGTTTCTTCAGGTACCATTAAACATGGAGAGCTATCTTCCCTCATTATTAAAAACATCGAAGAGTTACAAAGAATAGGACTTTAAGTGCGTGCTGTTACTAGTGACCAAGCTGCTACAAATAGAGCTGCATTTTTAAATCTAGGAGTTACTGCAGAACAGCCGTATTTTTTTGTCTGCGACGCAAACATTTTTGCAATATATGACGTACCGCACTTGATAAAAAGCGTACGGAATAATATCCTATCAAAGGATTTTTACGTGGAGGGCAAGCACTACAGTTTAACATGCTGGTTAAATTGCAGCATCCTACAGAGAGCTCCAACTGCGAAGTTGATGAAGATGCTGTTGTCAATATGGCGAATGTTGAAGTGCCAGAAAAAGATGTCATGGGATATGTTGAGGACATACCATATACAGTTGCTGAACAAACTGAATTAGCAGAAGATGGTGACCTCAGTTTACTCAGTGAGGTAATAGAAGTTTCAACACAACCAAATCAAGAAGCCACATTAGAATCTTGTGCGACGGTATATGTAGCTGGTTATGTCATTCATAAAACGCTTTTACGTTTTAATTGTGATCAGTGTCAAAATATGTGCAGCCGTGACTCTGTAGTGCATCATAATGAACTGTTTTTACAGCAAAAAGACTATGGTGCGGGCGACTGTGTTATTTACCTAAAAAACCTTCAAGTATTTTAATATAGTATTTTACAGTAGAAGTCCGTTAGGATAGCCTTTACTGCCGAGCCAGAGAATTTGTGAGACGAGCTCGAAGAGCGAGTCGAATAATACTGGCGAGGCAGTAAAGGCCCTAACGGACGTGTATTGTACAATAGTTTTTGTAATACCTACATACAATTCCATCATATCTATATTTTTCCAAATTATTTTCATCAAAACGCTAGGTTTGTGTAATGACATTTTAGAATGATTGAGAGTGCGTAGAACGTTGCAACTGTTGTTTATAAATGTCACTTATTTCCAATTTCGTGTATGGTTGTAAGCAGTTTTAAGTTGTAACCAGCTCGTAACTTATGACATCTGTAGAAAATGATGAAGATATTCTTAAAGACGTTAAGATTCTGAATGCGCAAGTTATTTTAGCGTATGTTCAGAAGCTATAGCAGTCTTTTGCGCCTTCTTCTATGTGGAGTTGAAGGCTTGCTTGCTGCTGGATTTGTGTGACAAACGTCACTTTGACGTTTGGCACACAATTTAGCAGGCCGTGGTCTTTACGGACACTTTTTACGGCCGGGCCGTAAAGAGGTTGCTTACGCAGTAGTAACCAGTCCTTAAAGAAATATTTAACAAGTAGGTATTACAAAAAAAATAGTTACGATGTTACTTGAACATTTTGAATATTATTTTAAAAATAGTAAGTCGTGTGTAAGTTTTAAGAAAACATTATTAGCATATAGTGTAAATAATATTAATAATAATAATAATATTGTCTTTATTTCTGCCACTTGTAAACGTACAAATTATCATGTAGATACGTAAATACATAGAACATAAATGTGCCTAAATAGACATTTTTTAATGCATCAAGTAAATGAGATATTCAAGGCGTACTGTTTTCGTAGCCGTACTCTATACGTATCAACTTCACGAGATACAATATTATTTTTGTTTTTATTTGCTTTTTAAAATATATCACTGTAAACTATATTAATCGTCAACATTACTTGAACAATAATTTCCTCTCGTATTAAAATGTTTAAATAAAATCCCGATATTGTTTATTAATGTTTTTTTTCCATTATTTGTACATAGCTAATTCTATATTTATTATAGAATTTTGTGAGAATAAAGTGGGGACAATCCGTATTCCGTATAATCTTATGCTCATCGGTGAACTTTTTGTTGAAATTATATTAGAAACCTCTTATGTAATTTTTATAGGTACCTAGCTACCTATTAAATGTTTAAAAGTGTTGCATGTGAAACTTATAAAACCTTTATTTTATTGATACGAGTTCATCCGATTGACAATAAATGTTTTAAATAATAACAAAACAAACAAAAGAATATACACCTATATTTAATATTCTTTGTAACAAACTTAACTTAGATGTAAGCAGAATCAAACTACTTAAATATTCTTTGGCAGAATACAAGTTTATTTCGGGTAGGTACAACCATTGTAAAACTATTGGAATTGTAGAGAGAAAGTTCTTGCAACACTGTTATAGCTCAAGAATGCTAATGACGCATTTACCTGAGGAATGTCACTGATAAGGTAATCGCTTTGACGCTATGAGCTTCCAGCGGCATTTTCGAACAAAATATGATATATTTAACCAAGTAAATAGTTATGCAACCCAAATCACAGCATATACTCTTTAGCCCATAAGGCTGTCTTTCTTCCCCTATCTATATTCTTTGGTTTAAGTAAGGTTAATAAATTGTCCAATGACAAATCTCCCATGCAAGGGATGATCCTGCAGTTAGCAGCTTGGACATAAAAAAAATATAGTGACCGGAATGTTAAAGAAAAACTTGTGAGGTGAAGTTTAAACGAATTAGACGAAATTATCTGGAATAGAAAAACAAAAGAAAGGTATGTATCTTTTTTATTTATTCTCAATTGTCAGCGAAATGGTACAACTTAAATTTTATCATTTTGCAATGGCATTAAAGCTTGTGAGAATATAAAGTAATTCGCAAAATATTTTCATACATTAAGACAATATGTGTTATTGTATGTACAGGGTGTTTCCTCAAGTTTTGACAGCTTCTAGCGACTTTGTTATTCTAGATAGAAAATAATTGTTCTGATAAAAATTGTAGGGTATCATCCAAACCGTCTGAATTTACTACTTAAAGAAACAATTGAGCATCACGGGTGAACTTTTTGACTAATTGTATACTTTTTTTTAATGGAACACCCTATACAGGCTGTTTCCTAAAAAACGCCGCAACCCATAACTCCGTTATTTTAAATTTTAGACCCAACAAACTATATATATTCTTAAATGGCAAGACAAGAGCTACCGTTTGACATCGCCCGTTCGTAAATATCTTTCAACTGTTTTGAGCAACGATGTTCAACTTTTTTATTTTAAATGGAACACCCTGTATATTTTTATATATTTGGATTCAGGATGAAATTCTGCATGCAGTAGTATGCTTCATTTGTTTTTTGGACACTTAGAAATGTTTAAAATAATTTTTTAATATTGCATGTAGGCAGTCGTACAGTACCATACAATTTTCAAGTGTGCCGTGGAAAACAATCAGAATGTTGAAATATTTTATCTAACACGTCCAGAAAACGGTGAAATTCTGAGGCTTGTCGCGAAATACCTCCCAATTTGATATTGAATGCGACCAATGGAGTAACTAGAAGATGTCAGTTGTGTGTTCAACAAGGTGGCGGTCAGTTTGAGCAATACTTGTAGATACGTTTTGTAGTTTTGTTTAAATTTGTTTCCAATAAAATATTTCAACATTCTGATTGTTTTCCACGGCACACTTGAAAATTTTATGGTACTGTGTCCAAAAAACAAATGAAGCATACTACTGCATGCAGAATTTCACCCTGAATCCAAATATATAAAAATATACAGGGTGTTCCATTTAAAATAAAAAAGTTCAACATCGTTGCTCAAAACAGTTGAAAGATATTTACGAACGGGCGATGTCAAAAGGTAGCTCTTGTCTTGGCCATTTAAGAATATATATAGTTTGTTGGGTCTAAAATTTAAAACAACGGAGTTATGGGTTGCGGCGTTTTTTAGGAAACAGCCAGTATATTATGTGTTTATTGGATAGCGCTTAAAATTCTCTTTTCAAAAATATATAAGTTGCCTATAATTATTTCATCCATTGTTGAAATATCCGCTATTAAAGAATTAAAATATTACTAATTTACTATATGAAATAAATCACAGTAACCATTGAAAAACAAAAGTTATCAAATGACACTGGCGGCATGTGGCATGGAACATTTAGTTGTCAATTCGTTTTTAAAATTGTTTTTGGTATTAAAATTGTTGAATATTTCAATGGTTACTGTGATTTATTTCATATAGTAAATTAGTAATATTTTTATTCTTTAATAGCGGATCTTTCAATATGAATGAAGTAATTACAGGCAACTTATATATTTTTGAAAAGAGAATTTTAAGCGCTATCCAATAAACACATACTATGTAGGGGGTTCCATTAAAAAAAAGTATACAATAAGTCAAAAAGTTTACTCGTGATGCTCAATTGTTTCTTTAAGTAGCAAATTCAGTCGTTTTGGATGATACCCTACAATTTTTATCTGAACAAATTTTTTCTATCTGGAATAATAAAGTCACTAGAAGCTGTCAAAATTTGAGGAAACACCCTGTACCAGTTGGATGACAGCTTTCCAGAGGGCATTCCTCAACTCTCCCATCTTCCTCACAAAATTGTGCACAATGCAGCATCCTTTAACAATGTGGTCAGCAAATTTGACATTCACATTTATAGGGCGATGAAAAATTTCAAATGTTTATGCCACCGTTTGACGAGCACGATGTTACGATTTTTTGGTGCATTAATTCGATTTTAAGGTCTATGGTACTCAGTTGGTATTTCACACGCTTGTGCCACACCTACTTCTTGAAGTTTTATAAGTCCGCAATTGTCAGATTGACGTTCTTTTTCCCGGCTGCCTCGTTAGCAGCATGAAGCCAGATTAAGCGTTCAGTATTTGTGCTTTGTGAATTATTGAAGGCATGCAGTTTGATTCTGTGCATTGGTTGCCTGCGCCTTTCGGCGGTTTTGCTTATTCTACGCTATTGGTTTCTTTGCACGTGCCCATAGCATCATTGTATAAATAGGAAGCTTTTGTCAAGCTAATGTAATTTCTCTGGTATTCTATCGTGGACTCTTTTTGCCCCCTTATAGCAGTCAGTTGTCGGAGGGCCGATTAGGGCATTAATTGCATAGGTGGTTATTTCTACCACATGCGAGTTGTGGAAGGTCGCTCAGTGTTCGTATTAGGATCCTGTTATCGTTTGTGACCCGCTGAACTCCTGCAGCGTGCGTTTATCTTCCCCTGGCGCTCTAGCATTTAGAGCATTTATAAGTTCGGATCATCGACGTGACCTTGAGAGCTCACCGCACCATGGAGCACGCAAAGCGGATCTTTCCAAGATAAGAATTAGCATTGCTGTAATTTGGCATGTCCGTTGATTTTTAATGTGTGCAATAACACTGTATTCCAAATTTGTAAACCTGTAAGTATTCGTTGTAGGCTTTTGTTTGAGGTACAGTTGATTGCAAATAAAACTGGGACAGCTAATATGTAATCTGTAATAGGGCGTACAATTAAGTATTAAATATTCGTGATTATGTTGCCTTTTCTTATGCTTCTGTATTTAATAATATTTTATGTAGGCACCTACGGAAATATAATTTAGATCCAGTTTCACACATTATTAAAAACTCAAAAAAAAATCTCAAGACTTGTCCCAGTTTTATTTGCAATCAGCTGTACCTCATAGTTGTACAGTATTCATCTTAGCTGTTAACTTGTGTTAACCTACGAATTTGTATTACGATGCTTTTGTGCTTACACTGTGATTTTACTGTGATTATATTTTATGATTATAATTACTGTGATATTTGCATTCTGGCTTTATTTGTTACTGCAACCTGTATTTGAGTTGATCTCTTTCAAATTAAATGTGCTACCTGAGTTTACATATTCTCGTTTAGAATGCCTGGATACACTTGTCGTTATTCGATAAAAATCCGTTGGCGCCCTTTTTGAGTATTTAAAGCATTTTACAGTCTGTCTCCGAAACTAGCTAGTCGGCCAGCAATTGTATCCAAGTAGTCACTTTATGTATTGGTTTTGAGAGAATAGCCAACGGAGATTTTTTATGATAACAACGAGTCAGTCTGTGATTAAAGGTGTCTCAAAACATGTGATAATGCAAGTGCCTCATCTACCATAATAAAAGGTTTTCCAATCTCATCATAAGCGAGCCTTTGTGGATATACGATATTTCATTTATTATTTAGACATCGGCTAAAATTTAAATTTTTGAATGTATTACTAAATCACTGCCTACACAATATGTGTGTACGCTTATCGTAATGAAACAAGTCAGCGTCAGCTACACCCAGAAAAATTGTTATAAAAAATGTTATAGTATTAAAATTCTGCACTGGTTTTAACAGGTTTATTTAATCAGCTCCAATATAATTCGGAAAATCAGTTCCGTCATAGAACTGCGTGGCAATACTCATCCAGTTTCTTACAGATATTTCTGGTATGTACACAGGTTAAAAACATATCTAAAATTACTCACGTGTGAGGTTTTTCGCAGAGGAGTTACAATGCTAGTGTCATTTGAGTTTTTCCACGCAGGTATTTAGATGTCGTATACCATCCCATTTTTTAATCATGTTAGCCAACCGTCACTTGCAATAAAATCTACCTGAGACTTGCAGAGTTTCTTGAAAATCCATTTGGCTTTTTCATGAAGAAGTTCGTCTGAAATAGGCGTGTTTTTGTGTCTTTTTTCTTTTTGCTTAAATGTCGGACGCAGTTGTTTTTCCAATTTCAATTTTCTGTGCAACAGAACGCACTGATAGTTTTTTATCTAATTATTTTCCACTAAATGCTTTCTAATTAAGTTACACATATTGACTAACCAATCATTGCACAATAAATTGTAACACGTGGTGCACTATACAAAACTTGTCCTGTGTGGACAACGATGTAATAGTATGTAGTATGGTTTAGGCAGTAGTCGGATTAATGGAGGTGGGCTGGTAATTACATATCTGTTGAAGTTTAATAATAATTGGTTTCATATTGCAGGAACAAGAATTGGTTTGCACGAGAACTTGCAATCCAACGAACAATAAACGATGAACTTGCAAAAAAGAAGAGAAAATGTGTTCATTTTGCTTCGTTATTATTTCTGTTTCCTTCCATGAAGGTTAGAACTGCTTGTGGTAACACTGCATCTTTAGAAAATAATGATTAGAATAATAAGGGTAACAACCTAGAACAACAGGACACAGCCACTCTAGGTCCTACACCTTTGTAAAATAATAACAATAACAAAGGCCAACTGAACCGTCCCCCCCGACTTCCTAAGAAACCTCTGCAAAAGGTAACTTCCTACAAAAGTGTTTTATTGAACGGTCTACAACAAAAACAACGAAGAAATTAACTAGGATAAACAATTTACTTTAATGGTTGCGTTCATGTTACAAAAACCGTACGATGAACAACGTTATGCCAAAGTAGAAATCCTAAATGTGATGAGATATGCCGGGAAATACCATCCTGCATCACCTGTTCAATATCCGGACATACATCATAGTAGCACAGTTCCACCAACATCGTTTGCTGATGTTACCAGCAATCTCCATAATTTCCACCGTCAAACTTCCAAATCCAGCCACCATCTACAAGCAGTTTCACAGTCTTCCTTGACTAATAACTAAAGCTGATATTATATGGCAAAATAAAACGAATTGTTAGTTTTCTTTCTCCGACGATTCAACATCAATCAAAGATTGCAAAATTATTTTAAATATAAATACTCTGGCTCAAGTTTTAGTTTTTATTAAAGCCAATTATGGATTTATTACTGAAGTACTAAAGAAGCTCCAGACATAAGGTTTAGAACTCTCCGAATCTATAGAATTAATTCGGATCTTCAAAAATAGAATCAACAACGTTAAAGGAATAACTGCAGATTGGATAAAAACTAAACTCCGGGACGTTTTAAGAAAAACTGAGGGATTCAATCAGCTTATAAAAAATATGCAATATATTGGAAGGAAACCATGAAGAAACTATTCAACTGAATCCAGCAATAACACTGGTCGGCATGAAAATCGGCCCTGGCTGATTCTTATGTAAAATGACCTCCTGAATCCGAATATGACCTCCGTTTTCTTCCATCACCCGCTGTTTTCGGGGGAAGTCCCCCCCCCCCTATTTTTATCACTTTTCGGTAGTTTTGAGGGATAAAAAGGATTATTTCAGCCTTTACAATTCTTCTGAGGAGCTAGAGAGGTGAACAGTTCTAGAACATGAACAATTGTAGCAAGGAGGTAGATTTGGGGAGGATTTGCCCCCTTAAATTGCAAAAAAAAAACATTAAAAGTGATCGATTTTTTCAGTTTTTTCACAATTTTGTTTAAGCATATTCTACATATTCCAGCTTTACACAATTTAAACAACTTGGAAACACAGAATCCCCGCCCAGAACACCGACAAGTTGACTCTACGATCGCTACAGATGTACTGAGGGAAAATTCCTGTGCGAACCTGCGCGCGTGCGAGGTATTGAGAGTGCCAGCGTGGTAACGTGAATCTTCCAAACTGTTGCTATATATTTTTATTATTGTTGCTATATATTTTTACCACCCTGGCACTCTCAATACCTCCCGTGCGCAGGTTCGCACACGAATTTTCCCTCAGTACATCTGTAGCGATCGTAGAGTCAACTTGTCGGTGTTCTGGGCGGGGATTCTGTGTTTCCAAGTTGTTTAAATTGTGTAAAGCTGGAATATGTAGAAAATACTTAAACAAAATAGCGAAAAAACTGAAAAAATAATTAAAATTTTTACATTACGTAGAATACTTCTTATTTTCAAAAAAATTAAAGCATATTATGTGCATATATTGTAACTTTAGGTGCATATAGTCAACAAAATGTATGCATATACATGCGAATATTTTCATACATTTGAGTGCATATAATTATCAGCTTTACTAATAACCACAACCAGAATTGTGAATGTTCTATGAGGAGTTACTGTTTTCAACTTTCAGACGATGTATTATCCCCATGGTAGATCATGTGACTACTTGATAGTACAGTTGATTTATATACACATAAAGTGACTGTACTCTATAGCATCATTGCCTGCCATCTTCGATAATAACAGTGGAGTTTTTGACATATCATATCAATAATACAAAATATCTATATAGTCCAATGATCTATTTTTTATGTAAACATCCAACTGTTTAGAAGATAATTAATTATAGGTTTTTTGTAAAATTTGTAAAAATATATGTTATTCAAACAAATAGTGCGTACTTCTTCTTCTTCAGGTGCCATCTCTGATCCGGAGGTAGACAATCATCAAGGCGGTTTTTATTTTCGAGGCTGCTGATCTGAACAGTTGGTTATTGGTACAGGCAGACCTCGGCGTTCGTGGGGGTTACGTTCCAGAAAAATGCCGTAACGCGCAAAACCGCAATGCGCAAGTAAACAGATAAATGATAAAAACGGGGTTAGGTTCCATTAACTAGATTTATTTATACTATGCAGCCTCAAAAAACCAAAACTTTTCTGCGTTTTTTGTCTGGCAAATCTGAAGCAGAAACTTTACCTTTTGACGACATGGTTTTCCGTGTTTTAAAAATTAAACTCAATTGAATTTTCGACAGAAACGCTCGAGAAGACAGTAAAGCTTGAACTAAAATTCCATACGTAAGATAAGTCATTTGAATCTAGAGCTCGAATGTCCATTTGTTTATTCAAGTTATAATTTTACAATTTATTTCAGGTCCAATTTGGTAATAAGAGATGCAAAGGAATAGGCTCGATAAGTGTGTTTACAAGTTCGTGATAAATAATGTTATTTAGGTGTTCATGACATAAACCTCATACGTCTGCTTTATTTACTTACGTTTGGTCTTATAATGTCACTAATCTGACGTTAACTTTAAATCGCTGTTAAAATAAACAAAAGCTCATCAAAATGTTTGCGCTTATCACATATTATTCATTAGTAAACAAATTTTTATGCGCTTTTGTTTATTTTAACAGCGAATTAAAGTTAACGTCAGATTAGTGGCTTTCATAAGACCGGCTGTTAGTGTGTGAAAGTTGAAACAGTCAGCGAACCGCAAAGCCGTGAACGGCGAGGTCTGCCTGTACATCCAAACCACTCCCGGAGGTTCTTCAACCACGAATTACGTCTTCTTCTTATGGATCTCTTCTCTTTAATTTTCCCCTGTATAATGACCTGAAGTATCTGATATCTCTCATAATATGTCCCATATATAACAGTTTTCTTCTTTTCACTGTCAGTAACATTTCCTTTTCCTGATTCATCCATCTCATCACTTCCGCATTTGTCACTCTCTCTACCCACGAAATCCTTAGCATTCTCCAGTATATCCATAGTTCGAATGCCGCCAGTCGTCTTTCATCGGTTTTTTTCAACATCCATGCCTCCATAACGTAATATATAGTACTGACAATACGTAGCATCTCATCAGTTGTACTTTTAACTCAAGGTTTAGATCTCGGCCGCAGGAAACGCGTTTCATTTTCGTGAATATACTTCTTGCTTTTTCGATTCTGATTCATATTTCTTGAGAAATGCTACCGTCTTTACATATACATTGCGGTTATCTTCAGTTGATTTTGTTTTCAGCATATATTTTGTTTTGTTTATATTTAGCGATAGCCCATATTCTTCACTTATTTCAACAGTTCTATTAATTAGCGCTTGTAAGTCTTCGAGAGTAGAGTATCGTATCGTCGGCATACTTTAGATTATTTATTGTGATGCCGTTAATTTTGATACCTTTGGACTGGTCATCGAGTGCTTTACTTATTATGTCTCCTGAGTACAGCTTGAAGAGAATCGGTGAAAGTATACACCCTTGCCTTACTCCTCTTCTCATTTCGACTTCTTCAGATATTCTATCTTCAACTCGTATTATTGCCTTCTGGTCATAATATCTTCTTCTTCGCTCTTATCTTTACGTCTTCCAGCGTTGGATCTGGTCATAATATAGATTTGATATTGCTCGGATGTATCTCAGATCTAACTTTTTTCTCAGTAATAGTTCTATGAGTTGGTCGTGTCTGACTTTATCGAAAGCTTTGTTGTAATCTATGAAGCATGCGTATGTCCTGGTTTATGTCGAGGCATCTTTGTGACATGACGTTGAGTGCCAACAATCCTTGTTCCGAGGCCGTTTCGGAATCCAAATTGCGTGTCATTAATACCTTCTTCTAGTTTCTTGTAGATTCTGTTATGAATCACTTTTAAGAAGGCTCTTAATGTGTGAGCCATTAAACTTATCGTGCGGTAGTCGGAACATCTTTTGGCATTCGTCTTTTTTGGGAGAGTTATAAATGTTGATAACAGCTATTCATTTGGTATAATTCCTGTTCTATATATGGTATTGAACAGTTCCATCAAAATATGGATCTGGTCTTCCTCTTATTAATTTAAGAACTAGCAACCAGTGAGACAAATGTCTCATTTAATAACTTTTTTCTCTATCTCTTACGGTTTGGCTGCTGAAACAGCGTCCCGGACGAACGGAAATCACGTGATTTCTCGAAAACCGGAAGTGTCACGTGACTGAAATTCGGTTCCTGACCTGACATGACCATTCCGAACATATAACTTTCCTAACTTTTTTCTCTATCTCGTACGGTTTGGCTGCTGAAACAGCGTCCCGGACGGACGGAAATCACGTGATTTCTCGAAAACCGGAAGTGTCACGTGACTGAAATTCGGTTCCTGACCTGACATGATCATTCCAAACATATAACTTTCATAACTTTTTTCTCTATCTCTTACGGTTTGGCTGCTGAAACAGCGTCCCGGACGGACGGAAATCACGTGATTTCTCGAAAACCGGAAGTGTCACGTGACTGAAATTCGGTTCCTGACCTGACATGACCATTCCAAACATATAACTTTCATAACTTTTTTCTCTATCTCTTACGATTTGGCTGCTGAAACAGCGTCCCGGACGGACGGAAATCACGTGATTTCTCGAAAACCAGAAGTGTCACGTTACTGAAATTCGATTCCTGACCTGACATGACCATTCCAAACATATAACTTTCATAACTTTTTTCTCTATCTCTTACGGTTTGGCTGCTGAAACACCGTCCCGGACAGACAAAACAGCGTCCCGGACAGACAAGTCTATTAGATAAAGGATTTCTGCTGGCAGTTGGTCTGGTCCTGGCGCTTTTCTATTTTTAAGTATCTTCAGTGCGTATAACATTTCATCTTTATTTATGTCAGGACCCAGTTCTCGTATATATTTTCATGGTTAGTTTTCAGTCTTTCATCCTCAAAAAGTTGTTCAATGAAATTCTCCCATATTTCTAGTTTTTGTTCAATTTCTGTGACTATTTTTCCATTAATGCCGTGTAATAAGTTGGGTTGTTTATATTTTCGAGTGCCTGCGAGTTCCTTAACTTTTTTTATACGTTAAAGCTGTCGTATTTTGCCTGTAGTTCTTAAATTTCTTCACACTTTCCCCTATAGTAGTCTTCCTTTGCTATTCTGATCTTCCTGCGAATTAGTCGTTGCCTTTCTTTATATTGTTGCTCACTATTACCTTTAAAATTTCTCGTCTTATTCATGAGCCTAAGGATTTCGTCAGTTATCCACTCTTCTCTTCTTGTGGGTTTCTCTTTCTTCAAGATGACACTCGTTGGTTCCATTAGGGCTGATTTGAAATCGCACCATTTTTCATTTACATTTTTGCAGTTTGGGTTTTCTTCCCCAGTTTCAAGGTTTTTCAAATTTTCATTGATTTTTACTCGTAACTCATGCCGCACATATTGATTCTCTAGGTGATCTACGTTTATCTGGCTCTCTCTTTTTTTTTTTATTCTTTTGAGTTTGATGTGTATTTGGGCTATTAAGGGATTATCATCTGAGGGTGCATCCGCACCCGGGTAAGCTTTGACTGACTTGATGCAGTTCCTATATCTTTCATGTATCAAGATGTAGTCTACCTAATTATTCTTTTATCGTTGTCCTGTGGGGATTTCCTTCGATTTGGTAGCTTGTAAAAGGTGTTCGATACTATCATCTTTTTCTTCTGGCAAAACTAATAATCTGTCACCCCTCTCATTTCTTGTCTCGAGTTCATATTCACCTATATATTTATCGCATCTTTTTGTGCCTATCTTTGCGTTCAAGTCCCCTAGTATTATCATAACGTCTCTTGACTTTAATGACTCAAGTGTCTTTTCAACTTGTTCATAAAATAACTGGATTTCTTTGTCGGATTTATCCGCCGTAGAAGCATATATTTGTAGTATGTTTAGTTTCACTGCTTTAAAAGATCCATGATCTTGTACAAATGTCCGAACATTGGGAATGGGACGATTGGGAAAACGTAACGTGTAAATTCTCCGAGCTCGAGTAGCGTTTCCCTGCGCTTCTCCTTAGGCTAACACAATGTCTGTGTATTCAGTATTTGAAAATCTGGGCATTTTTACTTATAAATAATAGTCAAATCACCGAAGTGTCAATTTGACAAAAATGTATTATCTGTACTTCATTGTAAAAATTGTCGGGGAAACGACTTATTTACGGAAGGCTGCATAGAAGACTCATTAATAGTACAGTGACTATATAATCACAGTGTGGCCATACGGTGGTCATGTTTTCTATTGGCTGAAGGCAAAAGGATTCCAAGTTATTGTCATTTTTAACAGTGTACAGAATGTTTAGTTACAAAAAGTTACTAATGTCAAAATAAGACATTGGCATTTTATAACTTGTCAAAAGTTTGAGTGGACGTATCACGTGATGAAATCCGCTTAGTTTTCCTGCGGCCGTGAGTTTTCCAAATTATAGTTTGTTTCTACGTAAAAGAACCGTATTTTGACGTTTTTCGCAAATTAGTTATTTACGATATTCAGAACAGTATTAACATCAAACAAACCAGAACATTTAACAGAGAAATAAAAATTTTCCTGTAAGTTTTATATTGCTTAAATATTCCTAAGTCACAGCTCAATAGATTATTGCGGTGTATAGTTGCAATTCCAGGTTGAACATGTATAGCAAGCAGTTAATGTCGGGAAAACTCCAGTATAGCCCACTGGTACATTTTGACATTTACGGAATATGAACATAAAGGAACTGTTATGCCAATGGTGAAACTGGATTTTAAGCCATAAATAAGAGAAATACTCATTGGGAAATTCAAATTCAATATTATTGTCGACGATTGGACTAACTGAAGTAAATTTGTAAGAAGACTAGTGAGAGGGTTAATGTTCATATTCCTACCGTGTTTATTTTATACTCGCCTGTAATTGAGGTACCACAGCAGGTAGAGTAAATGTATACTCACCTACTGTATGTCTCAGTGGACGTTATCCACAAAAACATACACATCATTGTACGCCAACAGACGCGAAGTCTGTAAAATTGTGTAAGTTGACTGTTTAGAGTTCTGCCCTCACATCCTAACTAAATATGAGCGCATGTCGGTACCCTGATGAGTCTTAACACCAAGAGACGAAACATGTGCCCATTCGATCACAACTAAACAACAGAGCTTGTGCTTCTGTGCACAGCTCTAGGAGAAGGTCGGGTGATAGGTGTCGCTTTCCTTTAAGGAGGGGAGTATAAAATAAACACGGTAGGAATATGAACATTAATCCTCTCACTATGCTATATCATTTATGTTTTGGATTTGAATTTTCCAATTTCCATTAGTTGTAATAAATTGAAGACACCGTATGACTCATATTTCTTCAACATTTAAACTCCGTTGTGGTATTTTATTGTATTTGAGAGATCAATCATTTTGAATAACAATCTTTCACTTCAGCAAATGAATAATTGTCAAATTTTAATTTTGCCTTTAGTAATTTTTTCTTACCAAATGTCGCTTACACCGTTAAAAAAATTCTATTTTTTTATTACATCACCATGGTTTTTCGCAAAATCTGATTTTGACATTGGATTCAAAACTACCAGCCAACAATTGTATGGCCACACTGTGATTATATAGTCACTGTAATTAATAGTACAGTCCCTTTATATATAGTCAAATTTATACCCATTCGGAGTCACGTGATAATCTAGTAATTTTACGTATGTCGATTCTTAAAAATGCAATTTTAGGGAAATAAATGACATTCCGTTTTGTAGGTTATCCTGACATATGCCAATTTCTAAAACAAGGTTGCTACGGGTTTATTCTCTTATATGAAATCAAACTGAATTTACAGGTTAAAGAAAACATAACATGTCGTAAAATGTAAATATAATAAAGATATGTCAGCTGCTACATTAAAAACCTGCTGCGTATAGCAAATTTTAAGTCAATTTCTGTGCATGCATATTCTGTTATAGAACATTGCCATTTGAAGCCTATTTCCTTGCACAATCTATTTAGGGAAGAAACTGAATGTGAAAAATCTCCAGATTCTTCAACCAAGCATTTTTTAGATTTTTATGGTTACAAATTTTTTAGCTACATACATTTTATATACAGTGTCTTGACTGCTTCGTCGACTTCCGTTTTTGCATTCTTCACTTTCTGGCTCATATTTTCGGTAAATTGTGCTCTCCGAGATATTTAACGCAAAAGAAGCACGGCGAACAGCGTTGGAGGGTGAAACTGTTGATTTACTATTATTAATATTGTACTCTTCATAAAAAAAAACGCATAATATTCAAATTAATTGTTGTGACTGCTCGTTATACCGCATGTCCGATGGTTTCTTTTAATTTCCAATTTTCGGCTCAACAATTTTAGGTTTTATTACCCTTATCTCAATAACTTACACGAAAAATATAATCTGACAGATTAGAAACGTCAAATTTTTAAAATTAATTTTATGAATCGACATGCCTTTTTTTCAAATTTCTTCCATTTCATCTATTTTACTAAAGATGAACAGAGACAGACAAAAGTCACGTGACTCCGAATGGGTATAATTTTGACTATACAACAGTCTGGCCATATGAAATGTCACTGATGACATAAGACAGAATATGGCCGCCTCCAGTGGCGGGTCAAAAACAGTGGCGGGGTTGGTGTTGGAAAATAGTTTAATTAAATAAATGCTTAGTATTAGTAAATATATGGCTAAATAGTAAAACAAACAATGTCGTATCAATGAGATATTATAAATGTTATTTAGAGTTAGTGCTCACATAAATAATAATAAATCTACAGAACTTAAAGTGATCCCAAAACTAATAAAACAGTGAGTATACAGTCTAATACGCTTAAAATTAGTTTTCATTACTTCCCACTTAATTTATATACCTAGCCTACATTGTGCATTGCCACAGAAGTACAACTGTATTTGCTTCGATGTGTATTTTGCCTTGTCGTTTTCGTTTTAGCTATTCTTAAACGAACACCGCTGACTTTGGATATAATAAACTTTTCTAATTGATTAAAAGTTGCAATATGTTTTATATCTACATTTAGATTCCATTCTGACCTTTTATGTTATTCTAATATGCTCGATTAACCTGTTTGACCGCAAGCCCCGCTTTTTTATTTCTAGGGAAGCTTTTCACCTTAATACCATGTTCCGACCTATTTTTGCATTCAAATGCACAAGACTCCATACCTAAATTTAAACGTCGATAAAATCAGTTTTTTGGACGGCTAATGTAATTTTAAAATTTGACCAGTTGTTTATAAAGACATTGGTATTTTCAATTGCTGTAGGCTCCGAAGCAGACGATGAGAAAGTAAATAATGTTAGAACAGCATTATCCTTAAGTCTTTTTTGCCACCATACGTGCTTTTTCACATAAACAATCTGCAAAATGCTTTTTACAAATTCTTGAGTTTCCATTCGAGTACCGATTTTCTCTATTAATTTTTTTTGTCCATAAGTTCCGTCTGTCCCTATTCCTAAGGAAAGTTTCCGTTAGCACACATTTTTCAGATTTGCTTTTGCATCCGACTGCACAACAATACCTCATCTGAAGAAAAATTTTGAAATTGATAAATTTCTTTAAACCTTGTCAGCTTACCGTTAATAAATTATAGTTCTAGTTGTTTCTAAAAATTATGATCAGTTTTTAACTATGTACTTGCATTTTAAACGAGTTTTGTTGATTGAATGTCAACTTATTTTATTTGAGTAAATGTGACTTTGACATTTGTGAAATTTAAATCTTATTGTCAAAATGACGCAAGACATAAAATGGCGGCACCAATGGGAATCGTGACCATATATGGCCAGACTGTTAACGTTAGTGTATATAAAGCGACTGTAGTTAATAGATGAGGGGCTAAAATGTTTTAAAAAACGTAAGCTTTCGATAAAGTAGCTCATAGAAATTTTGTTGTTCTCGACGAGTTCTATCACTGGTTAAAATTAATGTACTTATTTCGGAGACACCCTGTATGTTCTTTGCACCCTTAAGGATTTTTAAGCACAGTACAAAGCATGTGTCATTGCCATTCAATACGCTGTAAGGATCCTACAATATATCATTGTAACCTTTTGTTTGTAACATTCTTCTATTGAAACGAATCATTTGAATATGTCTCCTTCAGAAACTCTGATCTAATAGCCGTCACACACTTCGCTATCTTGTGAGTAAGATAAGGGTTTTCATGATTTTTTCGCAGCGGAACAGAAGTAGTTTTAAAATTTGACAATAATATAATCAGTTCTGTCCACACTTTTTGCTTATTTTGTTTGTTTATTTTTGAATAACAATTATAGTCCATTTACTGGACATCTGCACTGTCAAACTGACATTATGTTGGCACCACTGCTATTTTTCACATTTTAACAATTAAATTACTGTACAGTCTAATAAAAAACACATTATTTTTGAGGTATAGCCAAGACATTTTTTTTAATTTTGACACTGACACTGCAGATGTCAAGTAAATGGACTATATTTATGTAGAAGTAGCTGCTGCATATGTTTGATCCTCACTACTATCAAACATTTTCCAAACTGATCATTGCAAATAAAAAAATACTGAAAATTATCTAAATATTCATAATAAATCATCGCCATAAGGTCTACACATCACCCTTTTGCTGTGACGTAACAATGTTCTCTCTTTATTTAACTATAAGGAACTGGACGAAACAAAAAATCTGCAGTTGTTGGTCAGGTCTGCTTTAAGTATGGCTTGTTTTATAATACTGTCAATGTGGCATTTGTCCAAAATGACAGTAAAATAACCCCCAATAACAAGCAAGCGAGCAAGTCTAAAATCTTATTTTAAGCGTTGGGGACCTCTTCAAAGAGGAGGAAAGTCGGATTACATAGGTCAAGAATGTCTTGGTTTAAATAATGTGCTATTTAGAGCATCCCTTACATTAAAGGTTAGGTATATGCCAATTCTTTTTAAAGTCTACTACCTGCGATCTAAATGATCTTTTTGAATTTCAATGTCATATAAAACATACGTTTTAAACGCTATGTTTTGTTATTTCTGACGTCACAGCAAAAGGGTAATGTGTAGACTTTACCAATCATTATCTAGTGCCTTATGACTGCATAGCTTACCTTGCCCTTTATACATGAACTGAATTGAGTTTCAATTGTGATCTGTAAATTATAGATCAAACAGAACCAACATTTAAAAAGTTACTATTTACGAACATAGAATAGAAATTTACTTTTATGTTTTTGTTTTAGATCATACTCCTATTATATTGAAGTTTCAATAGAGCAGAAGGATTGGGTTCGAGTTATCGATTACAGTCATTATTCGTGTCGCTCATGGCAGTACTTGTACTTTGAAAATCGAGTGGTGCAGTATGTAAGAATCGTAGGAACACATAATACAGTAAATAAGGTAATTTCATTGCGGTTTAGACCTACTACCCCTTCAGAAGACGGCTAGAAATAAAATCTGTGAAATCAGTAAACGTCGACATGTTCGATTTTAGGTCTTTCATCTTGTAGCATTTGAGGCAATGTGTAAATTAAAAATTCCAAGAATGATCAATGACATAATCGTCCCTAAATATAATGTAGCCACATTAGAATGTAGTGCATCTGTAATTGAAGGTGTAAGGTAGGTATCAAGTGAAATTTAACAATGAGAATAAGTAAAATATTAAAAGATGAACGATTGAAGTAAATTTAGAGATAGTTAATTGAACTATGTTAAAATTATTGTATTATTGGAATCTGTTTTATTATGATGTTAAATTTCAGCAAAGAATGTGCCATAAAAAATGGTTTGAATCTAAATGTTAAAAAAAAAAATTTGCATCTTTAACTATAAAAACAACTGCAGTACTGTCGTGTAACATTAATCCAGTGTTTTTGCAGTTCAATCTTGTATGATTTTTAATATTTGAATGCATTTATTTACATTTCAGTATTGGATTAAGATTAATTAACATTAACTGTTGTTGTTATAATACAGAAAATGTAAACAGATTATTTAAAAAAAAAAATTGACTTGAATATTCATGACAATTATGTCAAAAAATAATATAATTTCTTTATTAAGCTGTAATGTATACATTTGCCTTTTTATTTTAGTCGTTCCCGTAATGCGTTACTTAATGGTGATACTAAACACTATGACTGGGATTCCGGTTATACATGCCACCAGCTGGGTTCTGGAGCAATTCTAGTACAATTAGGTAAAGAGTGAACTAATAATGTTTTACGTTATAATAATTGTGTTCATATGTAAAAAAAACATGTATTTTTCCTGTGTTATTAGTACTCCATTGTCATCTATGACTTTTTGAACAACATAGTTGAGAAAGGCATTATGAATGGAGATTAGAATTTACAAAGTAAAATTATTAGTTTTTATCAAAGTGTTAAGTTATGAAACTGGTGAAAAGGAAAAGAAACTGATTTACAACATATTAATTATGTATGTAAACAGGGTCCGGAACAATGCGGAGGTAGAAGATATTTTTAAAAGTATGATAAGTTGCCAGTGTCATCGACAAACAAATGTATTTTTTTCTATAGCACATGTTAAAGTGTGCTTTTATCAACTCAAAACAAAAGGTCAAGTTTTACTTTAACAGCAAGGGTAGATAAAGTAGCACTTTAACATCAAGGATAGATAAAGTAATTTAATTTTCTAACTTTTGTTTAAATTAAATATGACAGCTTCGTATTATCGTAGCAACACAATCTAGCTATTGACATTTTGAAATGTGATTGACTGTTCTTATTCTCTTTTGAAATTGTTAAAGTTCTTGCTATAGAAAAAAAATATTGTATTATACACGACGATAAAGTTATTTCTATCCACTCTTGAATCATTAACGACTCGACTTCGTCTCGACGTTAAACGATTCACTCGTGGATAAAATTTAACTTTATCGTCTTGTATAATAAATTACTATTAAATTGCTAGTTTGGAATCCAGCCCTGCCTGGTTTGAAAGTAGATAACCCGCCAATAAAGTTTTTTTTGCTAGGTAAAGTACCCATTCGAATATATAGTTCTTCTAAGGAAACTTCCGTTGCATTTAACTACAATGTCAAAATCTGTACCACCATAATAATAGGAAACTAAATTTTTGCATACGGTAAAAAACATGTATAATTAACATATGAAGTTGGCTGCTCTGAGCGCAGTTGCGCAATCATCATTTTGATTTAAATTTTATTAGATGTCAAAAGTGTCCAGTCTTCTTAATTACCCAATTAGTCGGGTCAATGAATACATAAAACAGACAATCTTCGGAAGTCCTCAGGAACAGCTCCGATTTTGAAGAATTTTTTTTTAAATTTGGTTTTTTATATTATTTGAAATCAGAAACCTTTTGGAGCGGGGACGAAATGATTTATATTGTTTAAACAATATGTATGATAATTAGGTAGAAAAACATTTTTTTTAGGCCACATCCATTGAAAATGAGGAAAAAAGAGATATTTATCATATGTTTTCATATTACTATTGAAAATAATTGTTATATATTAATATACAGTGTGTCCCAAAAGTTTTATACAAAAGGAGAAAAAGTTTATCTTACATGTCACAAAAAAAATATTCTTGATAAAAAGCTCTGCATGACTTGTAGATCCATAATCAAGTACAAAAATTTTAAAACATTGGCTGACATACAGGGAAAATCGAAATTATGATTTGGAATGAGAGTAAAATACGTTCAAACTGTAGTGGAGAGCAAAATGTTCATTGAAATTGTTATTAACTAGCAAAAAATTATTAGATTAGTTATTTTCCCAGATAAAAATTATAAGATTATTTCAATAAATACATCAGCAATTGTTAGATTAATGCGCAGTACGAAACATTGTAAGATGCCGTTCATAATAAGCGCCTGATTTTATTTTACTTGTCCTTATTAAACACGTTCTGGATAGAGTGCTTTGGAATATCTAATAACTGTCAACAAATGTCAAATGCTACTTAATAACAATTTCAATGAACATTTTGCTCTCCACTACAGTTTGAACGTAATTTACTCTCATTCCAAATCATAATTTTGATTTTCCCTGTATATCAGCCAATGTTTTAAAATTTTTGTACTTGATTATGGATCTACAAGTCATGCAGAGCTTTTTATCAAGAATTTTTTTTTTGTGAAATGTAAAATAAACTTTTTCTCCATTTGTATAAAACTTTTTGGGACACACTGTATATTAATATATAACAATTATTTTCAATAGTAATATGAAAACATGATAAATATCTCTTTTTTCCTCATTTTCAATGGATGTGGCCTAAAAAAAAAATGTTTTTCTACCTAATTATCATACATATTGTTTAAACAATATAAATAATTTCGTCCCCGCTCCAAAAGGTTTCTGATTTCAAATAATATAAAAAATCAAAATAAAATAAAATCATCAAAATCGGAGCTGTTTCTGAGGACTTCCGAGAAAAAGGCTTTATTGAGGCGATTAAATATAAATTTTTAAAATTTTACTTTAGCAGATTGCAGCAGGATTAAATATTATTATTTCTACAATAAGCTCTATATCTTAGTCAATGAAGTGAAATTTTGACTTTTCCACACAAAAATAGGCCACATCCTAAACGTGTTATGTACTTGTGTTATAACTTCACTGAGGCTGCCATTCGAAATACGATATATGGAATGTACAGACCGATCAATAAAAAAACCAATTAGAGCAGGCTGTGATATGTGTTATATGTTTGGCAGTGCTGAAGTGTATTGTCAGTTTATGTCAAATTCGAGATTAGTAGGTTAGGTTTTGTTTGTTGTTTGCATATATCTAATACTTACTATATTGCTAGCGGCTATGAGTGGGAAACTCACCGATGAAGTGAGACACACAACCAACTCCTTCATGTATACGGTGAGCTGTGCGCAAGCGCGGCGGCGTCGTCCGCCCAATGGGGAAGTGGTCAAGTTTAAAATTCGCTTTTAAAGGCGGAGTTCGATTTCCCACGCATGCGCACGAGACGCGTTATACTCCAAGTGATGCTATGTCGGCGCCGTAATGTTTTCTGAAGTTTCCAGGCCCTACCAGCAATATATGTGTATTATATATATGGTTGTTTGACACAGACTGACGTAAAACTTAACCTGCAAATCTCGAATTTGACATAGACTGACAATACACTTCAGTACTGCCAAACGTATAACACATATCACAGCTTGCCCTAATTGGTTTTTTTATTGATTGGTCTGTACAATAAAAGTATCCCTAAATGCTTATTATATAAAATATTTAAATGTATTAATAGATATATTTTGCATATTTAAATAATCTTGTTTTTAGAGCAACACGTAACCCGTTATAATTTACTAGTGAATCACCCGAGCTACGCTTCGCTTTGCTAATTGTACGATTTAATTAAATTAAATAACAAGAGATCAATAAAAAAACCAATTAGGGTAGGCTGTGATATGTGTTATACGTTTGGCAGTACTGAAGTGTATTGTCAGTCTATGTCAAATTCGAGATTTGCAGGTTAAGTTTTACGTCAGTCTGTGTCAAACAACAAACAAAACCTTACCTACTAATCTGTTGTTATAATTTAATTTTACTTTTTCGTACTTTTTTTTTAAATAAAATACTGGCCTACGATCTAACTCTAAAAATTAGCAAAATTCTAAGCCATCATACAATTTAATTGGTCCAGTATCTTTGGAGAAGATAGCGAACAAAGATACATACGTACAAAGAAAGAGACCACCGATTTTATGGTATAGATGAGAAAAACCAAAAGAAGAAATTGTTGCGAGCAGTCGAGCATCTTTGCACACATCTTAAAAAATATAGGATTTAAATAGCATACTCTTTGAAGGGGTCTCATGTAATTGAACGACTTTTCTTTAAAACGAGTAAGCTTTTTGGAGTCTTATCAACACATAAAACAAGAAGTATTGCATCAATTTGTGTTTTTGAAGGAGATGTGGATACTCCAAAATAGCACTATAGATCTCTCTGGACAAGACATTGAACTGCGAACTGTTAAAATCCTGCTATATTGGCTACACTGCACAGATATGACATCATGAAAGTTTATGATGTGCAGCGGAAGTTTCTTTAGAAGAACTATACATAATTCCTAGTCGAAACTGATCAACGTAATTATTTTGTAGAAAAATCAGAATAACTATGCGAGTAACTTAAAATAGTTGAGACAGACGTCAAGCTCTACCAGAAATGTTATTTTTATCCAATACCTCCTATTTATGATGCTATAATCATGCCTATTTCAGTTGACTGACGCAAAACCTAACTTGCTAACCTCAAATAAACTAACAGTGCCACCAACAATACACTTCAGTACTGCCAAACGTGTAACACGAATCACAGGCAAGTCTAATTATAAATATATTTGATCTCTCGGTACTTTTCGAAATATCCTCCACCTCCACATCATTGCTGGACCCTGTCTATAGTATGTACCACGGCCTTCTAGATTAATGTGAGACTGACGTCTCTACGTGGCCTGCCACATTTTTATGATTCTGAAACCAACATACTTTGGCGCCATCTGTTGGATTTTTGATATATTATGTGTGACGTAGGCACGACCTCCTGGATTAATATTAATCCAGGAGGTCGTGGACGTATGCTTTCAAAATAAAATAAAGACAAACTTGTAATACGTAAATACGCAACCAGGCGCACAAGCGCAACGAACTGTAGCGCCTCTACAAACCATAAAAAACGGCTTGAACTAAAATTATCCATTCACAAAACTCATGAACTGTCAATGTCAAATTTTTTAAATATTTTTTGAGTGTACCTGGAAATTACAGTTTTTTTGGGAATGTACTATGCAAGACAAAAAAAACTGGTACAGTAAGTATGGTCTGTTGTGAATGTGACTGCTTTAATATGTACAGTTGCTAGGTATTTCTAACTTAACCGTCAAATTGTTTAGACGTTGGTATGGATATAATAAACGTAATTGTTCAGAGCCTCGTTTTAGCTAATCAAATTATGCTAAAATCTCTATCAAGAGTTGTACCAGTTTTTTTTGTCTTGCATAGTACTTCGGATCTAGTGATTTCTAGTAATATTTAAACTTAAGGTTATGTTACATGTGTCAAAAGTCAAAACTAATTTCTTCTAGTTTTTCCTTGTAATAATCAACTATAGCAGTTTTTCCCTTTCCAATAATAAAACCCTCTTTCGTTTCTGTTCCATTGCAACTGAAGAGTATGCAAAAAAATAATGGAATTTGGGAGATTATTATTTTACAAGAAAATGTGACATAAGTCACGTTTTTAAATTTCAAACATTTCAGTGCTGCCAGCAAGCAGAAGTTCCATAACAGAATTTAAACAAGGTACCAACTTAACAGCGTTTTGACAGTTCACGAGTTTTGTGAATGGATAGTATAATCTATGCCATCTTTAAAAAAACGATAGGTTGCCGTGCTTTTCTTTTCCTAAATTGGTAGTACTAAGGAAAGCAGTAGTTATATTTCATTTCTTTGTGGTGGCAAACTTTTTCTAACTAAATTTGAAATGCCGTGTTGCCAATGCTATCAAACCAAAAGACAAGAAAATATGTCAATAAATGTCATTATGACACTTTCCTAATGTCTGAAAAATAAAGTGTTAGTGTAAGTGATTATTGTGAAAAATTTAATAATCAGCATGCACAATGTTGTGTCTTCGGCGACGAAAGCAGTGTGTTAGTGCTACACACATTTCAGACGAGATAAAACCGATCTAAGCAATGATCAAATTATTAGTAGATTGATGAACATTTTCAACGTGAGTACACTGAATTCCTATCCCATAAAAGAAGTGCATCATTTATTTATAGGTAAAAAGATCTGTTATCTATTCTATAATTACTAAAAATAATGTTGCACATTATGGCAACATCGGGCATTCTGAACCTTCAAAATTCCTAACCTAACTGTACCGCAGTTTTGTCAGT
Organism: Agriotes lineatus; assembly: GCA_940337035.1. Taxonomy (NCBI): domain Eukaryota; kingdom Metazoa; phylum Arthropoda; class Insecta; order Coleoptera; family Elateridae; genus Agriotes; species Agriotes lineatus. Next base: position 123,278,855 of record OW679196.1, read on the forward strand.
TCATATACAGAGTGATATCTGTCAGATTGTCATGGCCAACCATCGTTTTTTTAAAGATGGAATAGATTATAGAGACGTTAGTCTCGCATTAATCCAGGAGGCCATGGTATGTACAGAGTGATTTTTTAAAAACTCAATTGCAGCAGGCCCTGGATAGCCTGGATCAGTTAGCAATACTGAAGTGCATTGTCAGTCTATGACAAATTCGAGGTTGTTCAGTTAGGTTTTGTTTGTTATTTAACATAGACTGACAATACACTTCAGTACTGCCAACTGATTCAGGCTATCCAGGAGTCCCTGCTGCAATTGAGTTTTTAAAAAATCACTATGTATAATTACAATTTATTCTAAACTTGAGCCATGTTACGAAGGCGAGCCATGTGAACAAATATTTTGACAGTTCTCAGTGCAGCTTAAATCAGTTTCACACGGTGCGCATTTTACATAAACGTCCGTTGTATGTTGCTGTAAAAGAAATTACCGCACAACAAAACAACGCTCATTCCTCCTCTAGTGTAAAGGCTCGCGTACGCGGCCTTCGACTTTCTCTTCGAAACGGCCAACCACAGAACGCTTTTCTATCACGCGATTTTCAGTGTTTGTTTACTTGGCCCGCCTTCGTAAGTTGGCTGAAGTTTAAATGCTAAAATACTATGCTATATGCTGTTGTATTTTCAAACTAGTATTCAACTAGAAATAGTTGGTAGATTTGGCAATTATTTATATTAATTGTTGAACGTTTACACGTGAGGAATTATTTTTATGAATACTTAATACAAACTTTTCAAAATGTTCACAGCTATGAGACATATGAACTAATCAAACATTTCACAAAATATTTAGTTTTAAAATTAATTTATATTTGATTCAGTAGTAAATCAATACCAGGTGTCTTAAGAGTTACATCTAGTGGGTTTTGAATTTTGTTTGCATGTAAATTTTTATGTGCCGCTAGATTGTTATTGGTATTGCATTATGGGAAATTTAAAGCATAATAGATGTAATTCGTTTTAAGACACCCGGTAGTATATTATTACAAGTGAATTATTATGGCAGGAAGCATATTTATGGAATAATTCCTACGTAATTTTCTTGCAGAAATCTCGATTGAAAAACATTTTTTAGTTTCTTTTAATGTATGTACAATTCTTTTTTAAAATCTTACCATTATTTTACAGACACAAGATTTACATTAGCATTTGTTTTTTGTCAAATATGATAAGACAACAGATATTATCTACAACTTTGTTCTTTTTTTGTTTGATCAGCACAAATTAGTTGTGATTCGTGTAATCATGGAGCCTGTAAATAGAGTATGTCGTAAAATTTGACAAACAGATATCTATAATATTGAATCTAAATTTTGTTAATATGAAGTAACTAGGCCAAGCTCCTTCATGGGGTGTTAGTGCCTCACCATTATTATTCTTTAGGCCAAAACAAAGCAATTAACCAGTACCAAAATGCTCCTTTAAAAAGATACAGGGTGTTAATGAAAAAAATTGTATTTTTATTTGTGACTATAACTTGAAAAGTAATTATCCGATTAATTTGAAAATACATTATAATAAACAAAAAATTAACAGAACGATGACTGAAAAATAGAAAACTATAGCAAACTAGCGATTCATACATTTGCCTGAATATTATAGTTTTCACGAATTTCATTAACAGCCTCGAAAATTCTTTGCTGCAACTATTCTCTCCTGTTAATTAGCTCATGGTAAACAGGCTGGTATGAAGAACCCCATAAAAATAAATGTAGCAGATTGAAGGTGGGACTCCTTGGTGACCATCTCACATGACCAAACTGTGTTACAGTCTAAATGGGTCGTTAAGACGCTTCAATAATCAAAAAGGCAAAGCTCTTTAATCAAGCCTCAACCGTCCTGTAACAGGAAGTTGCCTGGCTTAAACTCAGCGGCAGGGGGATAGGTCTGATTCGATGTGACGTAGCTTCGGGCAAGATGCTGTCACAATAGCTGTTGTTTGAAGCCAAAATAAAAGGGGGTAGGCGCCACGGATTTTATTTATAGAAGGAAGAAACTTATTAAACGGTCCTTGTAGAAATCCAAAATCAAAGGGGGTTGCTTCACTTCGGCGTTTCTGTGAGACATCCCAGCTGTTTTTGGACCTACCTTTGTTGGTCTCCCTGGCTTCGCCGAAACACCTTACAATTAATACAGCAAAGAAAGCATAACACACGTAAATAAACAGACACCTACAAGTATCATAAATAAAAGACTGAGTCCGCCAAGGCCTTTAATTGCACTAATGGCTTCGGTACAATGGTTTATTGGCACTATCCATACTGCCTCCAAACACCAAGGAAAACTCACCCCCTGGGCGTTAGGGTAGTTACACCAACCACCTGCTATATTTTGCTAAAATGCTATGAATAATGCTGAAGAGACGCGGCCAGGATCCAGAGGAAGAATGCCGGAAAGAATGCTAGTATGCTCTCTCAAACTCATGCCGAAGCGCTGTCATTGCACAAGATGACGCAAAAATTCTGGGACCAACCTGCATGGACCTGTTTGTGAAAATCGGGACAATGGGCCGCCAGTCGGGCCATTAAGATAAGGCGGCTTAGGCGTATGCGCTGAGTGGCACATAAGCAAACAGGCTTTTAGAGAACTGTAAGTCAAGTCCAGCTAACGAAAGTGTTTAAAGAAACAGGCATGAAGTGGGACGGTGCATTTTTGCAAGGTGTGCTCTAATGAAAAATTGTAGTCTTGTAAGCTGAATGCAACAGATGTCGCCAGCTACTCAGATTTGCACTAAACATTGCCCAAATGAGAAAAGATGCGGGAAAATGCTGATATTTGAAGTGGAACCACCGTAATTTCGAAAAGTAATCCAAATTTTCAAGTTGTCCTAACAACTGGGTAATCCATCTACCATTGAAATAGTCATTTAACCGTTCCGTAACGATTTTGGAATTAGGGAATCTGCTGTGTATTACCTAACGATTGCTAAGGCGCTTCTGTTGCAAAATCTGTACACGAAAACGATGTCTGCTATTTCTCTTGGAGTAAAATCACCCATTTAAAAAGAAAATCGATCTTTTAAAAAAACTGGTGTGATACACTCACACAACTTCCTTTTAGAGTGATATTATAATTAGCCAAACATTTGATTTTTAATTTTAAAGCATTTCTCAAAAATTTAAAAAAATTACAAATTGTACAAACACGGTACAAAATACAGCGTTAGTTGAAGAGACAAATTTTCTCTAAAATTTTAAGCTGGGTGTTCTATTTAAAATAGAAGTTAAAAAAATAAAAAAGAAAACAAAAGACACCCATTTTAGAAGTATTCAACTGGAAAATCACGTACCTTACATGAATACACACTATTTATGTAAAATTAAAAAAAATCGTTAGAGCCGTTTTTGAAAAAATCGAAAAAAACTGAAAAATCACAAGAGTAAACACCTACTTCCGGTTATGCGATTTTTTTCAAAAGCTTGCTGTTTCATCTAGATAGTACACAAAACTTATATATGAAGTTTCAATGCCATACCTCTTTTAATTTTTGAGATATTCTTTTTTTTATGGAGGGGAAACCTTCATAGGCACCTGGGAAGGGGTCCCAGGTAGTGTTGGATTCCCAGATGCTGAACCTACCAACTAAAACCCCTCCGCTGTGCATCACCGCTGCATTGGAACCGCTTGTGCATTACTTCGTTGCAGGGGTTTCTACTACTATTCGACTATTCGTTATCTGTCCTCTCTCTCAGATAACCTCTTTTCGTTTTTGAGATATTCTGTTCACAGACAGACAGACAGACAGATGGACACACACAGACAGACAGACACGTGAAGATCTGTTGAAAACTCAATTTCGAATTGTTGGGGTGAATCCAATATTTCTTTTATCATAAAAGGAAGTAAAAATACAGAGTCTTTAAAACAATTAATGGCTGTTTATAACAGCCACTGTCTTGATATTGTTTCAAAATTAAAATTGACTATCAAAATCAGGCTACTTGATATTAAAAATTCAAATGTTTACTTTCCAATATAGAAATAATTTTATTTTCATTAACACCCTGTATCTTTTTAAGGGTGCATTTTGGTACTAAGGTGTATTAGGTTAACTGCTTTGTTTTAGTCTAAAGACGCTTTTGTTAATTTTTTTATACCTAATTATGATTCGCCCTGTATACACTTGAACAAATTATTTTTGTTAATAATTTGGTTTTTAATTCAATTAAGGCTAATTCTCTGCAAAATTCAAACCCAAACATACAATTCTTTTATAAATACTTTCCATCTAATTTCTTTATGATGAAATTATTGAATATGATGGGAAGGCAGAATATAAAATTGTTTATCGACTGATAACTAAGTCATAATTGTATCTGTACAGTAATATTTCTTTAACGTACATGGCAACCATTACCATACTGCAACCGATAGGTATTAGTATAGTATGTCGCCACATGGGAAGAAACTAAACGTATAAACCGTTCAATAGTTATTTTCCCAGTAGGTAGACATGGAATTTTGTTTTTATGTTTAATAAAATTAAAACTCCCTAGAATCTCTTTATGACACATTGTCAGAATCAGCTGTTAAGTACAGGAGGCTCACGAAAGTATCTAATTTGACATTTTGAGGTTAAACATGCAATGTTGCCAGTCCTTTCATACTTTGTTTGCCACTAGGCATAATATTTTTGGACATCGGCGTCATGGATACCTATCTGTCAACAAATTATAATACTAAAGCAAATATGCCAAAAGTCATTAAAGGTGACACAAAACTACAAATTACAAAGACCTACAGGCATTATAAAGCGGACAGGCCAGACCTCTGTGAAACTGAAATCTTTGCCCGGCTTATTGACACTTGGGACGTAAGTAGTTATGTTGGTTTAATGTCGGGCTTTGTACTGTTTTAGGTATCTGAAAGAACTATTAGAAATATTATTGGGCAGGAAAAATTTGAAATTAAACCTTTTGGCCCACGACCTAAAAATGATACTATAAAAATTTTGCATTTCGGGAAGATTTGCAACGACAGATTTGGAATTACCACTTGAAAAATGAGCACTTTACTTTGGCTAGACTATTAAAGGACGCGCATGTGAAACATGGACGATGAATGTCACAGATCAAGACATGATAAGTAGGTGGAAGAGAAAAATGCTGCGAAAAATATTTGGAAGGCAGAGCGCAAGAAACTAGAAGAAGAGGCCGACCAAGGAATAGGTGGATGGGGGCAGTAATGGAAGACATAGCAAGGAAAGGAATAGAAGACTGGAGAAATAAAATCATGAATAAGAGACAATGGAGACAGATTGTTATGCAATACATAAATTGTAATAATTAACAATTTTTGTATACAATTTATAATTATTACAATAAAAAAACAACTGTCATTATATCATTATGCCTACTCAAGAAAGTATGAAACGTATTGAGAATCAGCAAGTTGTCTTTCATGAAATTTATCTTAACCAATAATAAAAGTGGCACAAAATCCAAAACCAAATATGGCAACCACGTTTGTTACATTAACATAAAATTATCATTTTGTATAAAATGGGCATAACCTAACTTTTGTTAATGACTGACAGCATATTTACAGGATGAAATTCATCACCCTAACATGGCCTCCTATCGGGAAAATAACTATTGAACGGTTTATAGGTTAGGTTAGGTTTTGTGTATTAAAATTTTAAAACTTAACCTAACCAAACCTAACCTAACCTTTTTTCGATTTGGCGACATACTACACTAATACCAAACTGATAATCTATTGAACAAACCACGGATGTTATGAATCATAACAGTCTTAGATGTCTTAAAATCCTCGCTCTACAAGCTCGGATTACAAAATAACATCTGCGGCAGTTATATCTCATGGTTTAACAACAAAAATTAAATTTGATTCAGCCTGAATATTGCCAACAAAAAGTAAAACTTTCATATGTTAAAGCCTAATAACAGTTACATGTTTCACTGCAATTTGCCATTCTTATAATTAACATCTTGAGTACTAATAATTGTTACTTTTGATTAATTAATAGGTCAGCCATACATAATATCAAGTCTGAGACTCCTTTTGTGGGACTGTGATGAGCGGAGTTACAGTTATTATATTGAATCTTCTGTGAACATATGGGACTGGGAGATGGTAATTGATAAAACACGAGAATCCTGTAAATCCTGGCAAGTTATACGATTTCCTCCTAGGCCAGTTGTTTTCATTAGAATTGTTGGTACTCATAACACTGCAAATGAGGTATGTATGTTTTGTTTAAATTAAGGTGTTAATTTGAAAAAGTTTGGAACATATAATTAATTGTGTTTATAAACCCGTTGGATGATAAGGAGATAACAAATGGTTATTTCCAACAGGACTTAGCCGCTGCCCACACAGCATGAGCAACAATTAATTATTTAGAACAGTTTTTCCCAGAGCGATTGATTAGCATAGAATTATGGCCAAATCCATCACCTGATTTGACCCCTCTTGATTTCTTTTTATTTCCTTATTTAAAAAACGTATTCTTTAGAAATCCAGTTTAGAATTGGCAAGAACTGCAACAAGTAACTGAGGCTGCAGTGGCAAACATAAGGCCTGAAATATTGCATGGAAGAATTCACTGTTGATTACATGAAGATGGACATCATTTCGAACAACTGCTCTAAACACTTAACTGTTTTTTAAAATACACTATTTTTCCAATTTATTCAATAAATTTAAGATTCTTACTCTTGATGTCATTGATAAGTGCGCACGCTTATGTAAATGTCAATTGTGACGTACGGAGTAAATTGACAGCATGGTAACCAACATTAACAGTGCCAACCTAAGAAAAAAAACAACCATTTATGATCACCCAGTATATGTGACTGTTAGTACATTGACAAAAATGTCTTTAACAGCTAATTAATCTTTGTACCAGAAATAATATTTTACTGATTTATTTTTACAAAATTCATCATTTGAAAACTGGGAGACCAAAAAGATGACACAGATAAACAAAGGCGTGTTATGGTGTATAGAACTTTAGGAATAACAATTGGAAACATGTATTTATACTATGTTGAAGATTCTTAAAATAGATTTTTAATTATCACAAATATGGCTTTATATACAGTATGGTGCAAATGAAAGGAATAAATACATTATTTCGTAAATCGGTGACTTTACAGAAAAATCCTGAAACCTGTAGATTTTGATTTTTAAACGCGTGCTTTGTTAAATTTTCTTTTTATTCGTGAAGCCATCTGTGAGGGTGTGGTGATGATTTTTTTAAATAAAAAAGTGGGTCATGCGATACTTCCTTTGAAAGGTCTTTTAATTACACTGGTCAACACAGTTTGGTTTTCTTATACATCCATATGTGTAGTTTATGTCTTTTGTCACGCTGATTCTGAATCTGATTTCAAATTTGCTCCATCACGTCAGAATTTTGAGAAATGTTCTTAAATAGTTTTTCAAAAAACACATTAAATTTTACACAATTTCAAAGTTACTTTTATATAATAAAGATAGTACAAGAAATATTGTTCTGCCGAACATTGACTGGACATGTCTGAACATGTCCTTGCATTTTTCCTATGTCAGAGCACTTAAACGACGCCCGTTTTTGCTCGGGAACCAATCAAATTAAGAATCAGTCAATTTCTGGCTATGTGGGTGTATAAAGAGCTATACCGGCTCTTTCGGTTCAATGTAAATCAGTTTGTGATAGTTGAACGTCTGTTTATTTCTCAATGTCCCATACGTGTATAAATAATCCAAACAGCTTCTGTTATGTATGTGGAGAATTCACTACCCACCAGCATAAGCTTTGCGTAACTTAGGTTTTATTATCAGACAATCTTATCATTTTAAAAGTATTAAATCATTTGAAAATGTTGTATAACGCATTCGTTAGATCTAAACTGGCGTATGCACCTGTTGTATGGTATGCTATTAATATTGGACCTAAACAAATATTGGAGAAGGTTCAAAATAGATTCCTGAGATATTTGTATTATAAAAAACATAATGCTTTTCCGAATTATTTAACAGTGAGAATGATTAGGCTCCACGAGGAATTTGAAGTACCTAGCTTGGAAGCATGCAGAAACTACAATCTTCTAATATTTGGATTTAAAATTTTCAACAATTTTATAAACGATTCCAAACTTCTGGCTTTAATAAAATTAAAAGTTCCCAGTAGATTTATAAGAAACTCTGCGTTGTTTTATATATATTTTTCAACATTAACGCGTAGATCTCCCATTGATTGCTTTATGAAACTTGCTAATGAAGTATCTGTATTATATGATATTGACTTTGCGCAAACACACCACTCCCTGGCCATGCAACTTAAACAATACTTCTCCATAACAAATCCAACGTAATCACTTTATAACGTAAACCCGCCAACTCAGACATTATACTACTGCTGTATAGTTCAAATTTATGTTTCTTGTTGTTTTGTTTATTCTAATTAAACAATTTTATTATTATTTTCACTTTTTTTTTCGATATTCTCTTGTAATTAGACCTTAGCCTGTTAGGGAATAAATAAATAAAAATAAAAAAATATTACACCTTTATTAGAAAACTTATATTTTCACTATTTTGGCTTAACCATTAAACATCAAGACAAGCCATGGGCTCCCAGCATTTGCTGCACACTGTGCTCTTACTTTGAGGGGCTGGTCAAACGGTAAGAACATCGCTATGCCATTTGCAAGACCTATGATTTGGCGTGAACAAACGGACCATTCGACTGATTGCTACTTTTGCTGCACGAATCTATCTTCCTCAGCTGAATGAGTAAAGGTTATAATAATGAATCTCTTTATAATTGAATACTGAATTACAAAATTATTATTTGTCAATCACACTCCTTAGTACTTTTAATAGAACCTTCTTTTAAGTTAGATTGTATTATTATGCTTGGTTTGACATTACAATCAATCAAAACTAAATGTTGTCAAATTATTTAATCAAATTACTTTTTCCAAATTAAACCTAAATTACAATGCTTTCCACTAATTTTGTCGTACCAAACTTGTTAATAAAAATACACTAACCTTCACGAAGACTCACTTGTACCTTGAGTGTATTTTCTATCAGCTCCTAACCAATTGGTAGTCGTCAAACACCTCCCTTGAGTTGTTGAAGACCCAAAATAGCCCGTTGTAGCTCTCGTACCTCTTAATACCTTGATAAATGGTAGTACAGCATGCCACAATCACTCTCACTTTCACTTACTGATGGTTTAAGTACCAATTACCACTTCAAATGGTTTCAAACAATCTTGAAATTATAATATGAATAATAATTGTGACCTTTGGTCAAATTTGATCGTGAAGAAGGCTATCTTGCTATCACGTACCAAATATACAATATTACTCTCACAATTAAAGGAAAGTTAGCCCTTTAACGTGACTTATTGAAAGTATATTATTCAAAATTAAAGAACTTTTTTCACTTGCACTAAACAACCCCTGGTTGCCTATTGCTACTACCACCAGTAATCTATCACCAACTGTTATCACATGATACCCTTTAGATAGCTGGATATTAATATTGAATTCATTAAGCATCCATACAGCATGCTACATTACACCATCCCCGTTGGCCACGCAATCCACATGAAAGAAACGTCTTCTCGACAGAATTAATTACAAAATGTACAAATGGCATATCAGCGCAGACCTCAAAGTTGTAGCAATTCTACTCAGTTTACAACTAGGGTATACAAAGTACTGCTGTTTTCTTTATGAGTGGGACAGTCGATCAAAAAATTCCCACTAATTGTTAAAGACTGGCCAGTCAGGGCTCAGTATATTCCTGGACAAAAGAATATACTTCTAAGCCACTATTGGAACCTGATAAAATATTTCTACCGCCATTACACATAAAATTAGGTTTGATGAAAAATTTCGTCAAAGCAATGGATAAAGATGGCCGTGGATTCCAATACCTTAAATAAAAATTTCCCAATATGTCAGATGCAAAACTTAAAGAGGGAATTTTTGTAGGACCCTAAATTAAAGTTCTACAAAAAGATACAATATTTGAAGAAAGCTTAAGTGACTTGGAGAGTGTTGCTTGGAATACTTGTAAAAGTGTGACCTAAAATTTTCTAGGAAACAAAATCTGACAATTATACCTAAAATACCCTAAAATAATGGGACACCGATTAATCATAGATTCCTTACGTCATAATAAATCGATTAAACGCAATATACCTTAGTACAAAGTCCCTTCAGTGAAAAGTTATAGGGCCGCGAAGTTAAATTTTTTATTTTTTATTTTTTTGTTAATTTCCACAAATGTAGAGATATCGATTTGAATGTTGGTATACATGCTTACTATTTTGTAGTGCACTAATAGAAAAAATTTCATAAACTAGACTTGACTGTAAGAGGCACTTTACCTATCTTTGAAAACTTTTTTTAACTCGAACTTCGTTATCTGTAACATTTTTTGAAATTTTAGGTTATTATCTGAAAGAGAATTAAAAAGCACAAAAATAATGTCCCGTCCTAGGCACTGGAATATTCGAGTACTATTTCCTAATTTTTTTAATTACTCGTATTAATCGGCGGAAAAATAGTATATGTATCTTGGACTAAAAGCAACATTCCCAGACTCCTGTGTTGTTGGGCTCAGCATTCGCCTGGCCCAACAATATTCACAATTGTCCGGGAATATTACGCTTTTCGTCCTAGATACACAATGTACTATTTCCAAAACCTGACATGCCAGAATAAATTTGTTTTTATTACTATTATTACTAAAAGAAACGAAAATTGTACATAGTTTCTAAAGAAAAATTTAAAAAAATGAAGATTTGTTGTCTAGTGTTATCTATTCAACCATATCAGCAAGTTGAAGTAATTTAGTTTTGTATACTTTTGTCAAAAAATGTATTTAGAAAATTACAATTCAAAGAACGCATACGCATCAAGATGGCACAAATAACTCCGGAAGTTATAGAAAAAGTTTGAGAAGATTTCACTGCTCGTCTTTCTCACTGTATCATAGCTGAGGGTCGTCAATTTGCGCATTTGCTCTGAATTTGGTTGTATTTAATTAATAAAAATATTGCAATAAGAAAAATGTTTGACAGTATAAAAAAAATACTTAAACTTGTTGATATGGTTGGATAGATAATTAAAAAACCTTTCAAAGGAGGTACCTCATGACCCACGTTTCTATTTAAAAAAATCATTGATGACTTCACCACGTTCACACAGATGACGCCACGAATAAAAAGAAAATGTAACGGAATGCGTGTTTAAAAATCAAAATCGACGGGTTTCAGGATTTTTCACTTATAATTTCATAAGAGCATTAATTTTTTCCGGTAATTTTTTAGAGTGCACAGAAACAACGTATTAATTGGCAGGAGCGGTACTCGAAAATAAAATATCGAGTGATACCAAAATGTATCTATAGTAAGTTGTTAATATGTTGGTAGCACTGTAAGTCTATGTCAAATTCGAGGTTAGCAGGTTAGGTTTTGGCACAAAACCTAAATAGCACACAAAACTTATATATGAAGTTTCAACGTCATACCTCTTTTCGTTTTTGGGATATTCTGTTCACAGACAGACAGACACACAGACGGACAGACAGACAGACCAGTGTATAAAAACACGTTTTTTGGGTTCAGGGGACTCTTAAACGTGAAGATCTATTGAAAACTCAATTTCAAATTTTTGGGGTGAATCCAATACTTCCTTTATCGTAAAAGGAAGTAATAAAAATGGTGAGCAGGAATATGCATAACCGTGATAAGCCATGTAAATTGTTTATGTTCAGAGGTATGACCAACCACCCGGTGTAGGTATTACCACGGTCAGTAGGGAGAATCTATTCAGGAAATTAGCGGGGACCAGAATACAGAGGAAATAGATCCAACCTAACCTAATTTTCAAAATTTAGGTGGAATCTGAGATCAAGTTGACCAACATTGGCTAGTTATTTGAAACACATAACGTGTAGTATTTTTAAAAAACATTTGCTGGTTAATAGTAGGCATGAACAGAATTGAACAATTATTACATAATATTTTTAAGAGTCTAAAGATAATGAATAAATGAAAAAAAAATTATATATTAACTAAAAATAGAACTTCAGACATTGAGAAAGTGTCGTCCATTTTGGTCCAAGTAATTTTGTCTTCTGGGAAAAAAATCACGAATAACACAAAATTACTTTGGAACCTTTTTTCAATTTAGTAATATACAGTAATAATTCATTATTTCATAAATTGGTGACTTTACAGAAAATCCTACGACACTAATTAAGAACCAATAGAAAAATTAATTTTAGTATGGTTTCCAAGCCAACAAAAAAATGTTTATCTACGACCACTACTAAAACTAGGCCTTTTAGCGCTAGCTTGTTTTACTAAAAGTGACGTTTTATAGTTTAGTATGATTAAAGAAATCAGCTGTTTACTTTTAGCCCATGTGCTAAAAGTGAAGTGAGGTATAAAACTACAATTTCGAACTGGAAGTGAAGTTGTAAAGTTATTTTAGTTGTTTCTTGCGTTACATTTTTGAAATAATTAAAGCGTCATGTAATGAATACAGTCAGATGTGGAGTATTAATAATTACATTTCGTAACTGACCTTGACAGTACTGGCTTCGCAAATATTCGCCTGCGCGGCATGGCCTACTGTTTATTATGACATAAATTAGAAGTGTCGTAGATGCAAACCTTTGTTAAATCGATATTTATGGATTAATAACAGTAAAATTAAGGTCGTAGATAAAATATTGTATGCAACGCGTGCTAAAAGTCGTTTATGCACGAGACATGTTATGAAACTCAGCCTTCGGCTTCGTTTCATAAATTTCATGTCTCGTGTATAAACGTCGACTTTTAGCACTTGTTGCATAAATAGCTATTTGATCGTCTTTTTTAAGTTGACAACATAACTGAAAATAATAGGCGATAGTTTTTTTACATTCACTGTTGTTAATATGTTGGTGGCACTGTAAGTCTATGTCATTTACATTAAAGTACATGTTGGGGTCAAAATAAACCATTTAAAAAAATCTGTAAAAAACTTTCCCAGCACTTCCCTCGTCGACATTGTGACACTAACAGCCAGTCTTATAAAGACCACTAACCTGAGGTTAATTTTATTTCGTTGTTAAAATAAACAAAAACGCATCAAAATTTGTTTATCCATGAATAAAATGTCATAAGCACTAACGTTTTTATACACTTTTGTTTATTTTAACAATAAATTAAAGTTAACCTCAGATTAGTGGTCTTTATAAGACCGACCGTAAATAATTTTAAAAACCAAATTAAGTTAGGAGTAAAAATATCTTCACGTTTCTAATAAATTAAGTGCATTTTTAAATTAAAAAATCTGGTGTGATACACGCACACAACTTCTTTTTACAGTGATCTTATTACTAGCTAAAAATTTGATTTTTAATCATTTGTCAAAATTTTTCAAAAATTTGAAATTCTACAAAAACGGTACAAAATAGAGCGTTAGGTGAAGAGACAAATTTTCTCTATAATTTTAAGCTGAATTCAAAAATGTAATAATATACCGGGTGATTTATTTAAAATAGGAGTTAATAAAAAAAATAGAAAAAAAACAAAAGAAACCCATTTTAGAAGTATTCAACTGGAAAAGCACCTATCGCACATCAATACACATTAAAAATGTAATAAAAATGTAAAGTTAAAAAAAAATCGTTAGAGCCGTTTTTGAAAAAATAGAAAAAACTGAAAAATCACAAGAGTAAACACCTACTTCCGGCTATGCGATTTTCTTTAAAAGCTTGCTGTCTCATCTACATGGTACACAAAACTTATATATGAAGTTTCAACGCCATACCTCTTTTCGTTTTTGAGATATTCTGTTCACAGACAGACACACAGACAGACCAATGATAAAAATATGTTTTTTGGGTTCAGGGGAGTCTAAAACGTGAAGATCTGTTGAAAACTCAATTTCGAATTTTTGGGGTGAATCCACTTCCTTTATTGTAAAAGGAAGTAATAAAGCGAACAACAACAAATACAAACGGTAACCGTCGAAAAATATTTAATATCAAAACAATTAAATCAGGGTTGGCGTTAGGGTTTCCAAGTCCCGGGACCAAAAGTATTTTTGGGACCTACGAGCTAAATTTCAAGTCCCGGGACTAGTCCTAAAGATCCCGAAAATAGTCCCGAAAGAGAAATAGTGTTCAAGTGAAATTTCCGAATGCGAATTCCAAAGAAAAACAAGTGTTTTAAATTAGTATAATATAATAATAAAATAAAGTATTTCTGTGCTGATAATGAGCTGCGCTGGGAATCGTCTATAACTTCATTACTTTCTTCTGGTACTAAAAATGTCTGTCGTTCTTCATTTTTGCTTTTGCGTGAACTGCAAAATGCTTGAGTAATCCTTTCGTCGAGCCGCCTCTGGTTATAATAATTTTATTGGGACAAACTTTATATTTCGTGAATTGTTTATCTTTCGATATATAAAAGTGTTGTTATATCGACTTCAAATCATAATTTTTTTATGTAGAATGACGATAGGTTGGGAATCGGAATTTGTTCTAATTCTAACGCTTTAGCAGCAAATAACGAACACCTTTAAAACATAAAAATAGAAATTATTCAGCTTCTTTGCACATAATTTTAAAAGTCTACAAATTTAGTTACCTTGCCGTTACTACGTATACACACGACTACGCGTAAATAATATCTAAATCCAACAAAAGAAACAAAAAAAATAAATAAACGAACACTTGTAAGTATGCTTGAAACAACAGACATGTTTAATTCTAACCAACCGAAAACAATACAAGGTCTGATAAAAAAATACGGTGAATAATTTTATTACAAAGTAATAAGTTTACATGGAAATGGAATTAATCTCCTTCAAAGTACTGTCCTTGGCTAAAGATGCACTTATCCCAACGTTGCATACATGACTGGAAACAGGCTTATTTCGGAAGGGCTTTCAGCGTCTCTTTCGTGGCCATCTCAATGTCAGGAATGGTGTCAAAATCCACAGCGTTGGTGGGGTTTTTCGTCACTGGTCGATGTCGATTCTGTGACCTGTCTAGTGTATACCAGTCCCCACTAGACAAAACAATGAACTGCACCTAGTGCATAATTATCGGGATATTTTTAAATTTTCCTAATAATATAATGTTTTCATTGTTTTAAATTGTACAACTAGTTAGTCAAAGTCAAAATATCTGTTAAATTATAAAGGAATTAAAACCAGATTCAATTAATAAAAGACATATAATCGCCGAAAAATGAATACAGATTTCTTCCAAAGGTGATTTTAGCTTCGAAGCGCCGCTGTTCGAATTCAAGCAGCGAATGTGTCCGTCTCGATCATGCCCTCCCCAAAGGGCCGCTTCCCTGCACATGTAGCTCCCGTAACAGTGCCCAATTGTTCTCGCCTTGGCGCCATTCCGGGTGACTGCCACTGCACCCCATTAGCGCCGGGAAGGAATTTTTGGGACCAGCTCGCGGGTCAGAAACGTGCTCAGTAACCAATTCTTAACACGGCCTTTCCTGACTGAACTGAGTGTCCTCACTCGGGTAACACGGCACGGAAGTCTGAAACTTGTACAGAATGTCTGAGACAGAGCACCTTGACAAATAAAATAGAATAAAAAATGAACACGGCAGGTTGCACTCCTTAGGTAACAGCAATCCAACCTATACCCTAATGAGAATACAATACACTGGGCCCAGTTTATTATTAATTAATAAAAAGTTGAAAAAGTAAAATATCTACATATAATAATTAAAAATTTGGTCACGTCACCAGTAGCCTTGCGCCCGCATACCTCAGTGACCCCAGGCATATTATGTGAATACCACTACCATTCGACCACAATGTGTTCCCGCCAAAACAGAACTATGTGTTACCTGTACTTGACCACAAAGTGTTACCGCCGAAGCCCATAGCAAGATAATCACAAAATACCCCTGACCCTTACCATCACTCTCCATTATCACCCGACTCTCCTACTCGAATCGGATCCATGGCCTGATGTTATCCACACCAGCCACGCTGTGATACCTCAACTGAGAGCGACTACTGCCTGGGATGTCTGACACTTCATATCGGTCGTTTCCCAACACCCTTGAAATCCGGAAAGGACCTCGCCATCTCGGTTGTAGCTTATGGTTTGTTCCCGTAGCAGGAGTACTCGTAATTCGCAGCAGTACCAGTTCCCCTACGAGGTACGGACGAGACTGACTCCTTTTCTGGTCAAACCTCCGCTTCTGTTCATCCTGATAGCGATTCATGTGTCCTTCCATTCGTGCTCGGATTTCTGTCACGTCGACCACCTCCTCTGTGTTAGTCACAAGTTGTGCCTGTGAAATAACTCTATACCCCATTAAAGCTTCGCTTGGCGTCACGCCAATCGCCTGATTAAGTGTACCATTTAACCCTATCTGAATATTATTAATGTTCTCGTCCCATTTCTTTTCAGCTTTATTTGCTCCTATGGTAGCTAACGAGTCTGTTATAGTTTTGTTATAGCGCTCAACCTGACCGTTTCCGCGAGGCATAGCCACTGCATTTAAATGATGTTTAATGCCAACTTTCAAGCAGAAATCTTTGAATTCACTACTCGTGAATGAGGTCCCTCTATCACTTATCAGCCTATTGGGGACTCCGAATACTTTAATCATATCATTGAGAACCCTTATTGTAGATTTAGAGTTAGTGTTTTTTACTGCATAGATTAGGATAAATTTTGTAAAGGCGTCTATTATAACAAGAACATGTGTATTACTTGTCGTGCTTCTTTTTTTATAGGGTGCAATTCTCCCTGCGGTTTACCAGAAGGTGATTTAAAATATAAACAATTCAAGCAGTTTTTCACATACTTCTTAATAAATCTACGCATCTTCGGAAACCAATATTGACTTCCAACCAACTCATAAGTTTTTGCAAAAGCAAAATGGCCATTTCTACATATAAATTTTGCTGCTACTTGTTAATTTAGTGGTAGCATTCCACAAATTGTTCTAATCGCAATTGCTTTACTATGGGTACAATTATTGTAATTACATTAATTGCGAGCTACAGTGGCGTAACGCTTCATGAACCAATTTCAATTAAATTGACGCCATTATAATAAGAAAGGAAATAATTGGCATTCAATTATTCATTTAAGACAATTGTATTTAGGTATGTAGGCACATATTTTCGGTGCCCTGGGCTAATTTATTTTTCCAGGATTCAGATCGGTCACATGCATAAATTTCACAAGAACTGGCGACTTACCAGAAATTCCATAACGCCCCTGCAGTCTGGGTTGTAAATCAGAAACATGATACTAGGGGTGCAAGGCGAACAGCGAGTCCTTTCATATAGCAGGTGGTTGGACGTACATATGATTACGCAATTTTATTTAAGTAGCGACCTGATACGGAGCACATCCGTAAACACCACAAGCACACAAATGTAAACAAATACGAATTATTAATTTCTTATAATTATGTACATCGTTCAATATCGGCATTAAACACACATTTTCGCTTGTTTCGGGGCTGCCCATCGTAACCCGTGCGAAGTAATTTTGTACACTATTCCCCCTTTTAATGCATAGTTTTGAAATACATCTTTATTATTAGGAGTAACATTTCCAGTCCCAAGAGTTGATTTAATGTATTGAGTACTTTTGTCATATTGTTGGGCTTCAACAACCAATCTCAGATAAATTTTTAGCTGTACATTCGGAAAATTCGTTTAAGATATACAAAAGTGTCTGTAGTATTTCTGGTTGTTCGATACCACATTAACCACAATGTTATTAATAGAATTGATACCAAATTAGAGGTGTTATTGTCTTGAAAAAGTAAAGTGTCGCCAGCCCTCGAATAACACACATCATATAATTCAGTAAAATTTTGTCCAATCAAAACCTCTACACCTATTACACTTTCTTCGATTATGTATAATTCGACTCTCCAATAACGCCATCGATTTTTATTTCTGTACGTGTGAACAAAGTAGGTTTTAGTTGTTGACCGAAAGCAGTGGACAAAACAATTGCGCAATCAAGTGGCTTTAAAGTTAACAAGAATTTTTCGGCGGTACGTTTTCATTATCGGAAGCATTCTTGTAAAATTTTGCGTTACTATCTTGTCCTGATCTTGTAACATTTACGTGCCTATATTCAATTGCTTTTTGACGTGAAGTTCCCTGCGGACAGCTTCTTTTAAAATGACCGCCCTGTCCACATTGATAACATGTTCTTAAATTACTTTTCCCTTTGTCCCTTTTAGATACGCCTACCTCATTCTTTTCATCTAACGTTTTAAAGTGGCTCGCTAATACTGCAGGATCTCGAATTCCCGCCGTTTCTACAGAAAATTTGATTTGTTCGTCACTTATTCCGCCCATAATCAAATTAACTTGATCCTCATCCGAAATGCCCAATTTCAGTTTATGAATTAATGCTAATTTCTCAAACGTATATTCGTACAATGTAGTGCCTGATTTTGGTATACACGACATCATATTATAAAAGCTTTATTTAAATCCCGTTTTGGTTTGAAATTTTGCAACAACATTGCTTTCCACTCGGACCACTCAAATATCCGTGTGGGCAAGCCACGATACCATATCTCGGCGGGACCTCGTAATTTGCTTAATGCCAAATGTGAGACAGTTTTGTCATCCCAGTGATAAATATAGGCATATTCTTCGACAGATTCTAACCACTCGGTAATATTTTGGGCAAGTGGATTAAATTCGTCGATTAAATTAGCTGTAAGCGTATTGATACTTGAGAATTGGTTTTTATCTTTTACCTGAAGCTGGCGTGCAAACTTGGCCATACCTTCGACGATGGCATCGCCTAATTGTGACACTGTTGTCACACTTTCCGGCGACCTCCTCATCCGTCCTTGAGCTTCGCCGCAAGAGCGCCTCGATACCTCCAGGTGTCCCGGGGTCTCCGATCGACGGGATGACGATCCAGCACCACCTGCCTGAGAACGTCCAGCGACCGACCGCTCCGAAAAGGCCCTTCGCCGCTTTCCAAGATCAGCTCCTGGACTTCGGGTTCGGGGTCGGCGAGCCCGGTGCTGTCGCTCCACAGAACGCCGCCGGCTGGTCGACCGCCGAGTACCGGCACGCCGCTCCTCTCCATTTACGACGGCCCTTCCTGGTTCAGCCATAATTCACTATCTCACTAATTATCGCGCGCGCAAACAAATACGACTGCTACCTAAGTAGATATGATCTTTATCCCACTTCTGATGTTAAATTATAAAGGAATTAAAACCAGATTCAATTAACAAAAGACATATAATCGCCGAAAAATGAATACAGATTTCTTCCAAAGGTGATTTTAGCTTCGAAGCGCCGCTGTTCGAATTCAAGCAGCGAATGTGTCCGTCTCGATCATGCCCTCCCCAAAGGGCCGCTTCCCTGCACATGTAGCTCCCGTAACAGTGCCCAATTGTTCTCGCCTTGGCGCCATTCCGTGTGACTGCCACTGCACCCCATTAGCGCCGGGAAGGAATTTTTGGGACCAGCTCGCGGGTCAGAAATGTGCTCAGTAACCAATTCTTAACATATCCAAAGCCTGCAAAATTTCAATTTTAGAGTGAAGCACCTGTATGTAAAACAATGCTTAATTTATAACATTTTACGTGAAAGCAAAAACGTACATGCTTGATTTTTAAGTAATTCACATTTATACAGAGATCCCAAGCGTTACACACAATAAGGAATTTCCTAACTGGTTTTATAAATTTTTATTTCAAATTTATTCTCTTTGTTTTATTTAATTTTTTAGAATGCACCTTCTAAAAGCAAAAAACATTAGTTGCCTTTATACAAAAACCGAAAACCACTGCCCTTCATGTCAATCAGCATAAGACGATAAAAAATCAAAATCCAGAGGAAGGAGATGATTTGTCAACAAATTCCACAGAAACTGAAACTGCATCCACTTCTATTTCTGCTAATAATGGGGAGCTTATTTTGACAGCACTGATAGACTTCTTGAGAGTCTTTCTAATTTAAAGAAAAAAGAATTATTGGAGAACCCTTACAATCTCCGAAAAACGGTATTTTCTTTCTCGGAAAAAAATTACATGTGGAAGTATAGTTCTCCTATGAAAATAGTGAAATAAATATTTTGATAGTTAGCTATGAAATTTTAGGTGGCATGTGTATTATTAAATCAGAAAACCAAAATATTATAACGTGACGAAATACTAATGACAGTGACATTTTTGCTAAATTATAATCATTAACAAATTCTGTTACACATGGAAAAAGGTTTAAATTTGTCAGCAAAATGAATTAATCTTTCGGAAGATGCAAAGTTAATAGTGAAAGTGTGTATGATGCTCTTTTAGATAAAAATGTAAGAATCCTTTAACGTTAACTGCAGAACTAACAAAAGTTCCTATATGTACTGTTGTTAATATAGTTTCCAAACAAAGGTTTAAACGAAAAGCTCAACAGCCAAGAAATGTTTTTAGTAAATTAACTGACACGGAAAAATTAGCCATCAGGGATGTGATTTATAGGATGTACGAAAATAAAGAAGTACCTACTCTAAACCAGATTCAAACAAAATTAGTGAATTGCGGCATTGATTTTTTATATAAAAGTGATACTTGCTTTACGGTCTGTCCTTAAGAATATGGATTTTACTTATAAAAAATCAATAAAGACTCAAGATAATGGAATCTCTTAGACTTACTACTCACAGAATCACATTTATTGCTTCTCTAAGAAAATTTAGATCAGAAGGAAAGGAGTTTTGTTATTTAGACGAAACTTGGTACGATACCCATGATATTACACAGAGACGATGAGTGGATTCATCACAAAAATATGGTTTGGATACATATAATGTTGCATGCTGGAAGTGAAAATGGATGGGTTGATGGAGCACTGCTGCTACTCTGCTAAAAATCCTAAAAATAATTCTGCAGATTACCACTGTGATATGAATGCAGAATTGTTTGAAAGCTCATTCAAAAATACATTGATACCAAAATTACCAAAAAATGCAGCAATAGTTATAGATAATGCTTCGTACCACAGCCGCCAAGAAGAGGAGAATCCAAATTCAAATAGTAAAAAATGTGAAATTATAGAATTTATGCAACGACGGTTTAGAAGTGCCAGCAAAACTACAAAATTATTGTGATTAAAAACAATTTCTGAAAAATGGTATTCGAAATCTTACGTTATAGCACTGCCTCCTACACTTACAAGCCATGCTGTTAGACTTGGCAACATTGCATCTCTGGTAGTTGGTGGTCCTAAATTACAATACTCCCATTTGAAATAATTTTGCTTTAAAGAGCACAGTTTTACTCCTTATCAAATTTTACTCTGTAATTAACTAAAGATAGCTTCTGTAATGGTGACATTTATTTACATAGTCAAGTAATACAAACATGTAACAGTATATTTATTTAAAAAAAACAACCTAACCTATGTAACACATGTATAAAAGAACATTTCTGTAATTAATTTAAAGTTTGTAACTTTCTATACACCACTGCTGATTGAGAGTACAACATATATGCAAAAATATGGTGCTACAGCTGTAAATAATCATATTTGAACATAATAAACTTATCTGCTTGGTAACATCTAAATTTGTGTGACGCAAATTGTTCCATAAACTTCAAAAAACTGCTGGTGACATCACTTAAAAACACTTTCACTGTTTGTGCATGTCTTTCCAATATTTGTCTTCTTCTACATTCAGGAGTTGTCCTTTCTTGAGGCGCTTTCGACGACAATATGTTGGTAAATTTGGAAATACGCTTGGAACAGCTTTGTCAGCTAATTGAGGGTAATGTAATGTAGTTTCCATTAAAATATATTTCACACACGACAGAACTTTTTGTTAGGGTCCAACGTTCTCGTGCTGTTGCACGAAGCCATGCTTTCTTTCGGATCTCGTTCATTTGAAAAGAAAATGTTGTTAGCATTTGCATACGATGTTCTTTTAAGGTACTGTTGTGGTTGGTACACAGCATCTTCGTGGCATTCTAAATATAAAATTAAAAGTTACAAGAAATGCCTTAAAGATGAGGTTAGGTTGTTACTTACCTCAGTGAAATACTTAATAAATCCCATGAATTCTAGCAGCAATTTTACTTGCACTTATCACAAACGCTACAGTAATATAAATAAATGTATTTCGACAAACTTAGAGCAGTCCAACATATTAATATTTAATCACACGCCACATTTCAACCGACATTTTTATAAATAAACAGTACAAAAACTGGTCTACGATCAGCGTTGCAAAATCTCCAACAGCATGGCTTGTAAGTGTAGGAGGCAGTGGTTATAGATAACATGGGCATATGGTATTAAGACTACCACCGTATTACTGCATATTAAATCCCATTGAACTTGTCTAGAGCCAGTTAAAACACAAGGTTCGAGCATTAAATACTTCACCAAATTTGAGCAATAATATTTTAGATCATATTATGCTAGCAGTAAATGAAATTGCTACTTGCTTATGGAATAAATGTGTACAACACGGTATTAATATTGAAAATTCTTATTCGAGCAACGTAGAAGTTTTCCCATTAATAATAAATGTTAATGACGAAAGTGATACTTCAGACTTCGCCGAATGCAGTGACGACTAACCTATTTTTAATATAATTTTAGTTTTTCTGAAGTGTTACTGTTTTACTTTGCATTAATTTTATTTAATTATATTTTATTTATTTATTTATTATTTATTACAAGTATGGACGGACTCGAAGTCCCTTTACAGAAAAAAAATGAAAAATAACATAACATTAATTCCGACGATAGTGACGACATGGCTCGTTCACTCAAAAACAAAAATAGTACTCCTCGCTGAGTTACAAAAGTGATTCAAACTAGGATCTAAAATATCACCTGAGAGATCATTACACATGGCGCATATACGGGTTAGAGGATTGTTTAAGGTGTAGAACGACGTATAAGTTGACAAGGCAAAGGTGGTGACTGATCTCGAGGGCCGTGAAGGCACCTTGAACATCAATTGACTCAAAATACATAAATATTATATACTGCCAAGTGCCATTGTAGTATTTTCTCGTATGTTTTGTATTTATTCAGTTTTTAATAATAAAAAATTTTTATAATTACAAACGCAAAATAACCGATCAAATATTTAAGGTTAGGTTCTATTTATCATTAGTGTCTTGTCACGTTATAATATTTTGGTTTTCTGATTTAATAATACACATGCCTCCTAAAATTTCATAGCTAACTATCAAAATATTTATTTCACTATTTTCATAGGAGAACTATAATTAAAATACGTTTTAATATTAGTCATTTGGATAAATATACTTGGCTTGTCTATTCCTATATAAAACAACCAGTTTTTTGTCAGTTTTTCTTGAAATGAAGCATGTTAAATGGCTCAAATCGTTTTTTTTATGAAAACAGTTGAATTTAGAGGTATGAAGTAACATATCAAAAAAAGCTCATTAAAAGCGCTTTTCAAAAATTCCTACAGAACCTTCCATTTGAAAAAAAACCGAAATGATTAAATTTGCTAATGTTCAACACCATGTATACCAGTAATACCCAGAACCACCAATTTCCACTGGAAATTTTGTTGTTGTCTTGGTTATGGTTAGTGAACTAATTTTTCTATTGGTCATTAATGAGTGTCGTACGATTTTCACATATAATCTCATAAGAGCATTAATTCTTTCCGGAAATTTTTTTGAGTGCAATCCAACAACGTCGTATTAATTTGTCCGAGCGGGACGCGAGGGCAAATTAGGACGTTGTTGGAATGCACGAAAATAATTTCCGGATATGAATTAATGCTCGAATGCAGATTCGGTAAGAAAATCGTAACGCCACAAACCCTCACAGTTAGGTTGGTCTACCTACAAAAAATCTCCAAGAAATTTTTTTATTGTCTTGGTTACGGCTCGTGAACTAATTTTTCTATTGGTCATTAATGAGTGTCGTACGATTTTCTCTAGAATTTTAAGGTGAATTCAAAAATGTAATAATATACCGGGTGTTTTATTTAAAACAGGAGTTAATAAAAAAAATAGAAAAAAAAACAAAAGAAATCCACTTTAGAAGTATTCAACTGGAAAATCACCTATTTCACATCAATACACATTAAAAATGTAGTAAAAATATAAAGTTAAAAAAAATCGTTAGAGCCGTTTTTGAAAAAATCGAAAAAAACTGAAAAATATCTAGAGTAAACACCTACTTCCGGTTATGCGATTTTCTTCAAAAGCTTGCTGTCTCATCTACATGGTACAGAAAACTTATATATGAAGTTTCAACGCCATACCTCTTTTAGTTTTTGAGATATTCTG
>OW679196.1:123303287-123389816 GCA_940337035.1 Agriotes lineatus
ACTACATATTACTATTATAAGTAACTATAATAGTTATTATAATACTATTAAATGTTTTCTTTCGAAAATAAAAAGTTCTAATTGTAGTTTCTTATATCTATATCTTTCACAGAAAGGCTTCCGTACTTTCAACATTTTAAAGCGCTCTGAAGTGTCAAGTTTTGTCTTTTAATAGTTGTTAAACATTATTTGAATACTTATCTCAATTTTAACAACGTTCTCCATTGTTGTTAAATAACAAATTCCGCCGAGTATAGCGAAATAACAAGGCTTTTCGGTCAAAAATGTGCAATTTTTCTATGGATATGAAACATAAGAAGATAAAAACGGCGCTGCGTGTCATTCTCTGATGAGTATTATATTTAGTATAAACGCTTATTATAGAGATGTAATAATTAGTGATCCCTGCTACGGTAGGCTTCACAATAAGAAATTCATAAAATAATTGTTTCTTCTTGCAATTCCAACTCATATCGGAGGTTGACTAATCAAATATATTTGAGCTTTACTACCGCCGCGCCGCCCTAAACATTCCAAGTGAACCACAGCTGAAACATTCAAGAAAATTTCGTAGGGATTTATACACTTCTGCCTGCGTTTCCTTTACCTTTTATTTTATTTAAGCAGTTAGTACTTTTTCTCTCGAGTTATATGACTTAAATATTACAGTTTCTTACTTTTTAGTTTTTATGACCTCGCATAACTTTCTATGGAATCTTTAAGAACCTTTTACAGCACAACATCTCAAAAGCTTCCGGTATTTTGATTTGGCGCTTCTTCATAATCTATGCTTCCGTACTATACAATAAGATTGAGAATAAATAACAGCAAAGTGTTGCTATTCTTAGTTCTATCGAGAGATCCCAATTTCAGGATAATTTTTTCACCATTACAAATGCTTATCTCTTATTTCTTAGGGCTAATCGTTATCGTCATTTAGATAATCTCTGAAAACTTTTTGTGGCGTGATATAACAATTCTTGTTGTGAAAAATACTCAATAAACAGCATGAATCGTCATTTAGCTACGTTACCAAACATTTATAGCTTGTAACTCTTTCTATTTGGCTACACTTCAATTAATGCTTCCGTTCTGTGTCTTCCAAATAACGATACATTTGGTTCTATTCATTTTTATTTTTAGTCCATACTGCCATTCGTGGGTTCTTATAAATGTGTAAGCATTAAGTAAAAAACGACTTCCGGGATTGGACCGTGTCATTATTGAGGTCAAACAAACTCGATGTTTCGCCCAATTTCGTAAAGGGCTTTATCAGGCAGTGGTTGTGGGCGAGGCTTATGAATTAGCACTTTCGACATAGAAGGAAAGGGAAAGCCTTCGTCCCGATTGAGATTGTTAGGTGTTTGTAAATCTCAATTGCTTCGAGAGTCTTTCTGTTAAAGAATAATGGGGGTTTGAAGATATGGAAGTTTCATCAAAAAGGATTTTATGGCCGGTATCGCGTTGGTGTTCGGCGATGGCTGATGATGAAACGAGACCCCACTTGAGACAGCGCTGATGCTCAAAGATGCGAGTTTTCACTGAACGTCTTGTTTCAGCAATGTATACAGCATTACACGAGCAAGGGACTCTATAAATACCTTTAGGTGACATAGTGTTTAATTTATCTTTAGGTTGCTTACGAAAGTGGGCGACAC
Source organism: Agriotes lineatus (assembly GCA_940337035.1). Lineage (NCBI taxonomy): Eukaryota > Metazoa > Arthropoda > Insecta > Coleoptera > Elateridae > Agriotes > Agriotes lineatus. The sequence continues at coordinate 123,304,946 of OW679196.1, forward strand.
GTTGAGTTCTTTGATCGCAATCATGATACTGTTAAATCCTGGAAGTCGATTGTTACTTAATGACAATGGACATGGAAGCCTCCGAAATCATCGTCTAAACATTGTTATGTAAATTAAATAGTAGTGGGTTCATCCACTCCTCTTTTGGTCCCTGTTAATTGGTTTTCAACCTTTAAAGTCGCTTTTTGATGCCCGTATATTATAAGTTTATTATGATACTTATATGTTGACTGTCGATGTTCTTCCTTAACAATTTTATTATAATTAACCCTATCGAAAGCCTTTTCAAAGTTTAGAAACAGACGTATACTCTTAGGTCCTAATTTATATCTAAGCATTGTTGTGAAAGTACTTTGAAATCAAATAAAGCTTCTCTAGTTTCCAAACCTTTTTTCAAACCAAACTGTGATTCGTTTATTTCTTTTTCTAATCTTGGATAAAGTAATTTTCAGAAACATCTTCAATATATAGTTGATTAAAGATATAATCTTCTATTCTGAGTATTCCCTTGCATTCAAAGTTTTTGGCAAAGCAGTGAAAGCAGATGAAAGAAATTTTCGAGGAATAACAGATTTAGTGTTATCTAAGATATTTTGGTCAATACATTCGATCATTTCAGTAGGTATTTCATCGAGTTCCACAGCCTCGCCATTTTTGGCATTTGGTATCACATACTCTAGTTCATCTCATAGTATTTTGGATCCTGCTTCATCCTTTTAAACTGTTCTTGGTATGTTGCCATCAAATAACTATTACATATTCACATTACATTTAAATGTTAAAGTTCGCTTAATATGAAGATATCCACATCATCTTCACTTCCAATTGTTTCAATTTCATATTTTTACCTTTAGTGGAACCCCTTAAGACACATCCTGTCACATCACCTAATTTCTATCAAAGATTAACGTCAGCACATTCCATTCCATATAACATTCGCACATTAAAGAATTAGGTTAATAATGTAGATAGAGTAATATTTTTCTGTACAAAAGTTATTTTTAAAGATGAAGTTTAGAAAAAAACGCATTTTTCAGCATTTTCGTGCTAAAATCAGTGATATCTAATAATATGGGGAAGTAATTACGTTGACCTTTAATTTCAACGTTTTATTTGGAAAAATATTAATGCACTTCATTGAAGTTGTTTTCTATTTTTAAACCAAATTAATAATTTCACTCGGTGCGCATCCATCACATGCCAGAAGCAAAATTCGGTGTTTGTAGTTGTCTTCTTTAATTATTATTCTCTTAATTAGAATACTCGAAAATAGTCAAATGCTGTTAAACTCGCAATAAAAATCTCAATCGCAAGTTTGATTTGAGATCGTGTCGCTCTGCAAGGCATTTCCCTAGTTAGACTTTTTATTTAGCAGTTTTTATTGTTAGTACGAAATGAAAACGTCCTTCTAACGTAGAACTGCCGTTTATTAACAATCAACTCCTCTTGAGCTCAATCTCGAACAATTATACCAAAGGGGACAATTATTCTTTTCAAACCCTTCGACGGTTTAAGCACTAAAGAACCATTCTTTATTGTACGAGAATTCCCTCAGTTCCCCGATGACTTTTATGAGGCCTTTAGTTCCTTTCAGATTTTGCCCGTTAGAATTCGCAGTCTGTTTATACTTTCGTTTCGAACCAGCTACTTACACCGTTTGAGGCTATAAAAGTTGTCGTTAGAAAAGTGTTTTCCACTTTAGACGAGCTTCCTGAAGGATATTAATGCGGACTAACATGGGGGATACTTTCCACGTTGTAAACCTACCAAATAAAAACTGAGAGGGATTTTCTTCTGTCTTTCATTATTCAATTTCTACATCACTCAATTGCAGTAACATAAGAGTTGTTTATTAGATAATATTCGTTTAAGTTTATATAAATCTTGTATCAGATTTCCAATATTTTATATTTTATGTGCAAACAAGCATTTATTTATTTTTTCTAGTGCTTTCCGAAACGTTATTGGTGCAATAAACAAATCGGACTCGCTTGTAATCCCATGTGGGTCTTAAAGTTCGATATGGGTTCTACACATGTTTGGGAAATCATTTCTACTTTTTTTTATCTGGGGATATCGGAAACCGCAGTAATATTTTGGAATATTATATTACTGGGCAATCAGTTTTGCAAACTACCGCGAATTCTTCTTGGCAATAGCGATTTTAGTGATTTTAAGAAGCTTGACTAGGCTGTATTTGAATATGCTCTAAACACTTACTCTATGTTGTCTATTTAGAAGTATATACAGGTTGTCCGAAATCCGTTTTGAACATAGGAAATTAATGAGTGCGACAAGGAAGACATAAACAAAACGAATAGCAGGACAACGACAGAAAGTAATCATGGTTAGCTAAATTTTTCAACTAAAATTAAGTCAATGAAACAAACAAATACTTCTGTCAAATATTTTAGCTGTTGTTAAGAGTATAAAGTGAGGTTTAAATATAGTATTGTTTACTATTCACATAATTATTTTAATTATTTAAACCTCACTTTATACTCTTGATGACAGATAAAATATTTGACAGGAGTGTTTTTGTTTTATTGACTTAATTTTAGTTTAAACATTTAGCTAGCCATGATTACGTTCTATCTTTGTCCTGCTACTCATTTTGTTTATGTCTTCCTTGTCGCACTCATTAATTTTCTATGTTCAAAACGGATTTCGGACAATCTGTATATAAGTTAGACAGGTCTTTGTTGTAGTGTAGTATATTCTTAAATGGGCTTTAGTGTAGTCAAATTAGTGCTAGAGATGGAACTAATTCCGGCGGAATATTTTCTTAAAGTTAGAATCCCCACAACAAAGTCCCAAAAGATCCATTGTTAGGAAGACCCCTAAATTTTGAAAACCTTCCGCCATATTGAAAATACCAAAAAATCCACCTAGTGGCTGAACAAATTGTTGTAGTGACCTATAGTTTGCACCATTTTCGTCAGTAAATGCTTAAAAATCGACAGAAAAGGTTAGCATGATCAGTATTTTATAATTTCTGAAATATTTCGAAAGAGATTGCGTAATTACAGACTGTTTACCATTTCTTGCCATCCGACGACGGTTCAAATAATGTTATTATATACTCTGTTTCACTATGGTCCCGGATTGTCAAAAACGACATTTTATGGTAGCACTGTTGAATTTCTATTGGTTTCTTGTTACTACTAGGTTGGACAAACGCAAAAGCGTAATTTGAAAATTTGGGTTTTTGTTACCTGGCAACTTTTATTTATTTTTGCTAAGTCAGTTCGAAATATAACCTATAATTTATAGTTTTGACATTAGTAGCTTTATTAATTGTTTCTAGTTACCCATAGCTTGACTTAAAAATATTAACCATGATATAAAGGATTGTTTTTAATTGGATTTTGACATTGACAATCCGGGACTATAGTGAATACAGTATAGGTAAAACTATAATTCTTGGCACTTCAGACACTTTAGTACCACCACAAGAAAAATACCAATTCTTCTAGCGACCGGCGGTTGGCGCCATTTTGTACAGAATGCGCTTGCTAAAACATAATAATTATTGTATATTATGATACTACTGTATAAGTAAGCCTTTAAAGCACGTGCGATGAGTTTAAGAGCACGACGCGCTAGCGGAGTGCTTCTAACGTCGCTAGTGCTTTAATGGCTCTTGTGTATCATACGCTATTTTTTCTACGATCGTAACAGAAATATAAAAACTTAGTTCGGTGACTCTTTTTCCGTCACATTGTGTTAGATATTCTAGGTTATGTTGACATTCAAACTTACGGCAAAGCGTGTTTTAATAAATTATTAAAACACGCCTCCCACGTGTTAAAAAGACGTAATTCGAGCACTAATATTAATAGTGCAATAAACGCCACTTTTGACACTAGAAACTGTGCAAGCATTTGTGATTTTGACACGATCGTAGAAAAAATTTATTTTTGAAGCATAATGCATTTTATATTGTACAGTGAGTGAGAAAACTTAGCTTATCACATAATATTTTTTTGTGGATAACGACAAATCACATGTACAAACTTTGACATATGCAAAAATAAAATCATTTAATAAACGTTTAAGTATTAATAACATAAAAAGACGAAATTACATTAAATCAATCAAAATGAAACGAATTCAATACAAATAAATCTAGGAAGGTTTGTAGTAGCTTTGGGAACGTTGTTTTGGTATGACAGACTGCAACATCATCGTAGTGCATCGCCAAAGCTTTAAATAAAAAGGGATTTCCTCGAAAAGAAAATCTTTCAATTGACCATTCTATGATACTTTGGCTAGAGCAATTACGGTTTCGCTAATATGTTCTGGGAAAAAAACGGATCTGATATTAAATTCTATATAGTTATAACGTCTGTTGATGAGAAAATTATCGGAGTAAGGTGAAGAATGCAAAATTACATATTACTATTTTACAATATGGCAATGGCATTGTAGTTAATAAATAGCTTGGACAAATGCGATATTTCTTACATTTGAACATATTTTGACACAAAAAAACGAGGCCCTTATCAATTATTCATTACAATAGTGGATGTATTACGAAAGAGTGAGTGTAAAAAAATGTTTTTTTTTGCAGTATATAACACTCGACGATGTTATATATATAATTTTATATTGGTAATCTATTGTTACGATTGCTGTAGTTCGATATTTGCATGTATTTTATTATTCTAATAAAAAATAATAGTTTATTTTTATGTATAATTATCAAGACATTACTATTATTTGTGCTCAAAACAAATATTTGAACTTTAATTGAAAGTTTTCAAATAAAAGATTCTTCAAATTTTACTTTTAGCGAACCAAAAAGATATTGAAACTGCTATTTGATTTTCTCAAAATGTTTATTATTGCAGGAGATAAATTGTTCTAAATATATCGTGTCTTCTTTATATTTTAGCTTATTGTGATAACAAATTTTGATAAAAGATTTGTCTTGTCATAATTAATAGTAGTGTAGCTTCTCTTTCATTTTTGTTAATGCTTATTTATTTCTCCCTGTGACCAGCTTTTAGAATAAAAATGGCTCAAAATCATTTTAATATTTAATTTTAAAAAAGCAAAAATTACTTTTAAAACGCATTTTTGCCTTATTTTCTAAGATAGTATAATTTAACGAATGCTTGAGGCAGGAATTAACCTGTAGTATTATTATTCATAAACAAAGTTTGCTGAAATTGCAGATTTCTAAAGCAAATTGTTCAGCCACTAGATCGATTTCTTTGATATTTCCAATATGGCTAACATTTTTCAAAATTTAGGGATGATCCCCACAATGGATATTTTGGACTTTTTTTGTGGTGATTCGAAAATACCTTAAACATATTCCCGCAGAAATTAGCACGAATTATAATTAATACTAGGAGAGAACAAGACAGTTTGATTTTAAAACGGTACTAAAGCAAGCTGCCACATAAATTCTTATAATAAAAGCAAAAACATGCACAGTAAGACATAGCGACGTGTTTTTTCCAGAAATCGTGACACAACAGACGGTCTATAAAAAACGAGGTATTTAAATAGAACATAACGAACGTAAAAAGCTAATCGTAGCCGAAAATAACAATTGCCCAAACTATTATGAGAACTGGGGTAATTGGACGCTAAACTTGAACCTGACGATAGCAGACTATCAATAAATAAAGTAGGTCGATTGAAACAGTGGAAAACGTACCTAAAATGACCGATATTATTTTTATCCAACACCTACTAATTTCGATTTTACTGTTGCGATTTCAAAGAAAGAAAGTGAGTGTTTATATTACTGTAACGAACTACTTACATTGCAAAAGGCAACGAGGTGGTATTCTTTCAAATGCCCACTAAACGTGTCATTTAAATGTAACGCACAAATTATCAAAGAAACTTAGATTGAATATCCAACATTATAATGAACAAACGAATGAAAATTGTTCAATTTGTCAGAAAGGGCCAATCAAAATTGACTGTCTTTGAAAACACCTGTTGTCGCAGTGTTTTCACGCGAGCCCGATTGGTTTCAATGCCTTTGACTGACTGGCTAAAAACTCATAATAATCGTGTTGGAAGCTCCAGTGTTGAATTAATAGTGGAAAACGTTAAAATGTGTGCTGTCGAACACGGTAAAAGTCATCTACCCTTATTGCTGAATAATCTTTCTAAATACCACTTAGGCAATTTTTTTTAAGAAAACCGTACGACACTCATTACGAGCCGTAACTAAGACAAAAACAACATTTCTTGGAAATTTTTTGTAGGTAGACATTACTTCCTTTTAGAGTTTGTGTCGTTACGATTTTCTTACCGAATCTGCATTCGAGCATTAATTCATATCCAGAAATTATTTTTCGTGTATTCCAACAACGTCCTAATTTGCCCTCGCGTCCCTTTCAGGCAAATAAATACGATGTTGTTGGAACGCACTCAAAAATTTCCGGAAATAATTAATGCTTTTATGAGATTATATGTGATAATTTTTTCAACGTATTGCAAATTTCTCTAAAAAAACTGCTCAAATTCCACTCGACCTGCGATCTCGCGAATTTTTAACGCAGTTTTGGTTCGAACAAATTTTTAACGTATGTATCTGATTATTAAAAAAAATTGCATGTGAACGAAAAAAAATATCAAAAAATGTTCACCTTTTGTGGTATTACCCTTGAAAATGCCATTTTCAAGCAATTATTAGTATCTATTAGTTGTATTAATAGTTATTTACATATACGCTAACGCTCATATACAAACCAGCCATACTTGGTCAGTAAAACATCACATTTCTAAACTTCTTGCGTAATATACTATTTATTATTTCTACAAATATTTACACTCAGCAATGTTGACCTTCACTCTTTTATCGAAATAATGTAAGATTCTACAAAAAGACTCCCTATCGAAATTATGATCGTTCTCATTGATATGTACAGCAAAGTCCGATTCAATTTTGGATTTTCTAATGCAATTAAGATGTTTGCTAATTCTGATGTTGAAAGCTCTACCCGTCTGTCCTATATATGTAGCTCCACAATTGCAAGTTAACCTGTAAACGCCATTTTTTCTGTAGGGAGCCAATTTGGTCTTTATTCCTAACCAAGAGAGTTTGTAGTGTGTAATATATAATTACTAAAATTTAGATCAAATCGACGATGAATGGGCAAATTTATATCTTGATTTGAATATTTGTTACTAAAAATTTCGGCAAAATTGAATAAAAACATGTATACGCCACGTGAATTAAACATTTGTTCACTCAAAGATATGAACTCACTCGCACTAGGTTTAATTCACTTGGTGTATAATATTTATTAAATCAGTATAACCAACAGCCCCTACACCGCAAGGTCAAACGAGGTTATCGATAATACATACATACATACATAAATATAAGAAAAACAATTACTTACATTTAGAAAGTAGCACCATAGTCAGTCACTATGTCGTTTTTGCTTGAAAGTAAACTGTAATTTGACATTTCTTTTTTGGGTTATTTGGGGGGTCCAGGAAAGCTTAACTTCAAGTTGTCGACCAAGATTTACTATGTGCTATTTCCGCTATCTTAAGAAAAAGTGCTTTTGATTTTTTTTGCGATAACTCGGTTTCCGTGAACGGCACATGAAAATAAATTCGACCTTTTATTTAGAATTTTTCGTGCTCTACAATTTATGTTCGATCACTTTTCCATGTACGAGCTATATTAGTCGAGATATCGAATACAAAAGGAAAAAGCGTGAATAGGTCGAAAATGTTTAACGAAAAAATAGTTATTATAAATCTTGTAGAGCATGAAAATGCCTATTAAAAATTAAAATTCTACAAAAATACCGACTTGTAGAGCGGACCAAAATAGTCAGTGGGCACGTAATTTGGGTTTCACATATCCTACTATTACATAAATAACATAGTAAACTTGATTATATTATTAGAATCATTATATTTCATAAAAAATCTTAGTGAACAATTTGAAGTTCAACTTCCTTGGACCCCCCAACACCTCAAAAAGGGAGTTGAAAATGTCGCTTCTTACGAATTTTTGCCACTGAACATTGTTCAAAGTACTATGCACACTTACAATCCGAGCCTTAAGTTCATAGATTACTTTTGCAGGACGTGACATGTTATTTTATGTATTTCGAAATGCAAAAATGTCAAAAACATGGTCTACAAAAAAGATAACTATTTACAATTGCGAAAACTTAGCTTCACTTCTGTACGCATAATCGACAAAGTTTATCTTACTGTAAATAGTAACAATTATTATCATTTATCATTAGCATCAGCGTCAAGGATTAAACTTGTGTCTTGTTGACACATACTTTTTATCCAGTTAAAAAATCTAAGTTCTGTTATCTCTAGTAAAGGTAATATAGCGTCTGTTCTGTAGATAAGTGCGAAATTTGTTTTATTCGCAACCATATATGTAATAAGATCATTACTGACTTTTAAAAAATTTGGAAAATGAGCTATTCCCAACTTGTAACTTTCCAACTGGTCGGAAAAGTGATTGTCGTCGCAGCGGTTGAAATGAATCCATTCCCGACCGCTGTGTGGGGTAGGGACACTGGGAATCTCGTTCATCCATTCATGCGCGTCATAACCTGTCGTATCATAATATAATAATTTTTCCAATTATTGTTTAGAATAAAGTGGTTGCGAATAAAATAGTATACATACCACGGTGAAAAGTTTCATTCCTGTCTCGAGATAAAGTTGACCTCGACGCTACGCGTCTCGGTTAACTACTTATCTTTCGACAGGAATGAAACACTTTCACCTCGGTATGTAATATACTATTTCATCTTCACTCATTTTCGTTGTTTGTAATACACTAGTATCTGCTGTAATGTTCATTGCAGAAGTCAATACTTCTTCTGAATTTATTATTGTTTATAGTATTAGATTAGAAAATTGATACGTAAGGGGGTCCCTGTCCAAATTTTAAAAATTGAAACCGAATGGTAGCTAAATAATGTATAATCTAACACAATAAGGTTCATATTTCACGTTAATGTATATTTTTTCTCCCCAGTAAAGTTGCCTTTGCGCTAGGTTGCACTTAATTCGGATACGTTGAATATCAAATCAGCTATGACTATTTTTTCATGTGCGTTTAACTACACAACCTCTGCTGTATAGAGGATGAAATGTCACTACATGACATCGAAATACAGAGAGCAATAGATCCCTCGCCACTTGAAACCGAAAACTCCATCAGAATTTTTCAATAATTTCCTTTCACCAGCGTGGACGTGTTCAGATCTGTTCAAAATGTCAATGTAATACGTGATATACTTTTCAACTATATGAGTAAGGGTTCGCTTTCAGCAATGCTGCTTTTTCCCTTTGGATTCGTCTAATTGCTATATCGATCTGTCTTGTATCTGCCCCAACAGGTACATTCCAAGGATACCTGAAATCTTTGTTGACGGTAATTGGACATGTCTTCCCGAATGTCTAGATTTTTTGCTGCCTTTGACAGTTTTTCCTCCGAATCGAATAATCAACATTTTCTTAGCTGGAAATACCATTAAAGGATTCGAGCTACAGGGCAAAATGCGAAATAAACTCATTATATTCATTCACCTTACTGCTGATCTGAATTGAAATATAAACTTTTTCCCATTAAGAAGTTTAACGGCCCGTTTATGTCATTGAATGTGACCGTGAACCTACGGGTAGATAAACTCCCAATTCGAAATTTGGTAAAAATGTAGCTTCATTAATTTGGGCTGCTTTATTGTGCGTTTTAATTTCTTTTAAGGTTGAAAACCCTCGAAGTAGTGGCTGCTTTTCCATTTCAGTGTGATTGCCTTTTCTTGTTCTGTAACGCCTGATATGCTCTGTTTACTGCATCGAATCGAACATATATGAAACATATATAATCCAACGGATTCCAGATTCTGAAAAATCGATCTAATTGCGAACGTTGTGTGCCTGATGAAGAGTTAATGAAAAAGCGAAATAATTAAAAGTTGGAGCTTAATCGATGATGGTGATAATAAAAAGCGAACGGGAAGTGAGCTTTTGAATAACTTTTTAATTTCCAGTTCCACGAGGATGTTCATTTTACGATATAATTTAGAAAGATAAAGCTGTCTTTTCTAATATTTTCAATTTTTATTTGATATAATTATAACAGCTTTTTCTACTGTGTTTTGCAAAAAAACTTTAGTATTTATACTACTTTACTGGAAATGTGGTTGATTAAGTAAACTTTGTTAAGCGTAACGTTTTTGTAATTGAACTGTCAAATGCATTCATAATCAAGTTTCTGGTTTTGATCAATACGAATTTAATTGCTAATGGTGTGACTCTAACTGATCCAATGCTGCATTTTGTCGATTTTTAAACATTTGTTTTATTTATCAGGTTGTGCAAATTCAACATAAATATCCCTAGCTAAAATTTGGCTGCATTAATTCAATTTGGCAGCCAATATTAACCCCTGGGGACACTGCCAAAACAAGTTGTTAAATTGTTGGCGTGCATGTCAACGACTCCCTTCTGCAGTAAAAAGCGGCTCAGTTGTATAAATACCTTGTTGAAACATCGGCAAAGGCAACGCTTCTGTGTATTCAGCAAAAATTAGAGAGCACCTTAAAGGGGAACTGTCACTTGCTCAAGCGGGTGTCATCAAAACTTTCTTCACATATCCTTTATGAGGAAGTGGATGCGACATTGACAAGGAAGCAGCATCTGCCACCGCCAACGCCTACGTGTCGCTTTTCTGAATTCGCATGGTTCTCTGAAGGCAGTCGATTGAGAGGATATTCATCTAGTATGAAAAGTATATTAGGGATACGTGATATGGCTTAAAAAGGAGCAAATCGGGTCAGCAGTATTTTGAGGATCATAATCGATTTCCTGCTGGGTGTTTCGTTGTACTACACCTTCGTAGTATTTCTAAAGAGCTGTTAAGGGAGTTTTAGTTAACTTTATGGAAGGACTGAAACAGATTTATATTAGCTTTCGTGGTCACGAAAACCGAGATTAGGATTGCTTTATGAAAATACATAAATAATTTTAGTAATGAGGTTTAATGCCGAAATTTAATATCGTGATTTGTTAAAAAGGAAATTTCATATTTTGGTTTTTTTAAACAATTTGTTATACAACTTTAGCAAAATAAATCGGGAAAGGGTGAATAGAATATTCTTCTTCGAGGAAATAAAACTTTATAGTAATCCAGTGCCTTTATTAATATGTAATTTCTGAAATTTCAAAATGTTAGTTACCAAGAAGTGCAATTCATAATCTACAAGAATCGTATATAATTTTATTAGGATACAAAGTGAGGCACACAATAGCATTATATTGTACGCTATTTTATTTTCACACGCCCGAACTAATATAAATACAAAATGTATAAGAAATTACGATTAGTATAAAGATTTGACGTCTACTTCAGTTCCCGAGAATGAACAAGGCCAATGTTAAAAATATTCGAAAGCTAATCCAGTTTTCAAGTACCTTTACTCCGCTGGCTTAAAAGTAACCACTTTTATGCATAGGCATAAAAGTAATGCATCTACCTTGTCACTCCAGTCACATAAGTTGTCACTCTTACGACGGTTGAAAATAATAGTAGATTATATTATAAGTTAGAGAAATGCATTATTATTTGCGAGTGAGAATTTCTCACGAGCTTATAATGGCATTTCGCTCACGTGTGATATACGACGTTTTATCTTACAGTAGCAATTCTTGTGCCTAAATAGTTTGCGCTGTCAGAATATGTCTCGAAATAAATTTATAATTAGTCGACTATGATTTGTGATATACGTTTGACAGTACTAAAGTGTATTGTCAGTGTATGTCAAATTCGAGGTTCGTAGGTTAGGTTTTGTTTGTTATTTGACACGGACGCAAAACTTAACCTGAAAATTACGAATTTGACATAGCTTGACAGTGCTACCAACAATGCAGTAGTATAAATAATGAACCTCACTTGTGAATAAAACTTAATTTTAGTCACTGAACACAGTTGTATAATGTATGGTAATAGGCGCTACTGTAAGATAATAGTAGATTATGTTATTAGGAGTAAAAGTGATACTTTATGTGGCGAAGCTGAAGTTTATTTAGCCGAACGTTTGTGAGGCAAATAATTCAGCTAAGCCACGTAAAGTCACTTTTACTCCGAATAACATATACTATTTTATCCGCAAACGTATTCAGGTAAATTTCATTAATATAAATTTAAAAAGAAAGGATGCATCGGCCGGTAATCGAACCCAGGCCACCCGCGTGACAGGCGAGCTATGTACCCCTGCGCCAACCTCTGTTGTTCAAATAAAGCGCTACTGTAATGATATATGAACATACTCAATCACCCGAGCTAATAGCACACGGCCACAGCAGCTGTCACACCATAACCCACGGCGACAGATGCTCCGATCCGCTGCTTAAAGGTTTATTTAAATTAAAACTTTTTCGTACTCTTTTTGAAAATAAAACCGGCCTACGATCTAAGTCTAAAAATTAGCAAAATTTTAAGCCATCATACAATTTAATCGGTCCAGTATCTTCGAAGGAGATAGCGAACAAACATAGAAAGAAAGAAAGAGAGCAACGATTTTGTGTGCTTAGGCAGATAAAGTGACACTTTTACCTTGTCAATAAAGACACATAAGTTGTCACTTTTGTGACGTTTGCGGTTAAAAATCTTTATCTTATTGAATATTTTTTATTGGTATGCTCATCAAATATTGCATTATTGGTAGACATTCAACTGACATAAACGAAAATGTTGGAGGTTTAAATTATTAGACCGAGTTATAAGGTCATTGTCCATAGCCACAACATATTTAGATTGCAGTTTATGTAAATCATAAATCGTCTGTCAAATGAAGCAATTTAGAAAAATGTTCACTTTCATTATCTCATGATAATTCCTGTCGTTACATACAAATTCCGCAACATGTAGTAACTTTCAAAAATCAAAACGACTTCCTGCTTGTAAATCTCTTCCATTCATATTTTTAGATGTGTATACCTACACTCATCGAAGAAAGTATTTTTCAAGTGCAATCATTTTGTCCATTTTGACTGCATCGATGTATTTCCACTCACTTAAAATTTTACGTCCAATCACTTACAGTATTTATGCTTCACAGATATAAAAATTATATGTAATATGGCTTTAGTATTTCGATATTCCAAACTGTCACTTGTGTCTGCCAGCAATCTACCCAATATTCATTATTTTAATTATGCCAAATAAGCTGCTGCATGTCTTTGAACATATAATTTGAAAATAAAGTTTTTTATATTGTAAAATATCTTGTTTTTTTACTTACCTACACTACTTAGTACCTACCTCAAACAGATCAACCGATACATTTTTAATTTTACTTGGTTCGACATTTTTAATGGCTTGAACAAATGTTGTCTGACTACAAAATGTTACAGTCTAAATTGGTTGTTCACACACTTCAACAAACAAAAGGCAAAGCTCACCCTAATTACGCCTCAACAGTCCTGTAATAGGAGGTCGGCCAGCTAAAACTCAGTGGGAAGGGGAGGGTTCGAATCGGTACAACGTAGCTTAGGGCTAGATGCTATTCGTTGTAACCAAAATAAAAGGGAACGGGAGATAAACGCCATGAATTTTGTTAATGGAATGACTAAACTGCCCTTGTAAAAATCCGAAATAAAATAGCAGTTGTTTAGCTTCGGTGCTTGTTGTGTGAGACGTCCCAGCTTGCGTATCCTTGGACCTACCTTTTTAATGGTCTACTTGCATCCGCCGAGACACCTTACAAACATTATACACTAAAGAGCAGAATAACAAATATAAATAAACACACACATGTAAATAACACAAATAAAATTAGAATCAAATTGAATCTATTAATATTAAATATTTATGTAAATGTTTGAAGAGATTGTCACAAAAGGGTTAGTATTCTTAATTGCGTAAATATTGAATTGATCGTGAAACATAGTTAATTAGGGAAGGTTATAGTATATTGATTGAAGATTTTCTAGGTCTGCTTTGTAATTAATAGAATATTTTTTTTTCCTTTCAATCATGTCATAGATTAACAGTAGACATTAAAGTGCATCAAAGTTACGGTCCTGTAGGCGATTATATGCATAAAATGCGCATTTCTTTAAGTTAGCGGAATAACTTTTGTTTGTATTAAGTTACCTGGAAATCCTTGAGGTCTGTGAACTGCAGTTTCGCGTAGTGGGTTTGACTTGGATTGCGTTACTAAACATTGAATGACGTGCGGCACACAGGAATTTGCCACATACATTACGGACGAATACCCCGACTCTGGTGTCGCGGTGACTTCTGACGTTACACAACCCTTAGAATGCCTCCAAAACCACTTTGTGGTTTGAAAATGGCGTTTGCAGGACACGCAAAAGCTGCTTACTGCACTCAAAAATTTTGCAGCAAGCTGTAAATACTGCAAGGTTTCCTCAGCATCCTCTAATTTAAATTTCCGCAGGCACAACGCACTAAGAGCCGTTCACCCATATGTACTTCAGAGCAAAGGCGGCTGAATATTAAATTTGTTCCCCGTGAAAAATGCTTAATTCGAAATTTCCAGCGATGCTGTTTTATGGCTGTACATACGAAATCACGCTTCACAATGCGCTATAAACTCATTATATCCGCAAACACGAAAATAAATAACCCAGAAAAGAGAGTCAAATTCCCAGTTTCAGCCAATTCGTAACATACTTTATGCAACGAGTCCGAATTTGAAAGGCAGTATAATAGAAATTGTAAGAAATTTTAACCATGAACAGGAGTTTCTTCAATCTGCTCTTGCTTGGTAGAAGACTTATCATTAGTTTATTTGAGTATTCAAAAATGTAAACATGGCGCAGTTTAAAAACAATGCATATTTATTTATGATTTTTTAAGTTTCCGACCTTGCGATTAAATACGTAGCTACAGTGCCATCCGTGACGTGGCACCCGCATTTCATCCAATCTATCGATAATAATCTACATAGAAAGATATATATTTATTGAATATAACTTTCTCAAAAGATGACGTACGCCACTTTGGATGGTCATGCTGAATATCATGAGATATTATTTAAATACTTCAGGTCATGGGGGTAATAAAGAAATAAATCATAATTGTATTTAGTGCCGATGCGACGCTTCGATTTATTTTAAAATCATTTTCAAACCTTGACAAAAAACAATATAGATAACAAAACAATATGTCGTTAACTTTACCTAAATGAATATAGAAAACCACATGCTTTAATTTAAAAAAAATGATATGGAAGAATTACATCAAAAGTCGAAGGTTCAATGATGTATATATTTACTAAAAACAAGATCGTTCTACCGAAATCAAACGGAATCACACTGCAGTTAGAAATAACGAAAAGGGCCATAAGGTACGAATGACAAGGTTACGAAAAACGAGAAAAGTTATTTGGGAAGCGTATGGAAGGAAATACATATAAAAGAACAGAAAATTGAGAAAACCAAGTGGGGAGATGGAAGACGATTGACATATCAGAACGCAGGATTTCCATTAAAGGAAGAGGTGAAACTAAATAGAAAGGGAGAAATAGAAAAAGGAATCACACAAATAAAGAAATAAATCTACAGGCAAGACGTGGACAAGAAACTTCTAGAAAATGATATAGATATTAGGATATTCCGCAAACTATCAGAATATTTAAAAATCTGGTGTGATACACGCACACAACTTCCTTTTACAGTGATCTTATAATTAGCCAAAAAATGTATTTTTAATTTTTAAGAATTTTTCAAAAATTACAAATTCTACAGAAACTGTACAAAATAGAGCATAAGTTCAACAGACAAATTTTCTGTTAAATTTTAAGTTGAATTAAAAAATGTAATAATATACCGGGTGTTCTATTTAAAATAGGAGTTAATAAAAAATAGGAAAAAAACAAAAGAAACCCATTTTAGAGGTATTCAACTGGAAACATACCTATCTCACATCAATAAACATTAAAAATGTAATGAAAATGTAAAGTTTGGAAAAAATCGTTAGAGGCGTTTTTGAAAAAATCGAAAAAAACTGAAAAATCACAAGAGTAAACACCACACCACCGGTTACGCGATTTTATTCAAAAGCTGGCTGTCCTATCCAGATAGTACACAAAACTTCTATATTAAGTTTCAACGCCATACCTCTTCGTTTTTGAGATATTCTGTTCACAGACACACAGACAGACACACAGACCAATGAACAAAAACATGTTTGTTGGATTCAGGGGACTCTAAAACGTGAAGATCTGTTGAAAACTCAATTTCGAATGTTTGGGGTGAATCCAATACTTCCTTTATCAATGAAGGAACAAAAAAAGGAAACAAGGAGGCAAACAGTATCATAGTTAGGTTACGTTTAGAAAGGGAGAAGAATATGTTTCTTAAGGATACAGAGAAAAATGCAGACAATGCGAAGAGAAGGAGTATACGGTAATCCACATGCTTTGGAACTTCAAAAAAGTGAAACATAGAGGCGGCAGGAATAGGAGTGTGCCACGAGGGTGGAAGAGATCTAGATTGGATGAGGTGGGACCTCGGAAGGCGTGTGGCGATCGCCGCCGCAGCCGGGATCACAGTGAAAGGACTGATCGCTCGAGCCGGAGCTGGCGAGAGTTGAACTCCCGGTACTGGCGGTTTGGATTTTCACTTAGTTAAGGTTTAAGTTTAAATGACGCCCGCTCCCCCTGAAGTAATGCTTAAGCTGTTCTGGGGGACAACGGTGGTCGTTATGATAAAAAACGGATATGACTAGTTCTACTAGTAGATGGAAACAGTTTATATCATAACTTTTGATTGATTGCTTCCGACTTCTAGTAAATATTTAAGTTTTTCTCGTAAATTTTTAATTTAATTATTATTAATTCGTTCGCAAGGAGAATGGGAATGATTTCAAACTTTCTGTATTTTGTTTTATACTGTCTTTACGAATTTTGACCATTATTGCGTATGTTGGGTTACCTACGTTTTGCTTAGTATTTAGAATTTTGAAAAACCTTATGTGTATCACTTCTTGATTTTTATTGGTATTTCTTTTTGAAAATTTGCTGTTTATACAGTCATTGATTTCTTATTCCCATATTGAAAGATCGATATTTTTGCGGGTGTTCTTTTGTGTACGCTTTGAAAGAGGATTTTATTCTCCAAAATCGTCCGTAATTGGGGTCAGTATTTATACGTTGGTTTAGCGATTGGCTGTAATCTGACCGGTTAAATTAGGATCCTACGTTATTTAAAAAGCAACTAATTTTTCGCCATCTTCCGTCTCAAGTATAAAAAAACATTTTGTCCTCCCTGCACGTTGTTTGACGCGTATTTGGATTTATTTCAGGCTTTCAAGTTTTCCCGTTACCTTCAAGTGGACTTTTCAGTTATTTTCAAGTCATCCTCATGCGAATCTGCAAGTTATGTCAGCTACAAGAAATTCTCCAATTAGGTTCAGTTATGAGTAATTGTTTTCATTTATACCGAAGAATCACTGGAACTGTTATTGGCACATCTTGTCCGCCCGAGTGAACTCTAGGGAAAAGCCTTCATTTCAATAACCTGAACCTTTTCTACCGGTATCGCAGGAGCTTCCAGCCCAAATCAGAGATAATTTACTGGTCTCTGTGCATAGGTACGTCATATCTTAGTAAATCGAATACACGCCCCTTACTTAAAGCAGACTGATCTTAATGAAGATCCTTACCATTCTACTCGTTTTGTCAAATTTTACTAACTTTAGATTTATTTCGTTAGATTATGGATGTGATAAATAAAACTAGCAATAATCTCAGGAATAACACTAACTTACAACTACGTATGAACTATGAATACATTTAGAGAACGTAATTAGGCCCAAAGTCGAATACTTTTCTTACTTTTGTTTTTGTAGAAATAATTAAATTGGTACTGATACGAGTATCCCTTTTATTGTGACTTGCAGTAATCTTGCTAATGAAATAGTAGAAATACCACAAGTTCATTGTACAGGGGGAGTTTTCTTATGAATATAAAATAAATGAAGAACATTAAAAACAAAAAACTCGTTTCAAAAAAGCACACCCTGAAGGTTGTAATAATATTTTAGTATTGCAATAAATTTGAACTTTAAATTGAAAAGTGCAAACAATACAATAATATATCAGAGAAACAAAATCAACAAATTTTTACCAAATTTTAAAAATCATAAAAATGCTTTAATACTTTTATATCGGCTCACCGGTTTCAAAGCTGAACGGTTTTCTAGTTTTAGTAAATAAAAGATAGGTCTAACTCAATTGATGTTTAAGAACTCTCCCCCCCCCCCCCCCCCCCTATAATTTAAAGTTCTGATCTAGACAACCTTGTCTTTTAAATTAACACAAATGTTTCTAGTACGCTTGTGATATACCATGCGTTTGCTATGTTCGATTTTGAAACATATTCATTAATTTCTATTAGTTCTACATAAATTCGAATAAACATGTCGTCTTCCGGGGCAAGTAAAGTAGAAATTTATCTTTTATGCAGTCTTCAAGCCAAAAAAAACCATGCAAATCTACAACGGCTAATCTATTAGTTTGGAAAAATTAACTGCTTTGTGCCAGTGTTTCACCTTGTTGAAATCATCTATTATATTATAGTTGTAAAAAAATTGTTATAATAAAGTACAAATATTATTATTGCAAAGGTTCCTGTAGTTTCTACCAATAAAGTAGAAATATTATTATTGCAAAGGTTTCTGTAGTTTCCAGCACTTATTAATTTTGTCAAATGCACGATTTAATGTTCTATACTTTTAGTAAACGGTATGTTACAGCTCAAAATGACTTTTACTACCTTAAAGCACTTTGGGGATAGTTTAAATTGGTCGTTAGGACACGTTAATATTCAAAAAGGCAAAGCTCACTCTAGTCACTCCCCAAATAGATGTACACCCCGGTTGACCGGCTATTGCTCAAGGGGAGAGGTTGGGTCACTGCGGCGTATTTTAGAGTGAAATGCTGTCACAATAAGGATTGATCGTAATCAAAATAAGGGGACAAAGAGCTCTACGAATTTCATTGATAGAATGGGGGAGAAACTTTTTGGCCGGCCCTCGTAGAAATTCAAAGTCAGAAGCCCTACGCTTCACTTTGACGGTCTTGTGCGACGTTCCGGCTGTTTGACATGCATAGTTATGAAAGGGGTTAGTAATTCTATTCTTTACTTAACAACGATAGGTATGACACAAAAAGTACATTGGCTACCTTGACACAACAGTGGTGAACAAGCCGCACAAAATTTCTGTATCATATGACGCAACATTGATGACAATTTACTCTAAAAGTGGGTCACACGCGTCTGCTACAAATATGGATGTTGCCACGTATACATTACGTCTCTTTAATGTTAATACAAGCGCTTTGCACAAACGTTTTAAGATTACACAAGCGAGAAAAAAGCAAGTCAGGAGCGACATGGGCCGAGTCTGACACGTGTGAGCGATCAAAACTGTACTATACTAGAACGAGAGGGAAGCGCCGGTATTTGAATTTGAAAAGGGACCGTACAATTGCCAATATTTGAAATAAACGATGAGGGAAAGCGCGGATATTTGAAATGCGTGCGGGATTTCAAACTGGTCTTAACAGGTATTCGATGCCAAATTTAGAGTTTTAATACAAAATTATCTGGAAGACGAGTTGGCACTTTCTCGTATTCTATATCGTATGAAGTATGACAATACGTTCAAATATAGATACCTAAAAAAAGCAAGATAATTCCACATGCTACGATACACATTGTTACGATGTTTTTACTTCGTAGTAATAGGAAAAAGTGTGATTTCGATTATTATTCTTATAAGTGTTCAATCAATTACTTTAAACGAGTGGAAAAGTTAAAACAACACAACAAACTGAAGATTTGGTCCAGTCTTACTTACATTCCCAGATGTCTCCATTTGATTACAATAACGGAACAGTTAGGGCCTACCACAATGTCAAACACAATGCAGTAAATATACCGGTAAAGTTTATTTAGTCGAACATTAAAGGTTAATTTAATCGCAAAGTTTGCCTCAGCAAACGGGAAACTGAATTTCTGATAGAATTAACATTTCAGCTACTGAGACATCTTCGTTTATGAAAGTATTCACTGAATTGTAGTGATCGTAACTAGGTACTGTAAACGAAGTACATTGAAAGTGACGATTTTAATACGTTAAACATATTTCATTAATTGGAAACGTTAAGATGCGAAAGCTCTGAATGCTAACTGTTTGATGTTTTACATAAAGTAATAGTATATTAAGTGTTAAGAACGGTAAGGACATTTTAGCGATCGAAGACAATTGTTTGGAGGACGAGCGAACCGACGACTCCAATTATTATCTGAGATCGGTAATTCCTTAACGATCGTGATGCTTATAACATTTTTTGCACGACAGTAAAGTATTTTTCTTCAAACGTCAGTAAAATGTGACATTATACCACAGAATAATATGTTGGTGGCACTATGTCAAATTCGAGGTTAACAGGTTAGGTTTTGCGTCAGTCTGTGTCAAAACTGACGCAAAACTTAACCTGATAATCTCGAATTTTTACTTATCGTTCTAGAACGGTAAACATAACTTACTGATGTAGCAACAAACGCGGTAAGTAAGTAAAATCGTTCTATCGTACAAAAAGTATTTTTACAAACCCCTAATGATGGTAATTACAAAGACGAGATTAATATGTGTGCCAGAATGCAATTAGCAGGCATAATACTACTGTAAAATGAAAATATATTATACATTTCCTATTTGGTTTTGCAGTATTTCAATAGGCAACACACATTACTTTGAAGATGCAGTTTATCTGAATTTTCTTTTTATTGTTATAAGGAAAACTTATCCTTTCTAAATTAAACGATTCTATTAAATTATTACGTCACACATTTGCCTACTGAAATATTTTTGAAAATTACAGATCTGACATTTTTCTTAATGCACTTTTCTCAATTTTGGGCAGTTGTATATAAAATGTTGTACAATACATGTGTGACAATGCATCATTAATATACTTGCGTGCTTACATAACTCGTGTGACGCACACGTCTTTAACTTACACAAACGTATACTAATGATGCTTTTATCCCACTTGTATAGTAAATAACTATTATAAATTTGTAAAACAGTCAGGTGCAGCTAATTGATTTATGAGTAATAACTAATTAGTGAAAATATAAAACCGACAGAGATGTTAGTTACTCGCAACACTACTTTTTCTCTAATAAAACGAAAAATTATATTCTTCCAGCGTGGTTTCGCGCTGAAAAATGCATAACTTCGGTATTTTATCGTCGTTGCTAGTCAACAAAAAATAACAGTACGGGAATAACTTATTCCAGCCTATACGAGGGTGACTTGACGTCAATTTGATGTATTTGTCCTTCCAAGCGTACGGACAGATCGTTGTCGTTTCGGTCCGGGAACGGTTTGTCCGTACCCTGATCGTTGTCTCCTATCACTTTAAAGTGCGTTGGAGTGAGAGAGGACAAGGATCTGTCCGTACCCTAGAAAGGACAAATACGTCAAATTGACATCAAGGTACCCTAGCCTAGACCAGGGAAAGTTTTGTCGATAAAAACGTAACGTAACTTAAGTTTCGTCGGCAATTTCCAGTTGCCCGAAAATATATCACTTTTTCTACTAGTTACACAATAAAATATTTCAATATCCTGTACCCTGTAGATCGGACATATTGATATCAGTATAGTACCAGAATTGCTTAATAAAACTTAGAAAACAAAATCTATGTTTCATTAAAAACTCATTTAGAATTGTGTATATTGAAACACTGAGTTTTAATAGTATATTATGATACTAGTGTATAAGTACGTCACTAGTGCTTTAATGGCACTTATACACGTGTATCATGCGCAATTTTTTCTACGATCGTAACAGAAATATTAAAACTTAGTTCGGTGACACTTTTTCTGTCACATTGTGTTAGATATTCTAGGTTATGTTGACATTCAATTTTATGGCAAAGCGTGTTTTAATATAATATTAAAACACGCCACCAATGGCAACCTGCTAAAAATACCAAATTTAGGCGCTAATATTAAGAGTGCTACAAACGTCACTTTTGACACTAGAAACTGTGCAAAAAGTTGTCATTTTGACACGATCGTAGAAAAAAGCTTCAATGTACTTCACCGTTCTTCTACTTTACTTATTTTCTGAATATTTACGCCTTTATTTGATACATGTGTTAAAATTAGTCCATTGTAATAACCTTAAATTGTCAAATGCCATTTTTGAAAAGTAAAGTAAACCACAAATTGCTCTTTGTGCGCTGTACTGATATTCAGTTAGTTCGTTGGTAAATGGTAGATTTAATATAAAATTCGTTTCAAAGTAATATTGGAATCTAAAAATATGACTCAATGTACAATGTTATGGTTGACCTTTCCTTGACGATGAAATTCTTATTACCTGCAGCAAATAACCAACCCCAAATATAATTGTAAATAAGATATTGCGGTATTCAAAAGCAATGAAAATTTAGATATAATGCGACAGTGATACGTGTTTGTTAAGTATTTTTGTGCTATTTCTGGGAAGGACTTACACTCATTGCATATTTCTAGTCTACTTATTAAATACCTATGCCGAACGCTAAAAGGGCTTGCTTCCCGTGTTTTAATTTTCCAAAGCACACAGGATCTTTTAAAAAAATTCGTTACATGCTTAGCATCCGGAGCAATATTGTGGAACAAAAATGGTGTTCAACATAACATAATTTTTTTATTTAACGTGCTTCAACTGCTAAAGTTATTAGTACGATAACAATTATTGCTATATAAAATTATACACATTTAATAACTTATTTAGTTCAATATTTCCTGTGGATTATGTAGAGCTTCATCTACTATATTTGATAGAATTTGGTTCTTTTTCATTCGTTCTTCATAATGCCTACATTTTAAGACAATCTTATACAGGATGAATCATTAGACACTTTACAAACTTTGGCAATGAAAAGCAGATTTAATTTCATGAAGAAATGTTTATATAAACGTATGTCCTATCTTTCTTTGTTCAGAAGTTATAGCGCTTTTAAAATTTTTTCTCTTTGAACACTAATAAGTAATCATAATTTATAGAAATCAAAAAAATTATTGTAACAAACAGAAACCAAAATTTAGCAACAGTAAATGTAATTAGTCTATTCTCCTGAATACATAATCGGCAACGACGAATTAAATTCTCTTGCACGCGTAATAAATTCATGTTATTTCTAATATGAATTGCAGCATCTTGAATCCTCTGCAATAACTGATTGCGATCATTTATTTCCACGGCATAAACAAGTTGCTTGAAGTGACCCCATAAATAAAAATCGCAAGGAGTCAGGTCGGGTGATCTAGGTGGTCATGGTATAGGACCTCCGTTAACAATTCATTTATTTGCGAAATGAGCATGCAGCCATTGGGTCACTTGTCTTCCTCGGTGATGTGGGGACCCACCATGCTGATACCACATATCTTGTAGCAGGTGAAGTGGAACATCATCCAGAAGATCAAGCAATGTGGTGTTCAAAAAGTTATGGTGTCTCTCGACATTAAAATTTCCATTAAATACATTTACATATAAGTAATGTGTTATTAAATAAGTCACCCCAAACATTTACACTAAATCGCTGCTGAAAATTACGCGTTCTGGTGGGATGTGAATTATGTAGAGACTAAACATGGTCATTATGGAAATTATTTATACCGTCTCTAGAAAAATTGGATTCATCTGACAATAGAATTTTTGAAATAAAGTTGTTATCTTGGAAATGTTATTGTAAAATCCAGTGACAAAACTGTAATCGAAGTTCAGCATCTCCGTAATGCAATGCTTGTACACTTTGTCGATGATAAGGGTACATTTCTTGATTTATTGTTCGCCATACAAAACTTTGTGATAGCCCCAAATTTGGTGCTATGCGTCTGGTACTAATATCCGGTTCTCCAGTTACAGCATTTATGCGAGGTCTCTTAAATTATGTACTGAATATGGGATGCGACGGTTAACGTCTATGGGGAAATGTATGTAGATATTATCTCGCTGCATTACGAGAGTTTCTATTGCAAAGTCCATACACAAGCAGAATGTTAGCATATTCGTCATTGGAAAATGGATTCATTACTAAATGAAATTGCACAAATACAAATTTTAACAAATAGTGAAAGAATGCATTAACATGAACAAACTATTCTAGACAGGTAATTATTTAAAAGGATAGTTACTAAATTTTGTTTTGCTACATCATGACTACAACGATTTTTCAACTTAAACATTTTAAAAACTCTATAACTTCTGAACATAGAAATATAGGACCTACATTTATATGAACATTTATTCATGAAATTAAATCTACTTTTCATTTCCAAAATTTGTAAAGAGGCTAATGAATCACCTTGTATACTTGCTCAAAACAATCTGATGTCTTCTTTTAGTTGTGTATTTCTATGACATCCCGTCGTACCATCTCCCTTCCATTCTTCATGTGCGTTTCCATACACACATCTTGTGATATGTTTTAAAGCATCGTATACCCTAAAGCTATCACTACAGTTTATATCTGGACATGTTATGGCTTTCTTGGCCGCTCGAGCTGCCTTTTCATCGCCAGGTACTCCAATATGCGAAGGGATCCAGGACAATGTCGAGTTCGTTGTAGAGTTCTCAGTGGGGCTCTCGGGCTTCGCACTCGTTATCAAACTGGAAATTTATGAAGAAATGACTTTCAAAACTAGTTGTACAAATTACTATTGTACAAAAAGGTACACAATAAAGGCTAAATAACCGAGACGTTACACTAACTGTCCGATATTACGATTAAGCACACTGTATATATGGTAAATTGCACACTAAACACTAATAAACCATACACATAATACCTGTAAGGAGCTTGGCTGTGCGATAACTGATGTCCTAAGCTGCTGCAACGGCCACCGTCCCCAGATACTGCATAGGACGAGACGGGAAGAAAATACTGCGACATCTCAACGGGCTGGGGAAACTGCAGGAGCTGAACACATGGGGATTTATCTTCTCATACGAGACGTAATGCGAAGTTCGCACGAAGGGCTGAACGGTAAAGCGACACCTTCGCGAACACTTAACACGGCTAATGAGTTCTCACAAAGGAATCCGTCTAATCGACGAGATATAGGAGTCTGCTACTCTGCAGCAAAGACTGAAACTCAAACGGCTTACGATAATCGACACCCCAAACGGTCACTCACGCCCACACAGCAAGATAGTCCCATAAAATGCGTAACGCACGGCCAAATGCCTTGAAACGAAGGGAGTCAGAATAAACTTTAACAACGGTACTCTCCCACACAGACTAAGAAGGCACAAACCGCTAAACACCCCCGCAAGTGCCACCCCGCAGGGCGCACTGCGGAAGGCCTACTTCAAAACCAACTGTCGCTTCAGAAGCCAGGATCCAACTGAACTGGAAATACAGCGCCAGATAGCGCGCTATCGATAAAAGGTCTCGGGGTAGCCGAGCTGTAGCTGGCCCTCTCTCTCGCTCCCATGGCCTTTGTTTGTTAAATTCACGCCCAAAAGCAAGTCGCAGACGGATTGATATCTGTGACCTAGCGCGCCAACGAACACAAGCAAAGGCACAGAATGAGTGCCTTTCAGAACCGACGGCGGCAAGCGTACAACATAGCTTTGTACGTTAGAAATCCAATAAATGCTCGCACATAACCCGATATGTTCAAATTCAGGCGGAATAATACGAAAAACTCATATACAAGTGGAGTCGTAATTTAGAAAATACGCTAATTAGCCGTACGTTCGTATAATTTAAAAATGTCTTGACAAATGTATAGCTTTAGTTTTCGACAATGAGAACTTAAGTCCGATTGGTTGTGTCTATTTATTTAAATCTAAAGATTACCTTGAACTAAATACATATTTTTTCCTTTGCAGTATAGAGTTATATCATCTACAAATAAACTAATATGCACTGGCGCTTGTGCTGAATGTTACATTATTTACAGCTACAAGGAAAAGGGACACTAAAAATTGTCTTTTGTGGAACACTATTTTCTTGCTTCATGAGGTTGAAGTATCTGGAGTTTCTGCTTTTGAAGAAAATCCATAATCATCTAGGGTTTTAAAGATGAAGTATCTCAATCTTCTATCAAATGCGTTTTCTAAATCAAAGCATATAACAGCTAAATGTTGTTTGTTTGCAAACGCTTCACGTATGCCACTTTCTAAACAAACCAAATGACCATACTTTGAGTGACCTTACCGGAAGTTTTTTTAGTATTTTGTTAGGACATTATTTCTCAGTACATTCTACTATTTATGATTTTTTTCATTATTTTACATACAGTGCATGTAAGTAGAATTTGCATAACGTGTTGGTTTTATCCTTCCCTGGTTTATAGATCGCTATCACGATAGATTCCTGTCACGCCTTTGGAAATTGATTGGTGGTCTATATAAGATTGTAGACGTTAAGTAATTTTGCTTTGGCTTTATCTGTCATTTAAATCTCAATTTTGTTTCTTTATTTGTTACGAACAATGTCTACGGATTCGGAGTAAAACGACCCATCTTCCGAATTTGGAAAGTTATTTTTAAAATTAAGAGTTAGCTGTGAAAAATGATGAGCTTGTCAAAAGTGTTGCCTGCCTAGTTGTTACAGGATGAAATGGGCAGCCTGTGTAGCTATTTCGAAGTGAAGGTGGGTAGGACATGTAACGCTACAAAGCGAAGCTACTTGAACCAAAAGGATAGTATAGTGGCGACCTAGATTATACAAAAGAAGTTTTAGAAGATCGTCGAATAGACGGATCGATGACATTAAGAAAAAGCCTATGTCTAGAACTAGACGAAGAAAGGCTACTGAAGAGAAAGAGACAGAGCGGATAGTTATAATTTTATTGTCACTATAATTAACAGCATTAGTCATCTTGGTTTACATTCCGGATGTACTTGTACTGCGATTGATTGATTGAACATACTTCTTCCATGCCATCTTCTTCCTTTCGTTTGCAATTCGCCTGGCTTTCGCTTTCTATTTGTCGTACAACCCGTTGACATTCTACTGTATTGGTATTGGAGTTTCAATATGGTATGTTCTGGGGGCCCAATGTAATCATTACTTATAGTATAATTGTATGTTCCGATGTTTAAAAAAGCTGTGCAGCTTTTTTGTCTCAAGTATGAATTTTCTTTGAAGTTTATTTTTGACAGACATGTAATCAGAGAAGATAACGTTTTAATAAATAATTGTAAATGTTTTGCAAGTCCTCGGTTCGAATCCCGCGAGGGCCGGAATTTTCCGCAGCCTTGCGATTTGAACCGGGCTCGGTGAGACCATTCACAGTTGGGCACCAAATTAACTGTGCTCTACTCAGAACCACAGACCTAAGAGATAGAGTAACAAGGTCAACATGACACACACACACAGCTCACACAATGGTCGCTGTGCAAGCACAAAAGACGCGCTCCAACTTTGTATCCCGAATCCGGGGCAAGTTGAGCATTGTACCGCCAGATGCAAGCACATAAAGCACCAGCCTCAACACCGCAAGGTAAAACGAGGTTATCGATTATACATTATACATACAAATGTTTTGGTAACGTTGAAGAACTCCTAGTATTCCATCTCAGAAGATTCATTGGAATCAAAGTCATCTAAGTAATTGTTGTCGGTGTGTTCTTCAAATTCTAGTCGGTAGAAGGGTATAGGAGTTTGATCCTGCTAATAAGGTCTTTAATGCATGTGGTGCAAAGGCGACTGGTGATAATTGAATGTTGGCGGCTCTTAATTTTTAACTGAGCAAAAAAAATCATTAATGACCCACCCACATTCAGTCCATGTTTTAGTCCAAATATAGCCATGATTTTTAATTTTAATAATCCAAAAGGAAACTTCATATGCGCAGAACAAAAAGTATTCAAACACAACATAAAATGTACACAAGTCTTAAAAACAAAACACATCCACAAATCCATTTGTTGTTCTTGTAAATGCTTACAGAAAAATGTCTGCTAAAATTACGAGCTCCAACTATATTTTGCAGGATGAAATTTAATACCGGTATAGGCCGTCCGAGTTTTGCTGCTTAACGTTTTCAGCAAACGGTAAACTTTTAACATTAATGTTGAGAATACTTATTTATGCTATTATCCGCCATATTTTGTATAGAACTGCATGAAACAACCTAATCACCTAATAGAAATAAACTCCACCAACTAGTGATGGGAGATTTCGTGATTTTTCAATCGCACCGTGAATTGTTTCTGCAATTTTTATCAGTGTTTTATCGCGTGACGAGATCACGAGGTTCACATTTTGTTTACTTCATATACTAGTATCAAATCCGTAAAAAGTGTCAAATCTGTGAAACCGCTACTACACTTCTCGTTGTTCTGCAAGCAGTTATGCTACTAAGAACTAATTTATTACTAAAACAGTGCACGTAGCTCTAATGCATACACACAGTAAGAGAGCGCAATCTTAGACCTGCTTTAGTTTTATTCAGATGCGTTTTAAACAGGCTTCGCTGGTGAGATGCACACAGCCAACGTGAATTCGCTTGCGCGTAAATTCTTATGGCAACAAGTAAAAATGAATTCTAGCCGTATTTAGGTGATACTGATCGCATCTCATTCTCACACCAGCAAGATATAATTTAACATGGCAGGCCTGGGATCTGGGACCATAAAAAATCATGATTATATCACGGTTTTCTAGCAACTGTGATAACAGTCATTACCATTATTTTTTTAATGGCAGTGATTATCACCGTTAGTAAAATATCGTTCATATTTACTTTCAAGGTCAAAGATTCACGACATTTGTTATCGGCGCGAAGGTTGCCTTTACCTTCGGATTGATTGCATTTCGGGAGCACTATATTTGTAAACATGTCGGTAAGCCCGCAAGTTTACGGCTGTTTCGGATGCAACATCGTTAGCCTTCGCGTCACATTGACACTGCTATACTGCCGATTCTGCAGCGATAGCGTCTTCGTGCGTAATCCCCCCAGCTGCTTGGTACATCAGATACGAGCGAGTGTATTGACACATAACTCATGTTATGTTGACCTATTCTTGAATATTGTTTTACATGTTTTAAGTGGCATCGAATAGCGGTCTCAGAATCACATTACTTAAACCTGTTTATATTATAACGGTAGGATAGATGATAAAATATATTTTTAATTATAGAATAGCTACTTTGTTGTTGTAATGACATACAGGCTGCGAGGCTAGAATCCCTGAGTCCCTAAGGAGCAGCCGTCACTGATGTGGTGTAGTCTTTAGCAATATATATAGAGGCTGGTGATAGGTATAAAAGTATTTTCAAGGAAATTAATAAATTGCTCATATGATTAGGGTTTCCAGTCCCGGGATCCGGTCCCGGGACAGTCCCGGGATTTTACCACAAAAACCGAGTCCCGGGACCACAGCCAGAACAGGCGAAGTCCCGGGACCATGTCCACATGCGTGCGTATACTCGATATCCGAGAATTAGGACGGGTATTCACCGGCGTCTGGCGTATTACTCATGCCTCTTGCACATTTTGCATTATTTGCGTTTTGCGTAATCAGGAGAGGTATTATTTTCGGTAGGTTAGAATTAAACCTGTGTGTTGTTTCAGCCACATTTGCATATATTCTTCAATTTATGTATTTGTCTGTTTTTTTTTTGTTGGATTTGGATATGTGCGAAGAACCTGAACAATATATATTTTGGGCTTTAAGTGTGGTCGTTATTTTAATTAGAATGAATTCCGATTCTCAACTTACCTTCATTCTACATTAAAAAAAATAACGATTTGAAGTCAATATGGCAACAATTTTATATATTGAAGATGAAACAATTGGCGAAATGTAAAGTTGGTTCCTACAAAATTATCATAGTCAGAGGTAGCTTGACGAAAGGATTACACAAGCACTTTGCAGTTCAATCAAAAGCAAAGGATGAAGAGCGACATACATTTTTAGTACCAGAAGAAAGCAATGAATTTGTAGACGAGCCCCAACGCAAATTATCAGCATAGAAATACTTTTTAACTTAAAAGTTAAAACACTAGTTTTTCTTTGGAAATTGCATTCGGAAATTTCACCTGAACGCTATTTCTCTTTTTTTCGGGACCATTTTCGGGATTTTCGGGACTAGTCCCGGGACTTGAAATTTAGCTCGTAAGTCCCGAAAACACTTTTGGTCCCGGGACTTGGAAACCCTACATATGATGGCATATATTATTCTGGAAAATCGTCAATTATGTCTATTATTTTTACTGTTTTTATGTCTTCTATGTTTGTATCAGATAGTTCCGAGCTTTCTTCAGATTCAAATTTTTTTCTCTTTAATTTTGTGGCGACTTTGACAGAGGTTTGAAAAGAACCAGTTACCTTCTGTTAAGTTGTTCTTTCTTGAAAATCTTCAAGTGTGATGGTTAGAACTCAAAGTTGCGAGAAAGTTGCTTCGTTATAAGAACGTGTATTATCTGTGATAATATCTGTTGGTTGCTTCTTGTTGCATTTGGAGAGCACGCAGTTGCTAGATGCCCATTCTGTTTGCATGTGGGACAAAGAAAATATCGTTTTGGATAAGACCTATTTCGATCCATCTATTATACAGAACATCTACAACGTTGTAGTTCTATTGTGTATTTTATAAAAAATATATTGCAATGGTGCATTCTAAAGTTAGTTAATATTTTATATACTCGACAAAAAATTGTGACATAATAAATAATTATACAGAAAATTAAAATAATCCTGTGGATTGGAGAGAAAACGCCCGAGATGAGATTATGGCTTATAAAATCACATTTTGTCTACGATTAGTAACAAACAGTAAATTAAAAGGAAGATGATGAAAAGGAAATATAACTTTTTGATAGTTTAAAATTTAATTTTTTAATATTTTTTAATCAAGCGAGTAGACATCGACCTAAATCGTTCGTGTTATTGTTAGATAAAATACTGTTTACACTGATCGGACTAGATTTCCCAGCGTAATATCATGTGCCATATTTAATATATAATAATATTAATAATAATGGTAAGTTCAAATGTAATATCACAGTATTGTTGAATTTTCGTACAACATTTTATTATTTGTCATAGTTTCAGTTCTACATTGGCTCATCCTATATACGTTTATTAATTTTACTCTGTTACGTACTTTGCCAGCAGCTCTTGTATCTGTAATTTTAGTAAATTCTTAAAAAATCAACAGAAATGCAGTTACAGAAATTACATTTTTTATTATATTTATAGAGAATGATGTGAAGGGTGAAATATATGTAAATCATTCATAACCGAGTTATAAAAAATTTTGTAAGCACTTACATTTTAAAACGCACCTTTTGCTGTAATTGTACTGATCACGATACCAAGCATCAGTGACTTTTCGTAGTAAATGTTAATAATACCAGATCCCAGGTCTGCAGCTCCGAGACCAAGTAACAAGAGATCAATAAAAAACCAATTAGGGTAGGCTGTGATATGTGTTATACGTTTGGCAGTACTGAAGTGTATTGGCAGTCTCTGTCAAATTAGAGATTTGCAGGTTAAGTTTTACGTCAGTCTATGTCAAACAACAAACAAAACCTAACCTACTAATCTCGAATTTGACATTGACTGCCAATACACTTCAGTACTGCCAAACGTATAACACATATCACAGCCTACCCTAATTGGTTTTTTTATTGATCTCTTGTTAGTTATGGCTTAGAAAGCATACTCCTATTGATGTTGAATAAGTAAAATTGTCAAGATTAATATAGCTTTACTGATTAGAACGTATTACTTATATACATAAATTTCTAGATAGTTAACGTAAATGCCTATGAACAAACACCAGCTAAAGTAGTAATATGTGATGACTTAATAGCTAAGTCAGTTCATCCACTCGTTTTATAAATGGATTTCGCCGAATAGCGTTGTGAAACTGTATTGGTGACCTAATGCGTCGTGCTGACCATAAATGCTGACTTGTTATATCAACACATTTTTGAGCTTATTGACCGAACGAATTGCTTCAGAATTTTGAAATAATGTAACAAGGCTAAACAGTAATTATCACTTTTGGATTTAATTTTTTATTAATTATGACATCTTAAATATTTCATTAACTCGAATCCGATATTTCTACGCCAGATTTTAAAATACGTAACGTAAAAGTTTAAAAAGAAATATAAAAAAATACAACCTTAATATTTGTAAAGCTTTGAGCCTATAACACTTAAAGCACAAATAAACAGGTGGTAACTGTAGACCTTTGATACTTTATATGCTCATTAAGTGAAATAAAAGTCAACTTCAATCAGAAAATCAAACTGCGAAAATTCGGAATATCGACTAGGACATTGTACCCAGCATCAAAGCTCTTTTTACGTACTTGATTGTCAAGTGTACTGTTATTAAGGATTTATCGAGTTAATTACAACTTTTACTTATATTTTTTTAACATTTGGGAAGTGGGAACATCTTTTATATACAGCAACAAGCGATTGCGAATACGAATACGAAAATAATTTTCACGTATCCGTTTCTCTGTAATTTCTAGCTGTGTGCATATAAAAATATCGAAAAACATGATTTTTAAAAGAGAACTAACATTTTATATCAATTTTACTACATAAAAGATTAGAAAGCTATATTCACTTACACTTGCCATTATTCAGTATGTATATTAAATCCAGTAGCAATTTCTTCCATGTAGCAATAGAGTTTACAGAATATACTTTGTTATCACTTTTATAACATATTTATAAGCTACTACATAAAGATATGCATATATGTTTTTATGTCTAAATATAAAAATCAAATTCAAAAATTTATTACAGTAAATTCGTTTTCTTATAATACTGTATACTATCATTTACGTTTTATTATGTCAGTTATTTACCATAAAAAAGCTTTAAATTCTTGTCTTACTTGCATGAAAGTTAATAAGAGCTTCACAACACGTTCTATGGAACTAGAACCTTTTGGGCTTCGAACACCGGAATCTTTTTATCCAATTTGTACTTGGTCGGTTTCGTTTGACTTCGGGCCTATACAAAGAATAATCTGTGACAATCGGCCTTAAAAATAAGCTACTCAGATTTTTATCATTCTGTTTCAATTATTAAAGAATGCGAAGAATTTCAACAAAAGCAAATCCATTAGCTAATTGCGTGTCTTTCGTCGGGGGGATTTGCAAACGTCGCATTATTTATTAATACTCCTCCACGTGCTGCGGTGGATATCGAAGGAATATTAATAAATTGTGGGCATATTTTTATATCCATTCCCGAGCATTTGTTCTATTTATGTACGTTACAGTGTATAAAAATACCGAGGCTTTACCAATCATTCGCAGCGCAATAAACGTTAATGGAGTGTGGATACCGATCGAGGATTGTCAACTTCACTGATCGCAAATGTAATTATCAGGTCTAAGATCGAAAGATAACAGTTTAATGTCGCCATAAATCTTTGCTCGGCTTACGAGCATCAATGAAAGGGCAACTTATAAACCGTGCTGGGTATCTGTCACGTATGTCGATAAAATGTTCGCATTTTTATGCAGTATAAGTTTTCGCATTTTATGTAGGTACACTTTCATATTTCGCCCCCATAAATTATTGGATTCGCCACCAAGCAGACGTGAAGCCGCCGCATTCTCACTTGTTACTTTATGTTCCAATTTTAACATTATGCCTGTCGGAGCAGCGGCGTGGCCATACATTTTTGCTTTTTTCTGTGGAAAAAGGTTTTATAATGGAGTTTTACTTTTCCAAATGTCACACTTTTTGGTGTTAGTTAATAGACGAGTACACGTTGCTAACCAGCTCGACTGTCTCTGCTATTATGGTCGTTGGTTGGAATAACGAAATAATAACAGAGGAATACAATATAGGCGGAAGTTATCGTATAGCTACAATAAAATCAAAATTAAAACAATGCGACCAAATTTAATGAATTAATTTACCACATGTACACAGGAGTGTATCTTTAACAGACAGAGCCGCTAACTATGTGCTATATCAGAAAACTAAAATCACAGAAGTGCATGAAAAATCTATTACTTTCATGCGGTCATGCGGCTATGTTGGTAGATGAGAGATGGACTAGATAAATACTTGAGTCGCGACCTAGCGAGCAAGTATATAGAAGCAGAGAATGTTCACGAAAAAAGTAAACGCACAGCACAAAACCTGTATGCAGAAAGTAAGTAGTTAAGGAGGCCTACTTCCATCAGTGAACAAGAGAGACTGTTGGATGATAATACCCATGAGTTTACCTAAAACGCTCCAAAAGAGTACTGATCGGATTCTAATGACAATTACGGTAAAATACTTTGGGAAATCCCTTTTTTACAGTTAATTTTAAATAATTTAAATTTTCAATTCCATATCTAGTTATAGAATGATCCAGCAAACAAATGCACGACTATCAGGCAGCCGCCCGGGTTCGATTTCCAGTGCTTGTAGATGGATTTTAAAAATCGTACGCTCTTAGCTGCCTTTAATAAGAGAACTATATCCCACATTAAATGGGCAATGCTAGCCACCTACCCAGCTTATGAGCAAAGAGGGTTCATAAAACCACAACTTTGTGGAACTAAACAAGCCACTCTCCCAAAGTAAAAGGGAGAAAAAGAGAAGAATTCCATATGTACGATAACAAAATTTACGGTAACTAGATAGATTGACGTATTTAAATTTGTCTCAAATTCAGTGTGTGCGGCAGATAATATAATGTCGTCATATGCCGTAAATGAGTTAACAAGTTTGAACAATAAATCCGTTCTGTTAAATACAGCCGCTCATCGCAAAGCCGGGAGAGGTCCTCTATGGTCAGTGAATTAAATGACCATTAGTTTTTTATAAATATGAAATTAATTTAATTCGAATTTCCAAGCGTTTCCTTTTATTGTTTCAGTATTATTACGAACTTGCAGATATTTTTAACCCTATTTTCCTTTGATTTTTAAAATTGTTTACTGTCACAGCGTCCACTTACGAGGGAAGTTCTGATGAAGCCCTTTGTAGGTTTGTTTATATTTGTATCCATCGATTTCAATGGTTTGTAAAGATTTGTGTAGCTCCCTGTGTATTCCAAATTTAATGTAGCATGGTCTAACAAATTCTGAAGAGTAACATTCTCGTTTTTCGTGGTATTCGCAAATTTTATGATCCAGATGGAATTTTAAAAATTAATTATCCAAGTAGTTACCTCTTGATTCTGTTGGAAGTCTTTTTGTCGATCTGAACAGTAGATTTTATATATTTATAAACAGTACTGATCGAAATCTAAAAGTTAATCAGGGGTATTAGCAATAATACAGTGTATGTAAGCTCAATTACTTACATAATATTATATTTATTATAAGTGAGATAAATTAGTGATGGGCTTATTCGAATGAAAAATAACCGGTTATCGGGTTATTGAAATAACCTATGTAACTCGGTTTTCGTTCCAAGTATTCGAATGAAAAAATAACCTCATGCTGATACGTACTACCCTTTTGAATATAAAATCTCTATTCAAAGGTACTGCGTGCCATATCTCTAGCGACCTACGCAGTGCTCAAAATTCTGTAAATATAAATATTTCATAACTCATAAACAAAGCAGGTTGTACTGAAAACACCATTTGGTTATCGCGTACCTACCTCCTATCATAAAAAATATCCAATTATCAAATTCTGGGGACCTGAAACCTGAACGCCTAAAAACTGCAAACGCATCAAGCTATAAAACAATTTTTTATTTGCTTACATCTCCAAAGGTTCAAAACAAGAGCCGGCGCCTTTAACCCGCCCGATCAATAAAGATAAACAGTGGTAAAACTGTTTTTATTGCGATTAGCAAGCAGTCCCGCATATTTCTTTCTTTCTACACTTCTTAATAAATACCTCTTAATTTCCAATACATAACACATAATGTAGGGTCGGCGCCTTAGAAATCGGGCACTACACACTATATGATATATTTAGCATGTATTTTTTTAAGTGTATAAACTGAGTTTTTACAGTTATTATGGTTTTAATTGTTAAGTCAGATTGTTTATTGTTTGTCAATTATGAAATGCCATCTCACATTAATGAAGTAACCCGAGCAAGAATACTCCAAAGACTAGAAGAACATATTACCTGTCCCGATTTCTAAAGCGCCGACCTTACATATTATGTTTTGGTTCCTCTACTATCTGCAAGTTACGATGTCGATGCAGATGACGGTGAACCGATGTCGATGTAGAGGACGGTGAACCGCCAACCGGTAAACCGGCTGACTTAATCGAAACGAATCGAAAGCCAAAATTTATTAGAATGATTATTCAAATAATCATTCGGTTATTAATATCATTCGAATGCAAATAATTCGGTTATGAAAATTGTCCGGTTATGCCCATCACTAAGAGAAATGCATCATTATTTGCGAGTGAGAATTTGAATCGCGAGTGCCCCAGCCCGCGCAGTCAGAATATGTCGCTAAATAAATTTATAATTAGTCGCCTATGATTTGTGATATACGTTTGACAGTACTGAAGTGTATTGTCAGTCTATGTCAAATTGGAGGTTCGTAGGGTTAGGTTTTGTTTGTTATTTGACACAGACTGACGCAAAACTTAACCTGAAAATTTCGAATTGGACGTAGATTGGCAGTGCTACCAACAATGCAGGTAGTATAAATAATGAAAACTCACTTGTGAATAAAACTTCATTTTAGTCACTGAAAACAGTTGTGTAATGTAATAGGCGCTACTGTAAGATAATAGATATTAACGATATAAGTTGATTATGAGCATCTTAACCAAACGAGTTTGATTGCCAAAACGAGGCAGTGAGCCGAGTTTTGCGGAAATCATACGAGTTTCGTAAGTGCCATAAGCAAACGTGTATTGTTCAATATTTTATCTTCATCAATAAACTCTGGTTCGAAGTATTTTTTTATACAAAAAGAGTGAGGTAATATTCATTACCGCACTGAGTGTGGTAATAACTATCCATTACCGCACTCAGTGCGGTAATGAAGCTCTTAACGATACTAAAATTAATTTAGTTAAGAGTCTATAACAACACCGATGAAGATAAAATATTTTTCCAACTTATTTCGAAATTACTTTTGTTTTTGAACACTTTTTTAAATTCTTCAAAGCAGCTTTAAGCGATTGGCTTTACTCCAATAGTATTCATGATATTACTAATGAATCGGAAATCACTTTGACTTAAATTAAGCTTTATATTGACTAACTTAAGTCGCTATCAGAAATTACGAATGTTTTTATCTGTATTGATAAATTTTCAATATCCCTCCATGCAAGATAACAACTTAGAACATTAAAAATTGCAAACTAATGTGATGCAAACAAATACATATTGTCTATATAAGTCTAGCCGCTCGCCTTGTTCCAAAACGACTGTAAGAACTGGTTCTATACAGGGTGCATCCAGAATCGCGGACAAACTTTAGGTAGCGATATTTTTTAGTAAAATTCTAAGTAAAATCTTAATACTAAAATGTTGATTAGCCTTCATGCGTCTTCATTAGCAGTAGATAGAAAAATATATCTTATTCAGGTAATGTATCTTTTCTGCTTCAAGTACGTCAAAGTATCGTCAAGGAAGGTTGTGCAACACGTAAAACAATTGCACCACGCAAAATTTCAGAAATATCGGCTGACTTTTATAAACCGTGTTACCACAAAAGTACTTCATCTAGTACACACGGTTTTATAAAATTAAGCCGTTATTCCTACTTCACAAATATCCAAAATATTTAAATGTAATTTTAATTTAGTTCTTGGTAATTGTATTATAAATGTACTAGCAACCAGTGAGACAAATGTCTCATTTAATAAACAAAAAAAGACCGTTTTTCAAATAGAACGCGTATTAAATAAAAACAATAATATTTTTAAAATCACGTGATTGAAATTCGGTTCCTGACCTGACATGACCATTCCAACATATAACTTTCATAACTTTTTTTCTCTATCTCTTACGGTTTGGCTGCTGAAACAGCGTCCCGGACGACCAGCGTCCCGGACAGACAAGTCTATTAGATAAAGGATAAGAAAATTTATATTAATTTAAATAAAAGTGTTCTCATCTATACATATTTTTCTATAGCTGTCTTAAAAAATTTCGAAATATGGCGAACACCAAGAGGATATTAGATATCTGAGGGCCGATTTCATAATAAAATTTAAAGCTTCATTAAACTAAAGTAACATTAGAATGTGCATAGTCACAGGTGCTACATATTTCATCATGCACGTTCTAACATTACTTTAATCTCTGAAACTTCTTTGTGGCGTGAATTCATAATTCATTTTCTTATATGGGTATTTCGCCACTCTGCAAATTAAAATATTAAATAACGAAAATATTAACAACGAACGTTTCGAGGGACAATCTGCCCTCGTTATCAACGAATAACAATTAAAACTAACAAGAACTTATCTTTTTTTCACTGGAAGAAAAAAACGACCAACCTCCAATGAATTTTCTGACATTGACGTTTGTTGATATCTGTACCTACTTGATCTCATCTTTAAGAATCGATAGCCAACTATTGTCTAAAAATATTGAGAAAGACGACACGCATTTTTCTTCGTTAAGTAAAATGTATGCCGTTTCCTTAATTTTTCGCCTTGTTGACATCGATTCTTTAGACAAGATCTTTGTGTTGTCCCATTGTATTTTATGGTTTTCATCCCAAGCATGTTCTGCCAGCTTAGACTTATTGAATTGATACGTTTTCAACATATTTTTATGTTCTTTAACTCTTACTGCTAAAGGCCTGGATGTTTCACCGATATAATATTTCCCGCATTCACAGGGAATACTATATATACAATTCCTTGAATGCTGTTCTTCGTTGAACGGTTTAGTTTTTGTAAGAACTGACCGTAAAGTATTCATCGTTTTGAATACCGTCCTAACATTGAATCTATTTCCAATTCGTCTAATTTTGTCAGATATGCCTGGAATATATGGTATAGTAAGAGTATTATATTTTTGAGTGTCATTCCTTTGTATGTGTGTGGCATTGCTTCGTGTATTGAAAATGTTCCGAACAAGAGTCTCTGGATAGCCATTATCTTGTAAAACATTAATAATAAATTCTTTCTCTTTTTTGAAAATTGTATCATTAGAGCAAACAACTTTGGCTCTGTCGTAAAGACTTTTTACAACGCCTGTCTTTATGTTTTTGTGATGGTTAGAATTAAAATGTAAGTACCTATTAGTATTGGTTTTCTTACGGTATACTGATGTTTCAAAAGTATTTATTGTGCGTGTGATTAGTGTATCAAGAAAGGGTAACTGATTGTTTTGCTCTGTTTCTAATGTGAATTTGATGGAGGTTTCTTTACTGTTAATATGTTCAAGAAATTTGTCCACCTCATCTATATCATGAGGCCAAATTGCAAAAACATCATCGACATATCTCCACCAAACTACTGGTTTGTTGGTGTACGTGTAGACATGTTGTTGTTCAAAGTCTTCCATAAAAATGTTACTAACAATGGGAGATAAAGGTGAACCCATTGCCATCCCGAAATCTTGTTGGTAAAATTCATTGTTTAGTTGAAAGTATGTCGTTTTAATGCATAGTGTTAAGAGTTCCATAATGGTACCAACGTTTAATGTTGTTCGTGTATGTAATGTGTTATCGTTTTGTAGCTTATGTTTAATGATGTTGAGTGTTTTGTCTACTGGAACATTAGTGAAGAGACTAACTACATCGAAACTAACCATTAAGTGTTGTGTGTTTATGTTTGCTTCTTTAAGTTTTTCAAGGAAATGGGGCGTGTTCTTTATATACGTGTCTGTATTTCCTGATATAGGAGTCAGTATCTTAAGTAAATATTTAGCTAAATTGTGACAAGGAGAACCTATAGAACTAACTATTGGCCTAAGTGGTACATTTGGTTTGTGTATCTTTGGTAATCCATAAAAATGTGGTGGTTTACTGTAGTGTGGTGTTAGCGTACGTCTTACAAAATCTGTAAATTGTTCTCTGTGTTTGTAAAGTGTTCTGTATATTTTTGTTTCTATTGTATGTGTTGGATCTTTATTTAGTTTAGTGTATTGTCCCTCACTAATTAGTGTTAAAAGTTTTTCGTTGTATGTGGTTGTGTCAAGTACTACTGTGGCGTTGCCTTTGTCTGCAGGTAGAATTTTAATTGTGTTATCGGTTTTTAGTGTGTGTAGTGAATGTTTTTCTTGTTTGGATATATTTTGTCTGATTGTGTAAGGTCGTTCTAGTATGATTTTGTTTCTAATTCTGTATTCCTGTCTAATGTCTTCTGGAAGTTTTTGACAAGTCTCTTCTATAGCTGTAACTAAATCAAGTTTATTAATTCGTTTTGGCGCCACTGCGTAGTTGAGCCCTTTGCCAAGAACTAATTTGTCAGTGGCGTTTAGTTCTTTAGAAGACAGATTAACTACAGTTTTATTTAAAAAAGTGTCACTGTTCTTTAGTGTATTTAGTTCAATTGTGTGTTTTTCTTGTATGAGGTGTTGGTACTTTTTTAAATGTGTACGTTTTTGCTCTGTGTGTGTTTTGTTGTAGGTATTACTAATAGAGTTGTACATACGATTGAAATCGTCTTCCCGTACATCCCTTTGCATAACCTGTTCCAGTTTGTTTATGTCAGAAAATAGTATCACTTTGTTATGTCTGTGAAACTGTATTCTGTCTCTAACTAGAGCTTCACTAGCTCTTTTCATGATATTACTAGAACGAGCACTTACATAAGGTGCTTTGAGTCTAAACCCTTTTGGAATAATACAGCTATTTCTACAACGACATAGGAAAGTTATACTATTTTCAGAGTGTGCCAGCTTCTTGTAAAGTGTTTCCCAACTTCGGAAGTTACTAGTTATATTAGGCCCATACCTTTGATTAAGATAATCTCTGAAACTTCTTTGTGGCGTGAATTCATAATTCATTTTCTTATATGGGTATTTCGCCACTCTGCAAATTAAAATATTAAATAACGAAAATATTAACAACGAACGTTTCGAGGGACAATCTGCCCTCGTTATCAACGAATAACAATTAAAACTAACAAGAACTTATCTTTTTTTCACTGGAAGAAAAAACGACCAACCTCCAATGAATTTTCTGACATTGACGTTTGTTGATATCTGTACCTACTTGATCTCATCTTTAAGAATCGATAGCCAACTATTGTCTAAAAATATTGAGAAAGACGACACGCATTTTTCTTCGTTAAGTAAAATGTATGCCGTTTCCTTAATTTTTCGCCTTGTTGACATCGATTCTTTAGACAAGATCTTTGTGTTGTCCCATTGTATTTTATGGTTTTCATCCCAAGCATGTTCTGCCAGCTTAGACTTATTGAATTGATACGTTTTCAACATATTTTTATGTTCTTTAACTCTTACTGCTAAAGGCCTGGATGTTTCACCGATATAATATTTCCCGCATTCACAGGGAATACTATATATACAATTCCTTGAATGCTGTTCTTCGTTGAACGGTTTAGTTTTTGTAAGAACTGACCGTAAAGTATTCATCGTTTTGAATACCGTCCTAACATTGAATCTATTTCCAATTCGTCTAATTTTGTCAGATATGCCTGGAATATATGGTATAGTAAGAGTATTATATTTTTGAGTGTCATTCCTTTGTATGTGTGTGGCATTGCTTCGTGTATTGAAAATGTTCCGAACAAGAGTCTCTGGATAGCCATTATCTTGTAAAACATTAATAATAAATTCTTTCTCTTTTTTGAAAATTGTATCATTAGAGCAAACAACTTTGGCTCTGTCGTAAAGACTTTTTACAACGCCTGTCTTTATGTTTTTGTGATGGTTAGAATTAAAATGTAAGTACCTATTAGTATTGGTTTTCTTACGGTATACTGATGTTTCAAAAGTATTTATTGTGCGTGTGATTAGTGTATCAAGAAAGGGTAACTGATTGTTTTGCTCTGTTTCTAATGTGAATTTGATGGAGGTTTCTTTACTGTTAATATGTTCAAGAAATTTGTCCACCTCATCTATATCATGAGGCCAAATTGCAAAAACATCATCGACATATCTCCACCAAACTACTGGTTTGTTGGTGTACGTGTAGACATGTTGTTGTTCAAAGTCTTCCATAAAAATGTTACTAACAATGGGAGATAAAGGTGAACCCATTGCCATCCCGAAATCTTGTTGGTAAAATTCATTGTTTAGTTGAAAGTATGTCGTTTTAATGCATAGTGTTAAGAGTTCCATAATGGTACCAACGTTTAATGTTGTTCGTGTATGTAATGTGTTATCGTTTTGTAGCTTATGTTTAATGATGTTGAGTGTTTTGTCTACTGGAACATTAGTGAAGAGACTAACTACATCGAAACTAACCATTAAGTGTTGTGTGTTTATGTTTGCTTCTTTAAGTTTTTCAAGGAAATGGGGCGTGTTCTTTATATACGTGTCTGTATTTCCTGATATAGGAGTCAGTATCTTAAGTAAATATTTAGCTAAATTGTGACAAGGAGAACCTATAGAACTAACTATTGGCCTAAGTGGTACATTTGGTTTGTGTATCTTTGGTAATCCATAAAAATGTGGTGGTTTACTGTAGTGTGGTGTTAGCGTACGTCTTACAAAATCTGTAAATTGTTCTCTGTGTTTGTAAAGTGTTCTGTATATTTTTGTTTCTATTGTATGTGTTGGATCTTTATTTAGTTTAGTGTATTGTCCCTCACTAATTAGTGTTAAAAGTTTTTCGTTGTATGTGGTTGTGTCAAGTACTACTGTGGCGTTGCCTTTGTCTGCAGGTAGAATTTTAATTGTGTTATCGGTTTTTAGTGTGTGTAGTGAATGTTTTTCTTGTTTGGATATATTTTGTCTGATTGTGTAAGGTCGTTCTAGTATGATTTTGTTTCTAATTCTGTATTCCTGTCTAATGTCTTCTGGAAGTTTTTGACAAGTCTCTTCTATAGCTGTAACTAAATCAAGTTTATTAATTCGTTTTGGCGCCACTGCGTAGTTGAGCCCTTTGCCAAGAACTAATTTGTCAGTGGCGTTTAGTTCTTTAGAAGACAGATTAACTACAGTTTTATTTAAAAAAGTGTCACTGTTCTTTAGTGTATTTAGTTCAATTGTGTGTTTTTCTTGTATGAGGTGTTGGTACTTTTTTAAATGTGTACGTTTTTGCTCTGTGTGTGTTTTGTTGTAGGTATTACTAATAGAGTTGTACATACGATTGAAATCGTCTTCCCGTACATCCCTTTGCATAACCTGTTCCAGTTTGTTTATGTCAGAAAATAGTATCACTTTGTTATGTCTGTGAAACTGTATTCTGT
This sequence comes from Agriotes lineatus, assembly GCA_940337035.1. Classification (NCBI taxonomy): domain Eukaryota; kingdom Metazoa; phylum Arthropoda; class Insecta; order Coleoptera; family Elateridae; genus Agriotes; species Agriotes lineatus. The sequence goes on from OW679196.1 coordinate 123,348,219, forward strand.
CTCTAACTAGAGCTTCACTAGCTCTTTTCATGATATTACTAGAACGAGCACTTACATAAGGTGCTTTGAGTCTAAACCCTTTTGGAATAATACAGCTATTTCTACAACGACATAGGAAAGTTATACTATTTTCAGAGTGTGCCAGCTTCTTGTAAAGTGTTTCCCAACTTCGGAAGTTACTAGTTATATTAGGCCCATACCTTTGATTAAGATAATCTCTGAAACTTCTTTGTGGCGTGAATTCATAATTCATTTTCTTATATGGGTATTTCGCCACTCTGCAAATTAAAATATTAAATAACGAAAATATTAACAACGAACGTTTCGAGGGACAATCTGCCCTCGTTATCAACGAATAACAATTAAAACTAACAAGAACTTATCTTTTTTTCACTGGAAGAAAAAAACGACCAACCTCCAATGAATTTTCTGACATTGACGTTTGTTGATATCTGTACCTACTTGATCTCATCTTTAAGAATCGATAGCCAACTATTGTCTAAAAATATTGAGAAAGACGACACGCATTTTTCTTCGTTAAGTAAAATGTATGCCGTTTCCTTAATTTTTCGCCTTGTTGACATCGATTCTTTAGACAAGATCTTTGTGTTGTCCCATTGTATTTTATGGTTTTCATCCCAAGCATGTTCTGCCAGCTTAGACTTATTGAATTGATACGTTTTCAACATATTTTTATGTTCTTTAACTCTTACTGCTAAAGGCCTGGATGTTTCACCGATATAATATTTCCCGCATTCACAGGGAATACTATATATACAATTCCTTGAATGCTGTTCTTCGTTGAACGGTTTAGTTTTTGTAAGAACTGACCGTAAAGTATTCATCGTTTTGAATACCGTCCTAACATTGAATCTATTTCCAATTCGTCTAATTTTGTCAGATATGCCTGGAATATATGGTATAGTAAGAGTATTATATTTTTGAGTGTCATTCCTTTGTATGTGTGTGGCATTGCTTCGTGTATTGAAAATGTTCCGAACAAGAGTCTCTGGATAGCCATTATCTTGTAAAACATTAATAATAAATTCTTTCTCTTTTTTGAAAATTGTATCATTAGAGCAAACAACTTTGGCTCTGTCGTAAAGACTTTTTACAACGCCTGTCTTTATGTTTTTGTGATGGTTAGAATTAAAATGTAAGTACCTATTAGTATTGGTTTTCTTACGGTATACTGATGTTTCAAAAGTATTTATTGTGCGTGTGATTAGTGTATCAAGAAAGGGTAACTGATTGTTTTGCTCTGTTTCTAATGTGAATTTGATGGAGGTTTCTTTACTGTTAATATGTTCAAGAAATTTGTCCACCTCATCTATATCATGAGGCCAAATTGCAAAAACATCATCGACATATCTCCACCAAACTACTGGTTTGTTGGTGTACGTGTAGACATGTTGTTGTTCAAAGTCTTCCATAAAAATGTTACTAACAATGGGAGATAAAGGTGAACCCATTGCCATCCCGAAATCTTGTTGGTAAAATTCATTGTTTAGTTGAAAGTATGTCGTTTTAATGCATAGTGTTAAGAGTTCCATAATGGTACCAACGTTTAATGTTGTTCGTGTATGTAATGTGTTATCGTTTTGTAGCTTATGTTTAATGATGTTGAGTGTTTTGTCTACTGGAACATTAGTGAAGAGACTAACTACATCGAAACTAACCATTAAGTGTTGTGTGTTTATGTTTGCTTCTTTAAGTTTTTCAAGGAAATGGGGCGTGTTCTTTATATACGTGTCTGTATTTCCTGATATAGGAGTCAGTATCTTAAGTAAATATTTAGCTAAATTGTGACAAGGAGAACCTATAGAACTAACTATTGGCCTAAGTGGTACATTTGGTTTGTGTATCTTTGGTAATCCATAAAAATGTGGTGGTTTACTGTAGTGTGGTGTTAGCGTACGTCTTACAAAATCTGTAAATTGTTCTCTGTGTTTGTAAAGTGTTCTGTATATTTTTGTTTCTATTGTATGTGTTGGATCTTTATTTAGTTTAGTGTATTGTCCCTCACTAATTAGTGTTAAAAGTTTTTCGTTGTATGTGGTTGTGTCAAGTACTACTGTGGCGTTGCCTTTGTCTGCAGGTAGAATTTTAATTGTGTTATCGGTTTTTAGTGTGTGTAGTGAATGTTTTTCTTGTTTGGATATATTTTGTCTGATTGTGTAAGGTCGTTCTAGTATGATTTTGTTTCTAATTCTGTATTCCTGTCTAATGTCTTCTGGAAGTTTTTGACAAGTCTCTTCTATAGCTGTAACTAAATCAAGTTTATTAATTCGTTTTGGCGCCACTGCGTAGTTGAGCCCTTTGCCAAGAACTAATTTGTCAGTGGCGTTTAGTTCTTTAGAAGACAGATTAACTACAGTTTTATTTAAAAAAGTGTCACTGTTCTTTAGTGTATTTAGTTCAATTGTGTGTTTTTCTTGTATGAGGTGTTGGTACTTTTTTAAATGTGTACGTTTTTGCTCTGTGTGTGTTTTGTTGTAGGTATTACTAATAGAGTTGTACATACGATTGAAATCGTCTTCCCGTACATCCCTTTGCATAACCTGTTCCAGTTTGTTTATGTCAGAAAATAGTATCACTTTGTTATGTCTGTGAAACTGTATTCTGTCTCTAACTAGAGCTTCACTAGCTCTTTTCATGATATTACTAGAACGAGCACTTACATAAGGTGCTTTGAGTCTAAACCCTTTTGGAATAATACAGCTATTTCTACAACGACATAGGAAAGTTATACTATTTTCAGAGTGTGCCAGCTTCTTGTAAAGTGTTTCCCAACTTCGGAAGTTACTAGTTATATTAGGCCCATACCTTTGATTAAGATAATCTCTGAAACTTCTTTGTGGCGTGAATTCATAATTCATTTTCTTATATGGGTATTTCGCCACTCTGCAAATTAAAATATTAAATAACGAAAATATTAACAACGAACGTTTCGAGGGACAATCTGCCCTCGTTATCAACGAATAACAATTAAAACTAACAAGAACTTATCTTTTTTTCACTGGAAGAAAAAAACGACCAACCTCCAATGAATTTTCTGACATTGACGTTTGTTGATATCTGTACCTACTTGATCTCATCTTTAAGAATCGATAGCCAACTATTGTCTAAAAATATTGAGAAAGACGACACGCATTTTTCTTCGTTAAGTAAAATGTATGCCGTTTCCTTAATTTTTCGCCTTGTTGACATCGATTCTTTAGACAAGATCTTTGTGTTGTCCCATTGTATTTTATGGTTTTCATCCCAAGCATGTTCTGCCAGCTTAGACTTATTGAATTGATACGTTTTCAACATATTTTTATGTTCTTTAACTCTTACTGCTAAAGGCCTGGATGTTTCACCGATATAATATTTCCCGCATTCACAGGGAATACTATATATACAATTCCTTGAATGCTGTTCTTCGTTGAACGGTTTAGTTTTTGTAAGAACTGACCGTAAAGTATTCATCGTTTTGAATACCGTCCTAACATTGAATCTATTTCCAATTCGTCTAATTTTGTCAGATATGCCTGGAATATATGGTATAGTAAGAGTATTATATTTTTGAGTGTCATTCCTTTGTATGTGTGTGGCATTGCTTCGTGTATTGAAAATGTTCCGAACAAGAGTCTCTGGATAGCCATTATCTTGTAAAACATTAATAATAAATTCTTTCTCTTTTTTGAAAATTGTATCATTAGAGCAAACAACTTTGGCTCTGTCGTAAAGACTTTTTACAACGCCTGTCTTTATGTTTTTGTGATGGTTAGAATTAAAATGTAAGTACCTATTAGTATTGGTTTTCTTACGGTATACTGATGTTTCAAAAGTATTTATTGTGCGTGTGATTAGTGTATCAAGAAAGGGTAACTGATTGTTTTGCTCTGTTTCTAATGTGAATTTGATGGAGGTTTCTTTACTGTTAATATGTTCAAGAAATTTGTCCACCTCATCTATATCATGAGGCCAAATTGCAAAAACATCATCGACATATCTCCACCAAACTACTGGTTTGTTGGTGTACGTGTAGACATGTTGTTGTTCAAAGTCTTCCATAAAAATGTTACTAACAATGGGAGATAAAGGTGAACCCATTGCCATCCCGAAATCTTGTTGGTAAAATTCATTGTTTAGTTGAAAGTATGTCGTTTTAATGCATAGTGTTAAGAGTTCCATAATGGTACCAACGTTTAATGTTGTTCGTGTATGTAATGTGTTATCGTTTTGTAGCTTATGTTTAATGATGTTGAGTGTTTTGTCTACTGGAACATTAGTGAAGAGACTAACTACATCGAAACTAACCATTAAGTGTTGTGTGTTTATGTTTGCTTCTTTAAGTTTTTCAAGGAAATGGGGCGTGTTCTTTATATACGTGTCTGTATTTCCTGATATAGGAGTCAGTATCTTAAGTAAATATTTAGCTAAATTGTGACAAGGAGAACCTATAGAACTAACTATTGGCCTAAGTGGTACATTTGGTTTGTGTATCTTTGGTAATCCATAAAAATGTGGTGGTTTACTGTAGTGTGGTGTTAGCGTACGTCTTACAAAATCTGTAAATTGTTCTCTGTGTTTGTAAAGTGTTCTGTATATTTTTGTTTCTATTGTATGTGTTGGATCTTTATTTAGTTTAGTGTATTGTCCCTCACTAATTAGTGTTAAAAGTTTTTCGTTGTATGTGGTTGTGTCAAGTACTACTGTGGCGTTGCCTTTGTCTGCAGGTAGAATTTTAATTGTGTTATCGGTTTTTAGTGTGTGTAGTGAATGTTTTTCTTGTTTGGATATATTTTGTCTGATTGTGTAAGGTCGTTCTAGTATGATTTTGTTTCTAATTCTGTATTCCTGTCTAATGTCTTCTGGAAGTTTTTGACAAGTCTCTTCTATAGCTGTAACTAAATCAAGTTTATTAATTCGTTTTGGCGCCACTGCGTAGTTGAGCCCTTTGCCAAGAACTAATTTGTCAGTGGCGTTTAGTTCTTTAGAAGACAGATTAACTACAGTTTTATTTAAAAAAGTGTCACTGTTCTTTAGTGTATTTAGTTCAATTGTGTGTTTTTCTTGTATGAGGTGTTGGTACTTTTTTAAATGTGTACGTTTTTGCTCTGTGTGTGTTTTGTTGTAGGTATTACTAATAGAGTTGTACATACGATTGAAATCGTCTTCCCGTACATCCCTTTGCATAACCTGTTCCAGTTTGTTTATGTCAGAAAATAGTATCACTTTGTTATGTCTGTGAAACTGTATTCTGTCTCTAACTAGAGCTTCACTAGCTCTTTTCATGATATTACTAGAACGAGCACTTACATAAGGTGCTTTGAGTCTAAACCCTTTTGGAATAATACAGCTATTTCTACAACGACATAGGAAAGTTATACTATTTTCAGAGTGTGCCAGCTTCTTGTAAAGTGTTTCCCAACTTCGGAAGTTACTAGTTATATTAGGCCCATACCTTTGATTAAGATAATCTCTGAAACTTCTTTGTGGCGTGAATTCATAATTCATTTTCTTATATGGGTATTTCGCCACTCTGCAAATTAAAATATTAAATAACGAAAATATTAACAACGAACGTTTCGAGGGACAATCTGCCCTCGTTATCAACGAATAACAATTAAAACTAACAAGAACTTATCTTTTTTTCACTGGAAGAAAAAAACGACCAACCTCCAATGATTGTCCCTCGAAACGTTCGTTGTTAATATTTTCGTTATTTAATATTTTAATTTGCAGAGTGGCGAAATACCCATATAAGAAAATGAACTAACATTACTTTAGTTAAAATTAGATTTAAAATTGATTATGAAATCAGCCCTTACTCTTATAACGTATAAAATAGATTTTTCAATCCATAGTCATTTTGAGAAATGTTTAACGTATAATTATTAAAATCTTAAAACTATTTGTTGCATTTTGCAGCTAAACTAAATTAAAACATGGTTACGACAGTGAAATATTTTAGTAATTACTATTACATTAAAGCTCAAGTCATAACTGTACTAAGTACTGAAGGTGTGAATCCCTGATTAGCTAAGACCAGCTTATACGATTTCTACTAAAAACATATAATCAAAAATCACCAAGTTTGACAGAGTAGTTGCTGAGATCTATCCTAAGATCGAATCTTAGTGTTGTTTAATATTGTTTCTTAACTAGTACTTAATAATTGATTTATTTGTAATTATTGCAGTATTCCAATGTTCCAACCTTGTTCTCGTTCCGTAGCTGTAATAGTATGCTCCAATTGTTGGTTGGACTTGCAAAAACATTAAAAACTGTTGAAAAGGTTTTTAAAAAATGCTATAAATTACTACATTACAATTTCCTTAAGTCGAAGATTTACAATTAATCGATTTGTAATAAAATCTGATTTTTTTAGAAATAATATAATAATTATTATCGATATAGTAAACCAACTACTTGGTTATATAATTAAATTTCATGTGATTGAAAAAACAGATACTGAACCTCATTTATATTTTGATAAAGTTGTTGGTACTCTGGTTGTTTACTACAAATTCGCTTTTACTACAGGTATGAAAGTGAGATTTAAGTGTCTGTCAAATGTTAGTAAATAGTTGCTTTTAGTTACACTAAAGCGATGGCACTTAAAACAATCACAAAATTAATATTAATTCGAAACAAATAGCCCAACGCCAGCTGCGGCACGTTTTCACCGTAGTCAAACAAATAACTATGTACTTACCTGTATATACAGTGGCCAGCCACCTCAAACTATTACCACCACTGTAGCCAAAGAATAACGTTTCTCGTTTGCACTTATTTCCATTTCCATAAAACATTACTTTAGGTTGATATAAAACTTTATTAATGTTTGTAATATTTAAATTAGCTGACTGTAATTTACGTATTAAAAAGTATTTTATTGCTATGGCTAGTGGTATAAATATTACTTCTTTACCATCAATAATGGTAAGGTAGCTTAATGTGTAATTTATAATGCATTGCTTTGAAAGCAATTGTGAGTACATTTAATTAATGGAGCAGATAAAGACACCGATAGGACTATCCACCGCCAACCCCTGTGAATTATGCAAGCATTAGCTTTTGAGTTCATCGCGTAGGTGGTCTTTCTCTAATTAAAACAGTTTATGAATTTCTAAAATTGAATTGAAATAAAAAAGTTGCAGAAAAAATGTTTCAGCATTATTAATACAGAAAACACAGCGCTAGAGTGTTCAAAATTATGTACTAAATAGATAAAAAACACTTAGTAATGCGAACTATGTTATTTCGCAAAGAAAAAAACATCACAGTTCGTGGGATTCGAACCTGCGCTTCTGCTCGGCAGAACCGGATTGCTAGCCAGACGCTTTAAAGGCTCGCCTACGAATGTGTATGTGTTCTTCCCACTTAATCTCTGTCGTTTCACCCTGCAACCTCTTTCGCTTACTTTATAGGATGCGGGCCTCACTTACACTACCTTAACTGGACCGCCCGCAGTCGAACTCACGTTCAAACGCTCCGTGTGTTACTGTGGCCTCGGCTGCAGCGGTGGTGTGTGTATGTGTACATAAGCTACAGCCAAAATGGCATATCCGCTTTTGTTTAACTGCTATATTTGGAGATTTGACGATTACTCCATTTAAAAGGTTTTCATCACAATTTGAAAATCTTTGCGGGAGAGAATGCGGTTTTCCTGTTGTACGTGCCCAAACCAGCTCAATCACCTTTTTTCTATTATACTTAGTAATAGATTGTATTTTTAATGTATTCCTCGCATCATCATTTCGCGGTCTATGCATGATTGTAACTCATATGTCCTCTTTAAGAACTTCACTTCGCGCGCTTTTGGTTGGTTTGCAATGATAATTACTTCCCATTAGTAGTGTTTATCTCCATACTATATTCTTTAAGGGTTTCTTTCATATATTTAGATTGTAACTCTTTAGGAGATTTTGCTTAAGTTATGCATACAACAATTCATGTGCTGTTAAAGATCTTAAAATTCTGAATCCTAAATTCGTCTCTGTTGTTTCTTCATTTGCCTTATTTCCAATTGCGTTCATAATTATCAAAAACAGTAACGGCCAGAGAATTCCTCTTTGTCTGACTCCAGGATTTTGTTTTAAATTTCCGTGTACTTAGAACGTTTATGCGTGTTGTTTTAATTTGTTCGTAGAGGTTCTTGATCGCTTTATTTAGTTTGGTTAGAATTCGTCTTTTGCTCAGAATGGTGTCGGCCGGTTTGCGCTCGACCGATTTGCGCTTCCACCTGAAATCGACCAGCTTGCGCTCTGCGATTTTTATTAACCTACCCTATAATCTCCGATCGACCGACTTGCGCTCTCTTGAAATATAACTTCAAATATTTTGAAATTATCGAGATTATTGTAAGATAGAAGAAATATTTCTGTGGTTTGTTACATACAAGGGGTATCAAAGGTGTGTTAATCTTTTTTTTTTTTGGCATTTGAAAGCTTCTTCACAATACATATAACGTTTTGAAACTATCAAGATGTAAAATCAAAAAGTCGTATTTAATGATCTACGAGATCTCAATAATTTGAAAAAATCTGCTTTTAAAAAAATAACAAAACATCAAATGACAAAATGTGATATCTGACAAAATATAACAGATGATCTTCCCTTCACACTTTCCTCCAGACTTAAGACTGGTAAAGTTTATATGTAATATAAACTTTGGTGTGTTTAAAAGATTTTTTTTTTGGTTACTCTGCTTCTTTGAGTAAACACTACTAATCGGAACACATGGGAATGTGGTCTTATCGATTTATTTAATCTATTATTCCATCCCTCTAAGGCGTTGTTACTCCGATGTCTTTGCTAATGGCAATTCCATATTTCTTTGGTAATGTTTTTGTTGTCTAACCATTGATCAACAAAGTAATCATAGAACTCCGTCATTTTTTCTGAAACTGGAGAGGTTTCTTGGATGCACATCCACCCATCATCGATATCTTCGATAGGCAGATATGCTAACGCAGCGCACATTCTTATATGTAGTCGTATATCTTCATTGTTCGTATATTCAGGAACAAGTCCAATAGTTTGTATATTTCTCCATAAACATTGATTATAGTGGAAGTTACATCCAGAAATTTGAGCTTTTGGAAAATTATCTTTTATTGCACTTATCATTGCTTGCTCAAAATCCAATTTTACGAATGATAGTTCCCAATTCGGGATTTTTTCTTTGACTGATGATAACAATATGTCGTATGTCTCCTTGGTTTTGTTAGGAAGTAATGCAAATAGCACTGGAATTGTGTTTGTCTCATCTGGTGTACTACCAATATCGATATGGATAGTATATATTTGACTAAATTGCTTACTGCAGCTTTTGAATGTCCCATCCATAAATACGGTGCCCTTGCTATGAGCTAGAATCTCCCTAGCTTTGTTGCTGGCAAACACCAAGATTCTATCCCCCAAAGGAGTGTTCTCATCAATAAATAGAAATTTCGTTTCGTCTCTCATAGTTATAATTTCTTCTGGAAACAAAATATCTGATGCTGTAGTAGGATCTCTCTGCAAACCATGTGCACGTTTTCTACAATCATTCAAAGTACTTTTCACTGAAGAAAATGTTGGTATTTCTGTCACTAAATCCAGTCCTTGATTATATAATAAATACCTTAAATACAATAGGCTCACATTGGCATTGTCTTAAAATCTACCTGCAAGAAAATACAGTATGTAATGTAGTCTATTGTATTTGAAGGGTTCGCAGATAAGACTATTAAAGTATTTAACACACCTTTGGTACCCCTTGTATGTACCAAACCACAGAAATATTTCTTCTATTTTACAATAATCTCGATAATTTCAAAATATTTGAAGTTATATTTGAAGAGAGCGCAAGTCGGTCGATCGGAGATTATAGGGTAGGTTAATAAAAATCGCAGAGCGCAAGCTGGTCGATTTCAGGTGGGAGCGCAAATCTGTCGAGCGCAAATCGGCCGTATTCCTCAGAATAGACCACACCTTCTGGGCAACGCATATTGGATAGCCAATCTTGTGTACGCATCACAGGCCTGAATCCTGCTTGATTTTCACCTAATATAGATTATGTTGTTAGTTGCAACATTTACTCAGTAATTTACTAACACCACTAAGTAGGGAAATACTTCTGTAACTGTCGGAGTTTGTGCTGTAAGACATTTTGAAAATAGATATAGCCACTCTATACCGTCTCAAATGCCATAGTACTTCCCGTCACCTCCTCTTGTACCGCTCCCTTAAACAAAGGGTGGACACTGTCTGAGCAAGCTCAAAAACTCTCGGTAGAATAATGGCGTGGTGTAAGGGCTACGCAAAGAACCTTCAGGCTTTAAAATTGAACAGTAGAATTATGAAAGTATGGGCGCCTTGCCGTTACTCACAACATAAAAACAAATCTAGCTAATTAATAACACGCCACCTACCTTTAGTGGTTTGCTGCATACCTATATAAATTGTACAGGTGCAAGGGCTGCGAAAAGAACACAGAACTATTATCAACGATAGGGGCATTTAACCAAACCCAAATAATCCCAGTAACACATGAATTGTATACATAAGACATGAAGTCTAAAGTGTCAGCAACATGAGATTTGTAGGACAATTGCCTAACAAATAAATAAACCATAAATAGGAACTTCCAAGTATTTTAGTCACAAGATATGCTAATTAATAGCTCGAGGTGCAACTCACGATCGCCTACGTATTTTAGCAATTTTGAAACGATTAATCACGCGCGCTTTTAGCGTTATAAACTAATTGATACAATGGAGAAATTAAACACGCTTCAGTTGGATATTCTAAGGCATTAGCAAGAACTGAGTATTTGCAGCAACTGCCTTTGTCGATGAAAAAGCTGAGGAATACATGTACTTACATTTTGATTCGATGTTATGTCCAGCGATTGTGAGGGGGAAGATCCTGGTATGTTGCATCTTGACAAATAGGGCGTTGAAGCAGGATTTGGCTGCATCATTTCGTAGAACCCAAGGACGCCACGAGCAACGAGACCAGTTAACTGCGGTAAAAAGCGGCTTAGTGTATTCTGGAGTATCTAGCTAGCTCGCACGACCGCTGGACCGAAAGAAGATGCGAATTGCTAGCACTCGCTATTGAAACGGGGCGTTACATTCCAGGTGAGTATTTTGGTTATGGTCTTCTATTTGCTCTAATTCTGACGTTTCTGTTAAGTATCATTTCTCCTACTGTAACGTCCATTTGCGCTACCAATAGGTCTAAAAAGTGTTGATACAATCTCTCTGTAATTTCGTCCTCAGTTGTGACAAGATCTGTTTCTTTACGCTCTTTAACAAATTTGGATTTTTTAAGTCCTCATAATTTGGAACAATATTTTTGCATCGCCTTGCCTGTGATTCTCAATTTTTCCGAACTCCCACACTATACTTTTTGCTTCATTTGCCATATTCCATATCTTCAATATTCGCGTCTTATAAGTCTCGTAGTCTTTAGTTTCAGTTGAGATTAGATAACTTTTCAACTGTCTTTTACTCTTTACCTCAGATTTTATTTGGCTATTAGATTAGATAACTTTTCAACTGTCTTTTACTCTTTACCTCAGATTTTATATGGCTATTTCAGCACAGTGTCTGTTTTAATTTATTGTTGTGCTTCGAACCCCGGCAACTTTGTGAGCACCTGTAAATATTTTTTGTTCTTCCAAATTTTCTATATTTTTTGTTATTTTTAGAGCATTGTTACTTTTATTTATTTCTTCCACGCATTTTTTCTCTTACTATTTCATGCTGTAGTCTATAATAATTAGGCTTCTTACTCTAGTTTATTCTAGTTCTATTGTTTGTGTTTAATCTTATTTCTGTTGGAAAGTGATTTGATTCAATTTTTAAGCCTCGTTTGGCTTTGACGTCTCTAACTGCCGGTCTTATTGGCTTTTCAACTATAAACAGATCTTTATCGACCTCCCTTTCTTGCTTTCAATTTCTTCTGTATATTTATGCGACGACGATGCGAATCTCATTTGCGAGGGAAGTTCCGTGTAAAGCCCTTTACAGATTATTTAAATTCTCTACTTACCAAGCACTCCACCCTCTTCTAAAAATATTTAAATATATTAGATATTTTATTAACTACGGCGCCCATTTTTCTTTGTTAACATTAAAAAGTGTTTTTAAGTCAAACATTATTTCTACATTAATTGTTACTCGTAGCAACTATGCGCAAATCGAGTTGTATATACTATGTTTGGATTCAGGTAGGTGATTTTTATATAAATTTTGAGTATATCTACAGTTTGGTTCACTAAAAGCTTTGAAAAAGCGAAATTTGCGTACAGCAAGGTATAAGCTATCAAAAGTATTGCTTTGTCTCTACGCTAACGTCATAAATAGGATTACGGCCCAGAATTATTCGTCTATAAATGCAGCAATCTTCTAGATACAGTTCGTTGTGTTACGAGACTAAAACATTTACTATTTTAGTATCTCCACAATTAATTTTACTCTAAATTTACCTTAACAGTAAAGTCTAAGCGATGTAAATGCAAAATGTTACTTTAAACGCGGTGTATATTAATCTAAAATTAGTTACGGACAAATTTAAGTCTATCTATACATGCAATGTCACAAAGCCGCCTCGCTGAGGTGAAAGGTCAAATTGAAGCATTACCTCCGAAAGAACAAGGCTGTAGATCTCCGGCATGACGTCAGCACAGGCCAATTCGGCCTTCCTAAGTTAATAGTTCAACTCACAGTGATACTACACGGTTTTAAAAAACCTGTTGCAGTAAATTACTTTACAATTCACCAATTTTTAAACTATTCTGAAAGAAAAAAAATGATACAAGTGACATGAAGAAAAAACATCATATTTTTTAAAGACGGGATGTTATGATATGAAATATATTCTCGAGCTATTTTGATATTACATCACAAGAGTTCTTTCGATATTATGTATGAACAATAATTTTAAAATTCATAGCAACAATCGAACAGTTTGCAATCACTCATTTGGATATTTGTAATGTAAGCTGTTAACTGCGTGCGTTACTTAAATATGCAAACAGTTGTAGTGAGCCGAGTTTGATACTAAACTGAAAAGAATTACACTTTCGCATATTTTTTTTAAGAAAGACACGTTGGTTTATCTTGACCGCAGGTCATCCTGCCGGTGGGCAACTAGGCCACTGCCTCCGAGCCGGCGAATAAATCGATCTGGACTAAAAATAAAAAATGCACTTTAACCCCACTTTTCCGCACAACAGCTATTATTCACATTAAAGTTTTACTAGAATTAAAGTTGTTTGCAGGTGCACCTGAACCGGCCGACATGCGTTTCTCGATCGAGCCCGCTCCGGGGGACTCCGGGTTCTCGCAGTGGCACTCGGCGATGCGGATGGTGGCCCAGCTTCCGGGAGGGATTCCCCCGGAGTTCAGGAGGACGCTATGGCTGAACCTCGCCGACAGACACCTCTCCTCCAAGAACGTGAACTGGCAGAAGGTGGAGAGGGAGTGCTTCAGCGAGTGGTCACATCCCGCCGACGCCGAGCTGGGGGTGCAGATCGTCAAGGACCTCCACCGGACGGGCTGCAGCCTCTTCTGCGGGGAGGACGGCCAAGAAAACCAGGCCCTTCTGAAGAGGGTGCTGCTGGCGTACGCGCGCTGGAACAAAGCTGTTGGTGCGCTGAACCTTACTTGCGATCGTAACAGAGAATAAGTCTCGGTTTTCAGGATATTGCCAGGGGTTCAATATGCTGGCCGCCTTGATCCTGCAGGTAACCGAGAAGTGCGAGTCGGAAGCCTTAAAGCTGATGATATTTTTGATAGAGGGTGTTCTTCCCGAATCTTATTTCGCTGATAGCTTGCGCGGCCTCTCTGTCGATATGGCCGTGTTTAGGGAATTGCTAAAGGCGAGATTGCCTCGGCTGTCGAGACATCTGGATACCCTACAAACCGCCGCCAAAGATGGAACGACCAGCTACGAGCCGCCCCTTACTAACGTTTTCACCATGCAGTGGTAAGCATCTGTTAACCTTAACCTTTTTCGTTTTATATTTGATATTGTTTGCAAGGTTTAGGGAGATCTACGTATAATACAAGAGCAAAGGTTTAGAACAAACTTTCAAGGTCGTTTAACAAAAAAAAACTTTAGACCCATGCTATTGTTTTTGTGTTAATTATTGATTATCAACTGAAGATAACACCTATCAAATACATATTTTTTAAATTAAATATTTAAGTTGGAAATTTAACTTGACTTAATATATTTTACTTCATTCTGAAGCCTAAGCCTTTTGCGGTTCTACGAAATAAATTCAATGAACCCTGGTTTTTAATTTACCTTTTACACCCTACTCTATTGTGCTACGGCTTGACTTGGGTTCGTCTCGTTTACGTTTGTCTTGCGGATGCCAACGTAGGACTTTCATTTCACGTACTGCGGGATCATTTGTGAGGGTGTGCCCAATTCAATACAACATTTTCTTTTGACTGCTAATTCTATGAAGTTTCCCTTGCTCGCTCTTCGTTTATGGCGGTATTGGCCCAACAAATATTTTGAAAGACACCTTGTAGAATAACGTGTGTGGGCAGGAAAACCATGCCAAATCTCTAGTTTAAAGCAATTGTAGACTATGTTAACTCTTAAAGAAATGAACACAGTGGTGGTTATAACTGTATTGAATTATTAATAAACAAATTTTGTGTTTATACAGTATATGTATAAACGTAAAGTGCGAGATTGCATTTTGTTAATTCAGCATAGGCTAATAATTAAAGAAAGTAACCCAAAATACGTATGTGTATATGTGTGTGTGGGTATCATTGGATAAATGCTGTGTTTGCTTTTAGTATTTCTGAATTTACGCCTTGCTCTGCTTCCCCTTCCCCTCTTCTTGTTACTATACTCACAAGATAAAGATATCAACCTTTTGAGTGTTGGTAGTGTTCACGTGACATATCCTACTGTTGTTGGTTTTCCTTTGTCTTATAGATCGTTCAGTTTTCCTACATTTGTTCACGTGGATCCGCGAAATCAAGGTCTTCAAATTGTTCTGTAAGGTACCAATTAATCCCTCTTCATTAGCTAATTCATAATCATTAAAAACAATACTGGCGACATGATAACCTTGACATTATGTATTGGTTCTGATAATTTATTCTCATGTATAACCTGATAAGTGTGCCTCTCACAAAATCTTTTAATGAGGTTTACTACCTTCTGGGATATTTTCCATTTTTTAATTGTATACTATAGCCCACCTAACTATTTAGTCAAACGCCTTTTCGAATTTCACGTCGTAAGTAACTATTAGTAAGGCATTTTGAACTGTTACATTATAATGGTCAACACAAGTTCTGCTACTGCAACACCATCCTCTTTCTCTCCCTAGATATTGCTCAATTTCGTTTTTGACTGTTTAGTATAATTACGAAAAGAATTTTGCTTGAGAGGGAGAGTAATGTTATGTCTCCCCGGTTTCTACAGAAGGTTGTAATCCTTTGTTTTGATGTCTACAGATTAGCACGCCTTTTTTCAATTTTGTAGTATTTGGTTCAACCTCAATACCTTTATTAATAGTGGATGTACTCGTAATATATCTATCGCCACTTCAATACCTTTATTGAGAAGTTCTGGTGGGATGTTATCTGTTCCTGTTACCATTTTATTTTTAGTTTACTTCTAACACAGAATAAAGAATACATTCTCTATGTTATATCTCTACTCGTATTGGTAATTATTTATATTGTTGCTTTCTATTGTTGCCACTTGTTCCTTCTTCTTCTTGTACTTCTATTTCTGGTTTATAAGAGTAGTTCGGAGTTCTTCAAAGTATTCTCTTCATTGCGTTATTTGTTCATCTTTATTGACAAAACAGATTTTTTGTGATCGCCGTTTGATACAGTATTAGACTTTTTTCATGTTTTCTTAATTTTCTGTTCTGTTGGGTGTTTCTAACTCATCATCTTTTATCAGCCCGTATACTTTGAGTCTGCGTTGGTTCTGGAATTCGGAACATTTCACTTCACTCGTACAATTGTTTGTATTTGCTTTTATATGCCTCTCGCCGATCCTTTTCTAGTTTCTTTTGTCCTCAAGTTTTTTCTTCTAATATTCTTGAATTCCAAATCTTTTCCACTGTTTTGTTCTAAACCGTGTGGTGCATAACGAACTATTTTGTAGGGAAGAAATATGGTATCCCTCTATACTATTGTTTAAAATTTTCCATTTTACGGAAGTAGAAAAATTAAGAAACTAAACACTGTTACCTTTAATAAAATCAGTAGTAATTTGAAATTATCTAAACAAATCGCATGCCATATTTGTCATTGCTCTTCAATGTTTACAATAGATTAAATTCTAGATTTAGCACTGGAATCGATATGCTGCTTCGCGCAAATTACAACTCGGTAGATATGAAGGGTGTCTAAAAAAAGAGGTGAAGAGTGCTTTGACTAAAATTTTGTTTGCGTTTCGTAGGGCGTAGCTTGTAGCACTTAACTGTGTCAAGGTGTCAAGTTTAACCTCGAAATTGTGATTAAGTGTCATAAGCATCATAATTCAATTATTGTGAGTTTATATTTATTATCAACCGAATGAAAACGAAACCATCTCTTGATATTTAACCGTGGTTCGTAGCTCAGCTAAATGTAATATATTATGCCAGACATACGTTAGCAAAAATTATTTACTCTAAACTTAAACTTAAACAGCGTTGTGATTACATTTAGAATTTAATCTATCTTAACAATTTTACAAATAAGTATTAATTTATCACATATTTTTAGAAAGACCTATATACAAATATAAAAAATTAAATTCTGCCTATTTTTGCTTTAACTCAAAAACTATTACTTACGTAAAAGTAGTATTTTGCTCATAGCTCAGGTTTTTACCCTTGACGAAATAGGACGTATTTTGAATCCAACATAAGCCCCTTAACAAAATACAATTTTGTTTATTTTTGCTTTAAGTGATAAATAGATAAAAATAATAATTTGTACATAGCTCAGGCTCTATCTTTCATGAAAATGAGACCCAACGGATACAAGGTATATGTTGCAAAAGTGACAAAAAGAATAAAAAAATAAGTGCGTTATATTTAATGCTGCTGCATCTTAGATATTTCAAGTCCTGCTTGATTGCGTACAGCGAACGGCCGGGCGTTGAAATTGCATTTGCAGGCGCCGGCAGGAGCTGAAGTTCGAATGCCACCGCCGCGCCGGTAATGTTGTTTATTTGAAAAGTCCCACGCTTAGGAAACGCAACCTAGTTATCTGAACTCTTTCTTTCGGAGATTGGGCGTACTTCTATCGAAATTATCATATATATAAAGTATACAGTGTCCGCCAAAAAGTCGGAATAATACTCGAATGGGAAAAAAATATTTTTGATATTTCTAAAAAACTGTTTACGTCAATAACTTGTGCTTGTCTAAAGACCTATTTAGTTCCTATCATATATACCGAATGATTTTTAATTATTTTAAAAATGGAGTTTTTCGAAATTGTCAAAATTCAAAAAGTTCTATTTTTCGGAACTTAAGTAATATTTCAATGAGATCTTTTTAGAGTGTGTTATTTTTAGCTAACTGAACAATCTCAGGTCCAGAAAATATCTAATTCTAACTTTTAAACTTCAAATTTTCACATACCAAGAATTAATACTAGAATTCAAATTTATTATGTGAAAACTTTAACGATTTATAATTGGAAAAAATAATATGAAACGCTAATTACTCCTAGATTTTTTATTATTTACCGAAAAGTAGTATGTTTGCATAATTTTGACGTTATTATGCAAGGCTCTTTTTAGGAGAAATATTTTTCAATTCTAATTAATATCTATTTAATTGGCTGCTATAAATTCTAATCTAACCCTATTAATCAATTACTGTTACCAAAATCATGTAAATGTTCTTTTACAGTTGTCTAAATGAGGACATTTCTTAGAACATGTAAATTTGATAAAGAAAAATCTCCTCATTTAGACAACTGTAAAAGCACATTTACTGGATTTTTGTAACAGTAATTTATTAACAGGGCTAGGTTAGAGTTTCTAGCAGCCATTTAAATAGATATTAATTAGAATTGAAAAATATTTCTCCTAAAAAGCGCCTTGTATAAAAAACGAAAAAATTATGCAAACATACTACTTTTCGGTAAATAATAAAAAAATTAAAGAAGTAATTAACATTTTATAATAGTTTTTCCAATTATAAATGATTAAAGTCTTAACATAAAGAAATTTGGGTATGTGAAATTTTGAAAAATATTAAAAAAATTTAAAAATTAATTTTTAGCTGAAGTTAAAAAAAGTAGTTGATTTCTGACCTTGAGATTGTTCATTTAGCTAAAAATAACACACTCTAAAAAATTGCAATAATAAAAACTAGCACTTTTTGAATTTTGACAATTTCGAAAACCTCCATTTTCTAAATAAGTAAAAATCACTCGGTAAATGTGGCAGGGGCTAAATAGGTTTTTAGACAAGCACACACAGATTTTTTGAAAAATCAGAAATAACAAAATTTCCCATATTATGTCGACCTTTTGGCGGTCACTATATAGCACGTTGCGTTTAAAAGAGGTAAATTTGCATTTTATATAAGAGAACCCTGTATTCACCTAAATGATTTTGAGCAGTAAATCAAGTCGTTTTCAACTTTTCACTTTTGATATCCTTAATAATAAGGCCCTCGTCGAAAATAAACCCACAATCTGGTCATCCTGTATATTGTAATTGAAATTGGTCCACCTTTCTAGCAATTTCTCATTAGCAAACGATCAATAAGATGTGATAATGGATAGCTCGGATTTCATTAAGTTGCTTTCTCTTGTACTAATTGCAGTGATATAGAGTATGTACTGATTACTTCAAATTAAAATGAATGATGCCATGAAACGGAATACCAAACGCAGTGTGCTTTCTTACGAGTACAGCCGGCATGATTTATTCTAAACTAAATAGAAATTTGAGAAATTGTAACACCAAAATTATTTATATTATATGACACGGCAGCTACCTTTGCGGAAGCAGGTAGTAGGTTAAATAAAAGTCACGTTGAGGGGTAATTTGAATTTAATCTGGTTGTTGTTAGTATTTACTAGACATGGCTTTAATAATGCGAAACGACGTTAAATGTGAAAGTTAAAACTTATCTGTCCTTTTGTTCGAATTTCTCTAAACACTGGCGAATCCAATCTTCACGATAAGCTGTTATGTAGGCGCTCCTCGGAACGTGCAGCACCTTGGTTTTATTTATGGAAAACGGCCATTAGGACGCCCATGGATGGGTAGATGCGGTTGAAATTTATTTGAACGTGGCTTCAAATTTGACCCAAACTAGAAACCTTCCCGCCACTAATTAGTGAAGTTTAATAACAACAAAATTATTCTTACCGGTTAGTCGGTTTCTAGTATTTCAAAAGGTAAATTTAGGGTGCTTAAAACATGATTATGCGCAACCCTTCAGAAAATTTAGGTACCGCAGAAATGCGTATGCTTTCTTAGACGGCTTCGGCAAAAGTGCCGTGAAACCAATGGCCTCGAAATTTTACAAATTTTCGGACACGCGCCGTTAGAGCAATTTGCGTATCAATCTTAATATACCCCAAGTCATTTTTATGTTACAAAATACATTACAATTTTTCCCATGCTATTTAGTATTTACTTGAAGAAATTCTTTTATGATCTTTTTGTTGCCTTTCAATGTAAGGGTATATCATATTCATTAATATTAAAATTCGCAATATTATCACATACAATAGAATTCTGGCAATGGGGTTGATATTATCCAGATTTTCGAATAACTGAAAAAGGGAAAATAAACATGAATTCACAAATACAGAAAAACTATGCACTCTGCACGAAAGTAACACCACATATACGCACACGTTTACCAATTAATTTAACTATCATCTTGTTACGGTATTAATTCATCAGATCGACATAGGTCGTATTGATTGTCCAAACTCGGTTACAAACTACAGGGTTCGCCGGCTTTCCCTAGAAATCACAGATCTTAATGTGTCGGAGCAGATGTTGTTGCTCCGGTTACTCGCACTTAGCCCAGTCGGGAAGGGGTAGTTCGAAGACTTAAATGGAAAACCGATGGGGTACTTACCCTAAAGCTTGCTTAGCAGAAAAAGAAATGCCTGAGCGCCACTTGGTTCTGATTAGGGATGGCTAACGTGTCTAGAACCAAGAACAATACACGTAGTCTATGTAGAAGTCCTCCAGGTACGTTGCTGAACACCTCAGCCTGTTGTTTACCAAGCCTCCTCCGAGTAGCCGGGTGACCTCGTCGTTAAATCACTTACCTTCAAGTCCACCGTCACTAAAAAATAACAAAAGAACACTGACTGGCCCAAATCTCGGGGCTCGCTTAATCAAAAGAGCATGCTTTAACTTCACAAAATTAATTACACTTGGCCTTTGCCACACTGGATTAGTGAATGACCCAGAAGGGGTTTCAAAATTCATAAAAAGAATGAACTGACTTTAACAAGTTTATTATTTAAAGGAACAAATGACAGTTTACACAAATCGGTACATTAAAACAAACACCCGGAGGTGAGTTTAAATTTAGTAATACGATATCCTACGTGAATATGAAAGGGGGCCCCACGAAAACCAAAATATATCTTAAGGGCTAGTTACAAAGACACAAAAAAAGCACAATATTATCCAAAACAAGTGACATAAAATGGACGCCAGGAGTCAAGTCCCTGGTAAACATTAACTGGGACAGATCATAAGTCCTAGCGGACGTACGCAACGTTTATGAGCACTGACTCACAATAAAATATAAAATCGCACATTAAGTTAGGCACCAGAGTTACCTAATTGGTACAATGCAGGGCGCCTACCTGATAGTTGCAGCATGCAGTCTTAAGTGCAGATGTAGTTGTCCTCGTGGAGGCCTGGTAAAACGTGCCAGAGGTGTAGCAAATTCTCCATAAGAGGCAACAGGTGAAGCAGAAACTCGAAGGATTGAAGACAATCGGCAGCAAACATCAAACGAAGAAGTGATAGCAAACAACACTATATTGCGCAGCGGGCCCTTTCTTTAATTAAACCCGACGTTGACACAGATATGCATTACGCAATAGTTTTTTACGCAATAGACTTAACAGGGAAAAAAGTTAGTTGAGGCTCTTCAGATATCGTTTCTAATCGAATCGGCAAAGAGTGCTAAAAGTCTCCCCGGAGACCAACTGTATGAAACGAAAATCGGCCAATTTAACAACGTCGAGTTAAATACACTTCCTCTGCCCACCGCGCATTTTCAAAGACACCCAAGAATTAATGTTCACTTCGAAGATTCGGGTTTAACTGCAGTCGCCATTAACGTGCCCCAAGGCACTCGAAAAGTTCGCACAAAAACAAAAAGGGATTCACCCTGTTAATCACCAAATGTTAGCAAAAGCTCCCCCCGATTCGCGGCACAAGCTGCGAACCGGGGGTGCGAAAAAACACCACGTCTAGTTTACTCAAGAGCTGGGTACAGATTGAAACTTAATTCGAATTCCGCGCGAAGAAGCACAGCGGAAGAAAACTTCGAACTCCGAAGTCATCATTTCTATAGGTGCGGTTAACTCGGATCTTATCAAACTTTATTTCCAATGGTCACAAAGCTGGACGTAAAATGCGTGGGCTGAAAGCACAACAAAGAAGGCTTTAACGGCTGATGCAATTGCTGATTTAGCAAGAACCAGGGGAAGCCCCCAGTTTACAATAAACATTCCAAAGTCCTTTAAATATCATACTGATAACGACGCGTTCTACGAAAATGTTGAAGCTATGACAGCCGGAAAGCAGGATAGATTTCTGAAACAGTATTTAAACATTACGCGGCAACAAGAGATTTATCCAACCTTATTTTCAAAGGCTAATTATAGAGCAGTAATCAGGTCAAACAAAGAACAAAGCCCGCGGATTATTCGAGAGAACATTTTTTCCGCCAATTCGGTGCTAAAGAATACCAAGAAACTTCAAGCGATAATTTAGAAGCTTAATTACGTCCGGCAGAAGGCAAGTTGGAGGTTAAAACGCAACCAAAGAACAATAAACATCAACGGTCCCAAAGTGCTTACGAAGAAGATTCCCATTGACCGCGTGCATACTAAGGTTTGAACTAAATGAATTGATAGCAGATTTTAGAATTACCGGGCTTGCTCTCGGAGTTTTTAGATTGAAATCGACTCTTATGTGAAACGTATTTTAACTAATTTTCTGAAGACAACCTATTGTTGAATTAACCGCATGAATAGCTTAGTGACGTCGAGTCATCTAACAATCTTCTTCAATATGTTCCCTGTCCCTAGACAGCAGACTACATAAGCGTTCTCCATTATTCATAACAATGCTTCAACTCCTCAGCAGGTAGATCATTTCTATCTACATCTCTTCCTTAAACTGAAAATGGGTTTTCTTCAACGCATTTCCCACTTTTGGAAACAAGTAAAAATCCCAGAGTGCCAAATCCATAGAATACTAGGATCCGTTTACTAGCCAGACTGGGGGCTGCCGTCGCAGCCTTGTTCTCCAGGTGGTATTGGTACATTTAACTCGACATTTATAATACGATACCAACCATTTTCATATGGCGTCGGTTGATTGGTCTGTTCATGAAAATATTTTAAAAATGGTTCAGTCAAAACAATTCGTGATTTTTACGTTATTATTAAGTATGTGTATTACATATTAACAATGCTTGCCTGGAATACGTATAGTGTATGTCGTCTCTTATTTTTGTTGGAATTCCCGCAATCTTTGAGTTTTAAGAGAGAACAATAATAAAGGCTACAAATAAACAACATTGTTGAACATTTATTTTAGATATAAAATAATGAAGATTAGATCGTGCAAGTCTTTATCGATACTTCGGCACACATTGAAATACGGTTTTTGCTACGTATTCTTTGGAACACCTCCCCTTAAGAGATACAGTTAGTCTTCGTAGTCTGTTGAATTGGGGCTTACTATGTGGTATGACCGTTATTATGTTAAGTTATTTTTATGATCGCGGCGTATGTGCGACGACTGCAGTAAAAAAGAACTAGCAAAAGAGGCCTGGACGAAGGAAATCGGTTTAAAATCGAGTTGCCGAATTAGTAATATCGTTAGAGGAGAATGCCAATAATGCGGTCTTTCAGGTTTAATTAAAATTTAAATCTAGAAACCCATACGAAGAAAAACGATCGATCTCGACCAAAAGCTTTTCAGTATCTAAGTTTGTTTATTTGGTGAGGCCTTTCATACGATGTTGGGTTGGTCGCGATTGATTGACATGTTACGATAAAAATTACAAATGTGTAGAAATTGTCAACGTCAAAAGCAATACTCAGGCAGGTCATGTCAAAGTAAAGTGTAATTTTTAGTATATGCATTGCGTTTTGATGAAGTTGAGTTTAAGCATTCATTATAGCCCACCAAAACATTGTACAGAGTGCTTCAAATTTATTTGTAATTACACATTATCTGTTCCAGCAGTTTTGGTTTAAAATTTTCGAAAGTATATGATTTCAATTTAAAAATTCACAGCATTCAAATACACAGAAAATTGAAAAAGCATATTAGCTGATGAATGACGTGAAAGACACATAAACCAAAAACTTTTCACAACTGACCGACTGAACTGATTTCATGTGGTATGTTCAGCTTACGTTATTTTTAGTACAAAACACACAAAAGAGGGAATATCGATTCTGCATTAGCGGATGACTGAAATAACTACATAAATCATGTGGATAGGAGATACTACTTTAATGCTAAACATTACGTTCCTATTTCGCGACATTGGAAAAACTCACAGAGCTACGCTAAGAATGCAATTTAAATGTCAGCTGTCAATCCACAAAGGTGGAAAAGTCCGTAGAGATATGCAAAATTAATAATTTCCTAGCCTGTCTACGTTACGCTGAAGGTGCGACATTTAAAATCCTGGAATTCGCGACACTATTCTCTTGAAAAAAAAACGTAGGAAGGAAACTGGGTCATTAAAGAAGCTGAAACGCAGCACAAAACATAGAATGGATGTTTTTCGTACCAAATACGTCTGTTTGAATAAATAACAGTGCTTGTCCAAAATTAGATTTGGCAATGTTATTACACCGAGTAATACACTTTCCAGTTACTTCTGTGCCGAGATTTTGGGGCGTGGATATACAGAATAATAAAAATTGAAGGATAATCAAGTCACGTCTTTTACATACAGAGTGCATAGTTAAATTTGGCGATTTTGTTGAGGAATTTCTAAAGCATTAGCTATGAAATAATGATATTAAGAAATTGCCAATTATATTATGCCACAAAAAATCAGATTTAGTTAACTATAAGATTTAAATGTTTGTTATTCATTGATCTAAACAAACAAACCAATTTTTTATTTTATTAGG
Organism: Agriotes lineatus; assembly: GCA_940337035.1. Lineage (NCBI taxonomy): Eukaryota > Metazoa > Arthropoda > Insecta > Coleoptera > Elateridae > Agriotes > Agriotes lineatus. The sequence continues at coordinate 123,372,578 of OW679196.1, forward strand.
CTCAGACATAACTTTAAATATCAAATTTAATCTATATTAATAGCAGTATATCATACTCTAAAAGAAATGTACATTTTTGAAGTCAATGTATTAATGGTCAAACGGAATTTTCAATTTTGGGCTGCAAATATTTAGAAGCGGCAGTAAACCCACGCAGTTGGTTAATGATTTGAAACCTTCCATTCAAACATTCAAATCAAATTGGTGTGTAAATAAGAAAGAAGGCAGTGGTTGATCTAAAATTAGAACTGTAGAAAATATTGACAACGTCGGAACATGTCACAGCATATTAAAAACGGATTTGCGTATGCATACATATTGTACCGAGTAATCATAAATAAATATTGTACGTCCAGAGTGCTTTGGAAATTCCTATCTTTTTGCTTTTGTCGCTCTATTGTATGTATGCATGATATGTCTATGTAGTATGCAGTGTGCACTCTATACATACAGAAGTGTGAAAGGCTACATAACCCATTAGCATCATAAGTCAATATTTTAGCATTATAAGTGAAAGCGGTATATTCTTACAATTTAGTAAGAATAAAATGTTGACGATCAAAATGGCCGACAGTAGTTTATAGTACTAAAACAATTACAATGAAAAGGCAACAGATTATATTTTTCAAAATCACTCTAGACCGATGTACAGTCATTTATAATCACTTTGTATAACTATTGTTCAAGAACTTCGCCTATGAAAAACCAATGCAATTTTTCCATTGGGTTTAGCAAATTTTAACCATGATAACTCTAGATAAAACCTCCTTCTTCAACGGATGTTGTTTTACTCATTAGGGATGCAGTAATTCCCAAAATATACGAATGTGGGGTTTCTTTAACCGCAGTGGTGGTTCGTGGTAATTGTATTTAGGCTGCTCCTAATTTTTAACAATGACTAAGGAAAAAATAACAATTAATGGCTCACCTACATCCCGTTCATGTTTCATTCCAAATATAGCAATAATTTTTAATTTTAATAATTCAAACGGAAACGTTATATACACGGAATACAGTATTCAATCACAACACAAAATGTACATAAGTGTTAAAAAACGAAACAGATAATTTGACGCACCACATCCACAAATCAATTTGTGTCTTGAAAATGTTTACAGAAAAATGTCTTCTAAAATTACTAGTTCCTACTCTTTTTTCAGGTTAAAATTTAATACCGTGTAGACTGAACCTTTTTAATTTAACCTTTTTAGCTAACGGTAGGCTATTATTAGCCATGCTATCAAAACAACCGAAATCACCCAGTACATTTGCAGTTTATTTCAATACCAAGGCTTGCATCATCATATTTTCAACAAATTATGTTATTGGCTCGGAATGCAATACATTTCGGGAACGCAATATTGGTAAATACATTATAAGACTCGGAGTCGGCAGCGATGGCGGCTTCAAAATCGAGAGCTCTCGCGGCAGTTTGACACTGCTATATCGCCGATTCTGCAGCGATCGCATTTTCGCCCGTAATTTCCGTACAAGTTCGGAGCTGGGTTTCGGAGAGCCCACAGCATCTTTCAGCTACTTAGTACATATGATACGAGCGAGTCTGTTGTTACATAACTCAGTTATGGCTATTGTTTTGCATATTTTTCGCTGTATCAAATAGCCGCCTCTGGATCTCATTGCTTAAACCTTGTTACATTATAACGGTAAGATAGATGACAACATATATTTTCAATCATAGAAAGTTACTTTTGTCTAATGACAGATAGACTGGTGACGGCTGGGATGCTCGAGCCCCTGAGCCCCTAAGGAGCAGATGCCGCTAGTTAGGAAGGCTACGTTTCAGCCAGGGAAAGATGGTCTATGGCTATGTTTTAGTCGTCGAAGATTTGGATCAATTTTTTTCAATGACACGTGGGGCAACGTTAACGATGAAATTCTGGCACCATTTATAAACTCACTGTACGATGAAGGGTTCCAAGATATTTACAAGACGATGCTATACTCTATAAAGCATACGAAAACTTGATATTAAGCCCTTATTAGTGCACGATATTTGATCTCCAGGTCCTTGTAGTTTGCCAGATGGACCTTTCAGTTGGCCTTATCTAAAATACCATCAAAAAGAAAAAATAAATAGTTTCTTACAAATCTTACATTATGTTTTCATTCAATCTAATTTACGAATATATCTTTGGATTATCTGAAGTCATCACCAAGTTCGTTTGCTATTACTATATAACATATTAGAAATTTGGGTATTGTATTTTTTTAATGTTAGTGGCGTGCACATGATGGAATTGAAAAAAAGCATTGCCTTGATAAAGGTTTCACAGAGTTTATCTTTTTTAAAAGTTTGATCAATTTGTTATGTATATTCTAGAAAAACTATATTTTTTTATAATATTAATGAACACAGCATTAAAACTTGAAACATGAATATCTGTATTACTTACTGTATGACTCGGTCATACTAAGATATAAAAACCCTTTAAGTAACAGAAAACAGTAAACATGTAAAAATGTTATCACTTGAAATAGTTATTTACGTCCTACGCACACGAAACGTATATGAAATGATTCATCAAATCTACCTTTTTTGTAGAACACTCCATACTGTTATATAATCTGCTAGATCTCTTTGAGTTTATGACGAATATATTTATATATATATTAGTGTGTCGCGAAAAGGTGGTAAAAAGTTATTAAAACTTTTTGGATTCAACCGAAATTTCCTCTATTTAAAAGGTTACCATTTTGGAGCTATAGCCCCTCCATAAACAGACGATTTTTTCTTCTATGTTTAGTTAAATAAAAACCCAGACATGTGGCTCGACTGACCCACGGAGATGTACGTCGGCACGACAGAGATGCAGTGGGACAATACTCACCTTCGAAGATGTTGGCCAGGACAAAAGAGGTGATCTGGGACACGATGGCCTTTGAGGATGTAGAGATTCAGGAATTTGATGTGAGTCACGACTGACATCCGGAAATTTTGGCCGAGACGACAGATGCGCGGGGAAATTGCCATGGACACGTCTGACGCACAGAAATGTTCATCGGGACGACAGATTTGTAAAAAGTTGACCTGAATACGACTGGCCATCGAAGATGTTATTCGGGGCCACAAAAATGCAGAGATATGGGACACATCTGATCCATGGATATGTTCGTCGTTACGACGAAGCTGCGGGAATTTGACCTGGGGTACGACTGGCCCTCGAAGATGTTCGCTAAGATGACATATATCTCGGGAATTGGATCTTGAGCACGTAGCAAATCCGAGCATATTTTATTGTGCCTATACGAAAATACCGACTGCAACCGTTCGTTCCCGTTGCATGAATAGACCCCACCGACGAACTAACGTATATAAGTACATAGAAGCTTATTATTACTCCGCTAAAGACTGCTTATTCAAGATAGCATTAATTAACATCCCTACATTCGCACCTCCTATAATGCGTAAGTCGTGTATCAAACTTTATTGCCGCCCGGTGTTTCTGTCTGCTGTCTGCATCTTCAGTTAAATACCGAGCATCACAAAATAACTAATAATAGCCTCCTCCAAGGAAGTAAATAGCCACGGCTCGATGCGGCAAGCGTTGAGTCGCAGGAGTCAAAGCTCTAGGCCGTCAAATGGTATTTCTTTGTCGTTGCAAAACTGATGCGTGAGAAGTCACCTTTGCTGATAGCCGTTAAGAATTCAACGCGAACGTTTACGGAGCGAGATCATAGGCGTGAGTTTTGTAATTTTCCGAGATACGTTAATAGATATTAACGATACAAGTTTGATTATGAGCATCTTAACGATACGAGTTTAATTGCCAAAATGAGGCGGTGCCATAAGCAAACGTGTATTGTTCAATATTCTATCTTCATCAATGAATTCTGGTTTAATGTTTTTTTTTATAAAAAAGAGTGCGGTAAAATTTATTACCTCACTGAGTGCTGTAATAAAGCTCTTAACGATAATAAAATTAATTTGGTTAAGGGTCTATAACAACACCGATGAAGATAAAATGTTTTAATATCTTTAGAATTATTAATAAAAATTAAATGCAGTAGCCGAATATTTAATAACAATATATCCATCACTACTGTACGATATTTAAGCTCCAATATAGTGTATAAACTAGAAATGAATGCTATTTAGGCAAATATTCGATTTTTGAAATCCTTAAATAAAACATTGTATGTAATATGAAACACAATCGCAAGGAACATATTTTACCGTGGTTAAGTCTTTGGCTTTGGCTCCAGTGTTCCTAAATTTTATAATTAGTCGTTGATGTAGAATACTGTAAAGGGCTTTCCCCGTAGTCCAGAAATGTTGAGTGCAAACTTCAATACTCGATACAAAATTGAAAGTCATTTTGGGATTCGGGAATAACATGAATCCCTATAACAAATAATAATTTTCATTTGGATATTACTTCATACATTTACGAGTCGATGTTACGGTTCTTCTTCCTCTTTTCTTAGTTTGTTTTTTTATCCATTTCAAGTGTGGATACAGGCCTTCTCTAGTTACTTCCAACTGTATCGATTCTGTGCCTTTCTACGATACAGCAATTTTGTGCCACGTTCTGTATTAAGATGTCCAGTATATGGACATCAGTTTCATATCTCCTTGAGTCTTCTCGGCGTTCTTCTCCGCCAGTCCGTTTCCACTTCGATTTTGCCTGTATTATTAACCTTAGTTGGGCTTCTGACCCATTTGTTTCTCTTGTGGTCTTTGCATGATATCTCTAATGTTTGCTTTTCACCTCACTCTTCGGGTTTTTTCTTATTTTGTCTAAGTTGGTTTCTAGTAAAGATTCACGTTTAAGCTACAGTTGTAGTGACTGAAGTGATGCAGTAGTAGAACATTTTCGACCTTAGGTGTTGTGGGATTTTGTAGCTCTTCAGATCATTTTCTAAAGCTGCCCATCCCATGGGAACTTTTCTTCGAATTTCAATCCTTTAGTTTTTTTACTCGGTCTAATGGCTTGCCGTAGTTGGTCTGTGGTTTGTTCTATTTTTGTCTAGATCGCTCATGTTCGTTATTTTCGTTTTGGACAGGTTAATTTTAAGGTCTCTTTTAATTTTATTTTGGTACTCAGCCAACAACTGTTATGCCAATTATAGGCGTCGCTGTACATTTTATGGGGACTTCTTACCCCACTAACGATTGTCATGATGTTATTATGACAGCCGGGACCAACTATTTCCGTGGCAGCCGTACCACGAGGCGCCGAGATAAGCAGCCGTGGAACTCCCATCCAAGTTCATTTATCGATCGTATTATGGTTCAAATGTTTGCAGTTAGCACTTACGCCCGTATTTTCTTATTTAGTGACTTGAATACATCTTCTAAGGTTAAGGTAAGTAGTTTGGAGAAAGGGTTTTGTATCTGTTACGGGTTTCCGGGTCTCCGATATAACTGTGAGTTGTAGAGAAAACTGCATTATTGCCAAGCTGATTTGCTGATTTTTTCAGGATATTTTGTTGCGGCGGGGTTGAAGACACTTTCACTTTTCTAGTGTGGTATTTGCTTCTAGTAAATATTTTATAGAAATTTTAAGAGCATAAACTCGAGAAAATTGCCCACTTAATGGCTTTATCGTATTATTTGGATTGGGGGTTAATTTCCAATCAAGAAGATTTCTTAGAAATATTAAATCCACTTTGATAGCCAGCTTGGTTTCTAATACTTATAAAATACTGACAATTTGCCTGCATATCAGAACGTGAACTTATTATGTTGTAATTATTAGCGTTAGCATCTTTCCTGTATAAAATAGAGTCAGAGTTAATTTTTATTTCCCTTTAAATGTTTCACACGTTTTTTGATTTTTATATTATTTGTAATTCCGCTGGAATTTATGCCTCAATTTGCTTTCGGGATATATTTTAGGTATCATGCTATTTACAATGCGTTTAAACGTTTTAGCAAAGCTATTCTATTATTTAGTATTTGTCTTGACAAAGTGTTTCTAAAAATAGATTGATGCTATCTTTATCAGAACGACAGCAATTTGACCTGCTTAAAAAGATAATAAATGGGAAGCTCTAATTTTGGACATTTGTGTTAAAACGCATTAAATTCATGCTCGCTTATTGAGTATTTCGCCACTCTGCAAAATTAAACTTATTAAAAATCGAACGTTTCAGGAAACAATGTCTCTTCGTTATCAACGAATTAACAATTAAAACTAAAAATGAACAAGAAAACTTAGCTTTTCACTGGGACGCAAAAGGGATCAGCCTACAGAAACGTTCGATTTTTAATCATTTTAACTTTGCAGTTTGGCGAAACACCCAAATTAACAGGATGAATTATATCACACCTCAAAAAGGCTTCAGAGATTATCTTAAAACACGTTAAAGAAGCCTTTTTTGTACCTCTCACTTTTGTGCTCAATTATACACCAGTTCTTGCTCCTCAGGCGAATAATTATATACACCATACTTCATATACATTTAGAGCATTTATTCATCCATACAGAATATACTGTAGTAGCCCCTCCCCTAATGATAAAAATAGGGGTTTTTAAATAAAATAATTAATTATGGCAAGGGAAACTACACTTTTAAGTGTAAACGTTCAGCCGAGAGAGCGCTGCGAAATTATAGTCCAGTCAAATGGTAGAAAATATGGGAACGTTTTGGTGAAGCTTTGATATTTGGTTTATATGTGTAGTTTGGGTCGTTGTACACGAATATCAGGTTTTCCAATAATCATTCTGACTGGAAATGCGTTTTTAAGGGAGACACTGTGTAAAAACTTTTTTTTTACTTTTTCCAAAATTACTCGAAAATTATCCAATTTCGTAAATATTGAACCTATATGAAATGAAAGAGGATAAAATGTCCTACATTTTATGTACTTGAGGTTTTTTTCGATCAATCGTTCAGCCGAGAGAGCGTTGCGAAGTTAGAGTCCAGTCAAATGGTAGAAAATAGGGGAAAGTTTTGGTGGAGCTTTGATATTTGGTTTCTATGTGTAGTTTGGGTCGCTGTACACGAATATCAGGTTTTGCAACATGCATTTTAACCGGAAATACGTTTTTTAAAGGAAAAACTGTGTAAAAAAAATTTAAGGAATTGGCCCCTCGAAGTCACTCGCACTTGGACGATTTCTTCTGCTGGCTTATCTGCTTCACCTGGGCCTTTTAACACCTGGAAAACTACACCCACAGATGCACAGGACCCTCGTGAAAAACTTTAACCATAATTGGTATAACTAAGAACTTTTTTATTTACAATGTTACATGTTTAATTGATAAGCTCAATGTGGCCCCAACACACATTTTCAAGCTTGTTTAGTTATTCTTAAAAAATTACAGTCAGGTCTCTTAGCAACTAGACATTCAAATGTTTATAAAGGAAATTAGAATTGTTAACATGTTTAAATTTATGAACTACAGTTTTGATGTCATGTCTTTGCCTAACCAATAATATTGTCTTTTTCTTCTAATAATTGTTACAACACTTGCTCTGCTTTTAAATCACTTTTGTTTATAATACGCTGATACACTTGGAGTTTATTTAACATTTCAGTAATTTCTTTCGGTCGGTTACCTTCCATTTTCATTGCTTTTTGCAATTATTATTTTGCTAGCATGGTTTCGTTTACCTTTCAGCTAATCTGCCTTTTGCTGGCTTATACACTTTTACTACATAACGCTCATATTCTTTCTGTATTTAAAAAATTATTTTGTATTATTCTATTCACATTATGTCTGACATTAATAAGCTCAAATCAGTCAGTTACAAAGTAAATTGCATTGGCCCTTCCGAACGTTTATCATATCTGAAACTCTGAATGTAACCCTTCTAAAACCTGCTTTGTTTCATGCTAACTTCTATTCCTCAAATGATTAGTTATTGCTGCTCACATTCAGTGCACTTATAAAGTAGTGATTATCTTGAAATAGATAAAATATTTTATTCTCTGCTCATCTTGATCTTATTCATTTAGTTAATTAGGCAATCAGAATTTCTATGGGCAGTGAACCATTACAATACATACAGCAATTAGTAACCACTTAATGTGTTTGGCAACATTTTATTATAAAATTTCCATAGGTTTGTAGTCTATACACGAACTTATTAGTTTACATACTAATGGCCTAACAAAGCTTATCCAAACAAATGGCTAAGCTTAATTTGTTATTAAATTACAATCAAAAACATATTTGAATAACGTGGATAATCAGTTAGGATTTTGCGGAATAAATTTTAAAGCGCCAAAATAAAGCCAGGTCCGAATGATGGAAAGCTCCCAAAAGGCTATTATTATCTGGACACCAGAATATTTTCTGCTTAATTGCACTCTCAGTTTAGAAATAGAACCTGGCACACGTTCTGCGTGGCATGCTTTCATTAAGTCTGAATACGGAGCTTTAAGCGAAACTAATTAAAACATCGACGTTGCGGTTGCGCTCCCGCACAAAAATAAAAAAGGGAATTTAATTTAAAATCACAGGCTGGCATTACGCTGTAATTCAATTGAGTGAAATGATATTGTCGTTTCTGTATGTGGCGCACATAGTTTAGCAAATGTGGTGTGGACTTCCAAGCTTAATTTTGAATTTGCTGCTGATGCATTTTGTAGTAATTAACTGAAAGCAGGTCATAATTGGGATTGTATTTAAATTGCAAACTGTTTGAAGACGAGACTTTAGCTGCATACGAATATTAAAGTACAATGATTGTAAATTTGATTAACAACTTAGTTTGTTATTTTATATTAACTTGAATTTTTATTTACGTACACCTAAATAAAGCTATGTGAAACTGGGCCACATGTTTGCTAAAATAATGCCTTAACAATGTTATCTTTTAAATGTTTTGAAGCAGTTATCTATGTAAGCGTGTTTTTTTGCATCGTATGGCTTGCGGTAGGAAACCTGGTGTCAGAGTTTTCATATTGCGCCAGCACCTCTGACGTACCCTAATGACTGTCACCGAAATGACAACCAAGACAGACAGCTTAACGTGCTTTCCGAGGCACGGCTGGCTGCGATTTTACTACCACTCTAGGTTGGCAACTCGGACCGGTGCACGCCGAATGTTGCTTAACTATCGGTATTGCTAATATCTATATAACACCAAATACATTACATGCAAAACATACTTAGGTTCAATTAAAGATTTAGCTACGAATCATTATCATACATGATTCTATAAACGAATTATTCAAACATAAAAATATTTGACTAAATAAGAGGGCGCGGAATTGATTCGGGTGAAGTAGTGAAAACCCTAATTAAATAACCATTACCTAGCATTTAAAAAACTGGCGAATAAAATGATCCGTGGATTCTATTGTAGGACGAGATCTCGCCGAATAGACGGAACTATAAATGTGGTACTTGTTTATAGCATACACAAGAGGCTCTTTGAACAATCGCCAGATGCAAGCATATAGCAGCGAAACAGCTCATCTACCATTCTTAGCAAATAGAATATGCATAGTAAATGGGGAAAATGTACAAAGCAAATGAAATCCTAATAGAATTAAAATCTATAATAGGTAACCTCCATACCAAACGTGCCAGGTATACGAAAGGTTGGGAGAAACCCTGACCTACACTGCTACCACTTGCGTTGAAAGTAAGGAAGAGTAGTCTAGAACGGATTTGTGTTTGCAGGTGGTATGATTTCTCCCAATGCGTATTATCTAGCGTAACAGATGGGGACACCAATGGAAGGCTCCTTCACAAGATTTTGTGGTAAATAACTTGACGAATATTGGGGGTTACTCGGAAAAAGAAGGCTTTAAAAATAAATCCGATAAAATGTGAAGGTAGCGCAATAACTGTCCCATGTCTGAAATTTTGGGTGGCCAACAGGTGGTTTTACTTCCAAAAATAGCATGAAAATCCTGAATTAAACGGGCAGGTGTCCTCCAACCCTTTTTAGAAAAAATCTGAAAATAAAATACGGAACTAATTTCGCAACACGTAGGCAACAAAAGACAAAAAGTTTGGGACACATTCCCGGAAGACCAGCCCTTAAAACTAAGGTTACTAAATCACGTTAGCTTCGCTAACACAGGTAAGGAATCAAGTTGACAGGTTCAAAAACCGAGTTTGTCAATGTCAAATTTATCATAGGCGCTACTAGTAAGTGCATAAATAACAGTTTTAATTATTAATTTACCTTTCGAAATGTGAGGGCATAATCCATTCTTTCGGATATAAGTTAGACAGATGATCGTTTTCAGCCGTAATAAAAACTGAGTGTGTATGTCACTGAAAATCCGAGTTTGGTTTGACATAAAGAACACGGGGTTTCCCTAAATGTGTTAATGAACCTAACGTGAGTTAGTGACCTTACTTAAAACCACCAAATCAAAAATTCTCTAAGCTGGGTCACCAAAACTAGTATTCGCTGATAGACAGAAAAGGCAAGTCGAGGACTACCCCGGTGTAAGCCCCTAACAAAAGACAGCATCCCCGCAATCGTCCATTCCAGTCTCAAACCCTAATCACAAGGCCAAAACATTCAACCCCACTGTTTAAACTAATAGAACTAAAAACCCAAAAACGTATGTAAACACCAAAGCAACCCATATAACTTAGCAATCCCACCTTGAAACGAATAAATCTCAGAAAATTAAATAGAGAGGGGTACCTAGATTACTGCAATGCCAGACAGAAGAGGCACAATAGAGTAGCGTTCGTTTATCTGCCGCAATTGCTGTTTAAAAACTGAGATGTCCCATTAGCTTTACGAGCCGTATAACAACACAAATGCTGCACGCTACAACTAAACTAAACAATCTAGAACGACACACAACATCTTTTAACCGAAAATCCTCAAGGTGCTACCCGCCTAGATGACCCCGATATATCGAATTTTTATTGAGTCCGGGTAACGGAAAGTTACCGATTTTTGCTTGGAAACAACTGACCATCGTATTCTCGTATTAGACGGGGCAAGTATACCGGGTGATAATGAGACCAGGACATGCTTATAAAAATATATGTGATCCTGGTAGCCTGTTACGGGCTAAAAGTCATTTAAACGTATTACATATTCAACTGCCCTATGTTCGATAAATCTAAATATTACCCGCTACTACAAGCGTCGAATTTCCAGGAATTTATATTCTTAATTAATTTTGAGTTAGACTAGGCCTCTTTTGTTGCATCGGTGTTAGTCTGGTTGCATATTTAAGGCTCCCTCCAGTTTTCGAATTTGGGTTTCCTTATCAGCCTTTTTGGTCATTTGCCATATTGTGTTGCTGCAGAATAGTTGCCTTTGTGAGATGACGTTTTGAAACGTACCTTAATGGGATTATTGCACAGGCATCTGGCCGGGGAAATCTTTAGTGTTGTGTTTTGAGTCTTCCGGTGTTGACGATGCAGTCCCCGGGAAGGTTATTTTGCGATTTCCTAAGCCTCAAACTTAGTTTGGATTTCATCTGGGCTAGCACATGTTTTCTTTTGGTGAAGCAGAGCCTAGAACACCTAAGGGTATGTTTCCTTAATGATGTTTTTTTAGATTGTATGGTATGATACTCTTTTAGCTCCATTTTTGCGGTCTCCATTTTTGCGGTGTCCATTTTTGCGGCGTCAATTTTTGTGGTCCTTGTTTTTGGTGGCGTCCGCTTTTGTGGACCTTTTCGTGGCCCTCTTCAGACCCCTAATCATCGGACGAAGTTGGTCCCAGCTGCCGCCTTGAGTTTTGCGAACATGTATAAGCCCCTCATGCCTACAAACGAGAGCGAAGGTAGAAGTTCCTACGTAACCTCCTGCATCGACACGTTTATCTGCAGGTCGTTAGTTCTTGGGCGAGCCCGACCGCACCGCTGGTTATCGGATTCTCCGTCTGTGCTCACTGCAGCCTGGAGAACTATCGCAAGGTCGGTTGTTATTCATTATGATGTTTTGATATGTTTTTGTGACTGTGCTACTTCGTATCCGGCAAGTGATTGAATGCTTGTAGTATTTTAAGCGCATTACTCACCTTTTGAGGCAGTTTAAGTATTTGTTTGTAATGATTTTGTGGCGGTAGTTCATTCTACCTATTTTAGGTTAAAAGTTATTAGGGTGGTTGTGCCTCACGCTTCGTCCAAGTATATATATTAGCGAAAGTTGTACAGCATTTGCATGACGAATTTAATTCATTCTCGGCCTTTACGTCACGCTTGTGACATAGCTTTAATTTGAAGCCAGCATCAGCATAGGCCCGCCTTTGCAAGTAATTTCGTGTAATATTAGCTTGCGACATCTTGACAAAGATTTGAAACTTGCCTTAGTCACATATCGGTTTACAAAGCGCTTTAGGAAGAAGCAAGATCTTGGTTCCGTAAGAGCGATATTACTATTTTGGATAAGCTTTAAGACTGCTCTTGCATAGTGGGTAATTGGTCGAATTCACCTAGTAATTCTAAATGTATGCTGTAATAAATGTGTCATAGCCATTGTGCTGTCGACAACTTGCTAGTTTTGCATTTAGCCATTTGGTTAGTCATTCTGTGATTCGATTATGCATATTAATATATTTTTTCGTTGACCGCTTGTTAATTTCAATATTAATGAATTATTTTTCCTAAAAAAGGATGGATTAATAGACGACATTAATACACTGTTTTGGATTAATACACTCCTTTTCATTAATTAACTGTTTTTTTAAAACGATGGATTAATAGATCTATTAATACACTGTTTCTGATTAATACACTCTTTTTCATTAATTCACTGTTTTTGTGATTTTGACATTTTGATGATATTTTGCATGGAGGTTAGATGTATTAATCAAACTTTTCACCACAAAAAAAGATTTTGCGGTCAACGAAAAAATTGTGTAATCAACTCGTTTGTTATTGGGCGATTAATAATTTCAACTATTAAAGGCACTCACTCGCTATCGCTCGTTCGTGCTTTAAACAGTTTCGATTATTAATCGCCTTCATTAACACACTTGTTGGTTAAATAACTATTAATCTATTTATTTGAGTTACGTTAATATTTCGTATACGCCTTAATTATTATGTAAATTATGTACCGTTATTTTGGTGGGGTTTATTAAGACGCTTTATTACTGTGATATGAATTTGTGATATGTTGATTTGATTTACCGTATGATATTTTTGTGTGCATTTTAATTGTGTTTGTATTTTTGTTTGCTGCAATTATACTGCCTTGACATCTTTGCCTGTGTATGTGATTTGTGCCTTTGCCGTTACCTTTTAGTTTCAGGTTTGGTTAGTAGCGTCTTCTGTAGTGTACCTTTTGATTAGCAAAGTGCTGGGTTACTTGCTACTTGGCGCCCATATTTTTATTTTACAGCTGAAGCTTTTGAGTCTTTTGTTTTACCCACGAGCAGCTCCGGCTGAGAGGCCCGTTGCCTTTGCTTACTTCTTTTACAGTCTCCGTAACGGTAACAAGCCATGCAATTAGCTACTTATAAGTGTTGGTTAACACCATGAAGTAAGAGGGAAGGAGACCGATATTTACGGCTCTTTAATAGTACAGTATCTACCACTGGCAGCGCTGGTGTTTCCGCCGGATTCTCGATCTGTCACTTGATCGTGGCATACGACCGCTGCAGAAAATCAAAACGTAAAACAGACGTAAACAAACCCCCACCCTGCCGCCAACTAACCCAGCGCGGAACATTTGCACCGCGAGTGGTAGGCTACGGTACTACTAAAGAGCAGCAAATATCAACTCAGGTTTTGGCGAGCGGCCTGCATCGGGACGGTCTCCTTACCTCTTACTTCATGGTTAGCACTATATTTCAATAATAATAATAAATTATAGGAATCTGTAATCATTTTGACACCTAGGAATCTCAGTTGTGATGTCATGAATGACATTTGATATTTAGGTTAGGTAGGTACTGTTAACATACCCATGTCTGTAGCATGTCATCGGTTATATTTAATAAAGCTGTACTGCAGCTATGACTCTGTTTAAATCCCGATTGACAAATAGGGACGATATTGTTGGCTACAAGATGACTACGTATTTGCTGTTCCATGGCTTTTTCTAGAACTTTCGACAATACTGGCAAGATACTTATTGGGCGAAGGTCTTTGAAATCCGCAGGAGACGACACTATAGCTAATGGTATGATTAACGCATTTTTACAAGAGCTTACGAACACAGAATTAATCAAGCAGAAATTTACGATATGCGTAATATATGGTATCAAAAACGGCAGACATAGTTTTACCATATATATGTTGATTCCATCAGCATCTGTGGCTTTAGTTTTAATATTGAGTATAATTTTAATAATTTCTCCTTCTTCAATGGAAGGAAAATTGAACAGGGTAGTAACAGCTTCGGATAGATTGTTATTATAAAAGTTTACCTTCGCCTTGCTATCAGCTGCGTTGTCAAGAATGGAATTAACGAAATAGTTATTTATTTGATTAGCATTAGAGAATTGTTGAGAAATGTTACTTGGTTTAGAATTAATATTTAGATGTTTTATATCCTTCCACATTGTTGTGGGGGAGTTTTGAAATCGTTGACCGTAGTACATCTCTTTTCATTGCTAACTGCGGAGGTGGTTAAGTTACGTAACTGTTTATAGTATTCCCAGTGCTCTGGTAACCTTGTTGCCTTAAATGTATGTAGTAAGTAAGTAAGTAAGTAAGTAAGTAAGTAAGTTTATTTAGTATAATATACTAGTACATAGAATCATTATTATTATATATCTTAACTTATTTATCATTAATAACATTAAAATTAATAGTATTGTTTAACAAAGCTGCTTAAATATTTTTTAAAACTATAAATATTTGTCATTTGTTTTACATCTTGTGGAAGCGAATTATAGACTTTTAGTCCCTTGTAATACAGAGAATTTTGTGTACTCGCTTTATTTAATTTAGGCAGCCTAAAATCAAATCGATTCCTTGTTTTATATTGATGAACGTCAGCATTTAGTATCAATTGATCCGACATATAATTTGGTAATAAATTATTAACAGCTTTGTAAATCAAAACCTTAGAACAGAAAATAGACAGGAAGCCGCATTTGTAAGAAATCCGTGCGACCGCGATGGGTTTTCAAAATGGCGGATGGTTGTTTCCTTTTGGCAGTGGCGTATCATATCGAGAGGGTGCATGTGCAGCAAACAATTTCAACAGTGCACTTTACACTATGTGATTTATGACTACATGTGATTTTGTGTGACTTCAGTCACTGTCTGTAATTTAAATTGCTTCCTCAGATTGTGTGATTACAAATAATGACCCCATTATACGTTCCCTTCTATGCCCATGACTATTGCTGTGTACAAGTACGTATGACAAGTGACATGTTCAGAGAAATTATCTCTCTATTTGAAGTTAAAAGTAATATTAATACTTACTGATGGAATGTAATGCCCAAAGTCCTGGTATTTGGGGTCTGAGAACAGCCAAAATTAGTCTCAAACTAACTAAAACCCACAACTGTCAAACCGGTATCGCACCTCATTAGTCATACATGGGTTTTAAAAATGGCCGTTTCCGTCGCCTAGATGTTACAGCCAAGTTAAAAGAAATGCGCCTTCCTGTCTATTTTCTGTTCTAAGATCAAAACCAACGTATTAAAATAAATACGTTGTTTGATACTTAGCCACTGTAACGTATTCAGCATTAACTTAATATTCGTATATTTAGAACATCGTAAAATATTTCGCATTGCTCTGTTTTGTTGTTTTTGCAACCTTTGTAAATCCGATTCATAACAAAGAAAGAGGATACTTGCACAGTAATCAAAGTGTGGCGCAATAATGGTTTTATAGACTAGAATTCTAGCATTAATACTTAGTTTACTGGCTATTCTCCCCAACAATCCAATTTTTTAGCGACTTTCTTAATGATAAAATTTATATAACTACGAAAAGTAAGTCTATTATCTATAATAACTCCCAGATATTTAATTTCAGGCACTTGTTCTATTTCTAGACCGTCTATTTTTACTTTAACAGTTATATTTTCACTATTAATTTTATTTGATACGATTATGCACTTTGTTTTGGCAATATTTAATTTTAGTTTATTTATTTGTAACCACTTTGATATCATCTCAAGATCTGTATTTATTTTGTTGACGGCATCAGTAGTATTTTCCGCAGTTACCCAAACTAATGTGTCGTCAGCAAACAAATTTAGCGAGCAGTGTTTAATATTTATTTCCAGATCATTGATGTACAGTAGAAATAGCAATGGACCTAATACGGATCCCTGAGGAACCCCCAATGTGTTAAGAATTTCCGTCGATTCCTCTTCATTATACACAGTTGTTTGGGTTCGCGAAGATAGATAACTCTCGAACCATTGTTTCTCGATTCCCTGTATTCCATATTTGTCCAATTTTGT
Source organism: Agriotes lineatus (assembly GCA_940337035.1). Lineage (NCBI taxonomy): Eukaryota > Metazoa > Arthropoda > Insecta > Coleoptera > Elateridae > Agriotes > Agriotes lineatus. The sequence goes on from OW679196.1 coordinate 123,388,861, forward strand.
AATTAATTTTTCCCTATCGATTGTTTCAAAAGCACGCTTATAATCTAGAAACACTCCCACTACACTTTTCTGTTGATCAAGTTCACTTTTCCAATTTGCTAGGACTAGATTTAATGCCGTTTCACACGAATGTTTGCTTCTGAATCCGGATTGTTTGCCACTTATAATCTTATTTGTTTCGATAAACTCCTGCAATTGGTCTTTGACAATTTTTTCTAAAATTTGTTCGTACACCGGCAACGTATTAATTGGTCTAAATTCTTCACATTTCTTTGTACCCACAATTTTTCTGATAGGAATTACTTTGGATTTCTTCCAGGAATCTGGGAAAATTCCACTCTTTAACGACTCATTTATTAGTTTTACCAGAGGATTTCCTATAATTGGCAATGCATCTCTTAGAACCTGAACAGAAATGCCATCCGTGCTACCCTTTCTTTTTATGCTCGTAATTGTTTTCTCAAGATCGATTACAGAAATATCCTTAAATTTAAAGATGTTAACAGGATCAGGTATGAATGCCTCTTCAAAATCGGTGTTTAGTATATCACGATTTATGTCGACAATACTATTTATGAAGTATTGGTTAAAATTTTCAGCTATCTCTTTGGAATCGGGTACTTCTACTCCTTGGAATACAATGTTTTTCGGTGTACACTCTGCTTCCGGCTTTTTAACGATATGCTTAATAACTTTCCACATATTTTTTGAGTCGCCTTGATTTTCTTTAATTTTATTTTCATAGTAGCAATTTTTTTTCTCTTTAATCAAGTTGCTATATTTGTTTCTAATTTCTTTATAGTGTTTCCAATCATTTGCATTGGCAGATAATCTAGCCTTTTTGTATAACGTGTCCCGATATTTTTGTAATTGATGCAACTCTGCGGAAAACCATGGGCAAGAGTTTTTTACCTTGCTAATGCGGTATGTAATGAGGTCAGCTAAGCAATTATGCA
>OW679196.1:123389916-123440277 GCA_940337035.1 Agriotes lineatus
TTGATTGGCTCTAGAGGCACACTCATGTTTTTTTAATCTGTGGTGAATAAGGTACGAATTGCGTCTAGCGTTGCAGAGAAGCAATATAAAAGATACTATAAAGACGGAACTACTGACCGCACAAGGGCGATTTATGACCCAATAAAAACAATTCCTTACTATTTTACAAGAATCAGAAGAATTGGAGAATTCTCCTGATTATGACTTTACACGACGTTACGATAATTGAAGCCGTGATATTACCAGAGCGATTACTATTTTGCTGTTTTCCGCATGAGTTTTAATTTTTCAATATTTGTCAAAAAATTTTAAAAATTCCAAATTCTACAAAAAACGGTACAAAATAGAGCATTAGATCAAGAGACAAATTTTCTCTAAAATTTTAAGCTGAATACAAAAATGTAATAATATACCGGGTGTACTACTTATAGGAGTTAATACAAAAAATAGAAATAAATTTTAGAGGTATTAAACTGGAAAATCACCTATCTCACAAAAATACACATTAAAAATGTAATAAAAATGTAAAGTTTGAAAAAAATCATTAGAGCCGTTTTTGAAAAAATCGAAAAAAACTGAAAAATCACAATAGTAAAGGTAAACACTTCTGGTTATGCGATTTTCTTCAAAAGCTTGCTGTCTCATCTACATAGTACACAAAACGCCATACCTTGTTTCGTTTTTGAGTTATTCTGTTCACAGACACACAGACAGACACACACAGACAGACCAATGAACAAAAATATGTTTTTTGGTTTTCGGGGACTCTCAAACGTGAAGATCCAGTGAAAACTCAATTTCGAATTTTTGGGGTGAATCCAATACTTCCTTTATTGTAAGAGGGAGTAAAAATCTATCAAGGGTTCCAAGATGGATAATAGCCAATCACATTTCTGTTAGATTACCCTCCTAAAGTAGCAAATTTTCATCTTTTAGTCTGTATTTCTCGAAAACTACTGCTATCATCGATTCTAAGTTGAAATACCTTTTTTATATAAAACTTCTAAGCTCAAAGCACCCCCTCCCATTGCATAACCTACAACTTTATACCATCGACATTTTTTTTAAATTAAATAAAATGCCTGTTTTTCTGTTACTCTTCTCGGGGCTCTAGACCCTTAAGAAACAATCTCGGACCGATGTCCATTGATTTGTTTTGTATATTTTAACATAGAATGATACTGCCGATCCTGAAACACTGTATAATTTAATCAAATTTGCATCCCCTACTATTTAAGAGATCCTACGATTTGAATTCTTGTCTTATAGACGCATCACAATTTGTCAATCTTTTTTTTTTATTGGAATGACTTGGCTTTGGTTGGATTTCATCATCTATTTACACTAAATCGAAGGAAAACTAGTAATATGGTGATATAACGTCTTCATGCTATAAGCAAATAGCTAGATTGTTATATTACAGTATTTTCAAAATTATATCTTTCCTTAAATTGTTATTATATATTTTTTTAAAACGTTCATGTTATTAAAATTTGGCGTTGCAAAATATGCAAACCAGCATCATAATTTTTTTATATTTTGCTAAAATATTTTAGAAAGTGTTGGTAATAATAAATAATTGCAATATTATATTTAAACTTAATTGTACAGTCAAATAAGAAAGTGCCATAATCGTAACAAAAAAAGCTTCTGCATTTTTATTGTATCGAAAATGTTGCTCTTCATCTTACTCTACATTACTATGTATATCTAGAAATTGTATTCGATATTACACCAATAATATCTAGCAAAACTATTAAAATGAGAAACTTCTTTGCCAAACAAAAAATCGTTGTTTGTATGATTTTTCTAAATATTTTTTCTTCATTTAAACAAATATAGAACAAATAGAACTTGCGTTGAAAAAGCTGTAGCCGTTGTACGTTTTGTGTAATTGGACATATACACATGTATTGATCTTTTTGCACTATAAACTACGTTTTTCTTCAAACGGCAGTAAAATATGGCATTATACTGCTGGATTGATGATGCTAAACTGTCACTTTATTGCCAAGCGGCAGATAATATTATCTGCCGCTGACGAGCGGCAGATAAAGTTATTATCTGCCGCTGACGACTTTATCTGCCGCTCGTCAGCGGCAGATAAAGTTATTATCTGCCGCTGACAACTTTATCTGCCGCTCGTCAGCGGCAGATAATATTATCTGCCGCTGACGAGATCAAGTAATTTTCTTCGAATTTTGTTCACAAAGTTGTAAATAATTTGTTATAAAAACGTTTGAAGAAAAAATACTATATGTTATTCGGAGCAAAAGTATCTTTATGTGGCTTGGCTGTCCAGCCTCGCCACATAAAATATAACTTTTGCTCCTAATAACATAATATACTATTATGATCATGGAAACTACTTTGTCTCCCTCTGCCCCCAGTTGCCTAAGATAATGTATGAGCAATTATATTAGGCATTGCAGTAATTGTGTTAATATAATAGAATTTTGAGATATAATAATAAAACTATTCTTTATTCTGTAGCTGTTCCTAATAACTATTCAATTTTGCAGAGTCTGGATGAATTAACTGATAAGGCTGTTCCGAAAAATATAAGCCTAAATAAAACCCTTGACATTGACGAGCCATTAAGTAAGTATGTTATACAATTTTCTCAAACCTTTATTACACCTCTGATATAATATTCTAAAATACCCTGTGGAGTTTCTTAAATCACAAACATTTAATAAAACAGTGTACATTTTGAATAACAACTTTGTTAATCCAGCTTCGTATAAAAGACTTTACAAATTAGCATGACCTTATACATAACATATTTACTCGCCGATGCGATGATCAAATCCGTAAATATTTCCCATTTATCTAGTTTGCTATGAGAAGCTGATTGCAAAGATGCAACGAAGTAGTCATCGGTATATCTGCAGATAACATTGCAGCACACCAAATGTGTTGTCAAATAGTAACAGCATTTTACTATGTATTATCCGCAACCTGATTGGAGCAAGCCATGACTACTTCCTTGCACAAGAGATATTTATGTTACGGATCATCAGCAAACAACCAATAGGTCATGCGTTTGCTGATAAGAAGTCGCTGGGGGTCTGAAACTATGCACGCTGACAGTATTAATTCCTATTTATTTCAACAGGCGAGTACGAGCTGATAAACAGAATCCGAAGCATCGCCGAGAGGAATCAAATATGGCGGTCCTTTGTGGGCATGGGCTACCACAACTGCTGCGTACCGCACACCATAATGAGAAACATCTTCGAAAACCCTGGCTGGACCACACAATACACCCCGTACCAACCAGAAGTGGCTCAAGGCCGTCTGGAAGGTCTATTAAATTACCAAACCATGGTTGCCGAACTTACAGGTCTCGAGGTCGCCAATGCTTCTCTTCTTGATGAAGGCACAGCTGCTGCCGAGGCGTTGTCGTTGTGCTTCAGACATAACAAAAGAAGGAGATTGCTGGTGTCCGACAAGTTGCATCCACAAACCATTTCCGTGGTGGAAACCCGCTTGTCGTCGCTCGATTTAGCCGTGGAGGTCGTCAATGTCTTCGAGGCTGACTTTTCCAACCGCGACGTCGCTGGCGTCCTTTTCCAGTATCCCGACACTGAAGGAAATGTGTTGGACTTCAGTGCAGTTTCTGAAGACGCCCATTCCCATGGAACCTTAGTATGTTGTGCTACCGATTTGTTGAGCTTAACGTTGCTGCGTCCTCCTTCTGAATTTGGAGCTGATATTGCTATAGGGACGTCGCAAAGATTGGGGGTTCCTTTAGGATATGGAGGTCCTCATGCGGGTTTCTTCGCTTGTAATCAGTCGTTGGTGAGACTCATGCCTGGACGAATGATTGGAGTTACCAGGGATGCTGCAGGGCGTGATGGATATCGGTTGGCCCTTCAAACCAGAGAACAACATATTAGAAGGGACAAGGCGACTAGCAATATTTGCACGGCGCAAGCACTGCTGGCCAATATGTCTGCCATGTTTGCTGTTTATCATGGCCCCCAAGGATTGAAGGACATTGCAACTAAAATACACAATTTGACACTGGTAAGACTTAGATTGTTTCTTCTTATTGATCATGCTTCAAGCAGTGTATTATTTGTATAGAGTTACTAGTTACTAGACTTGCTGGTTTGTCTTAATGCGAAATAGAAAAAGTAAAAAAGTTGAAATTTTAAATTTCTTACTTGTTACTTCAAAAATACAAATTGGAACTAAGAGTGTTCCGGAAATAACTTTTCAGGAAGTGACGATTTATTCGCTCCACAATAACGAGTTTGGGATCACAGATGTTCCTTTTAAATTAGGCTTAGACGTAACAGTTAACTATTGTGGCAGTTACTAGGTTGTGTAGAGAAACCTGAAATTCTTCCCTATTTATAATTCCTCGTTTGACATTATCAAACAAACCTTGAAGCTACTCTTGCATCCATTATAAAATATTGTGTGGGTGCATAAATAAACAGAACATATTCGATATGAGGGAGATTTCTTAGAAAACCAGAATCGTAAAAACTTTCTTACGTCAGAGGTACATTCAGCTTAAGAGAAATAAAATTGTCTTTCAAAAACAGAATTACCGTCGCTGTGAGGTTTAAAAGCAACAGAAATAGCTTTCAGCGACAATTTTGTTTTCCAAAAGAATCAAAATCTAATTAAATTTAGAATTATAAGTGACTGCCGGTTGAAATTTTGTTAAAATTTACTAAAATTCACCATTTTCAAACTGTTATATGAGAACCATATATTTTTGTTTACGTTGATACCTAGAATATAAAGTATTGATTCTGATTTAAAATGTTACGCCGACTGGTTATAAACAGGATTTATAATTTAAGCTTTCTACCCTACAAGGAAAAGCTCTTACCTAATCTGAAGATTTTCTCCGTAATTAGATTTCGACATAAATTTTCTAATTTTAGTTCTGTAACATATTTTTTATAGCTTAAATGCAAAGCTTAGGACGCGGCTATAACCAGCGAATTCAATTACACTGGTTAGAAAATTATTTTTTGTTCTCAATTTTTTAGCACCAGAGACCCATAAAATATTTATGGCTTACCTCTTCAGAAACTACTAGACAATTTGTCCAACACTTTACAGCGACATTATCTACTAATTAATTGAATTTTTCAAACATTTCCCTTTTTACTTAATAGCAAAACCAATAACTAACAGTAGATTTGAGTTCTATTCATATTCATATACATATTTTCTATTATTTCTCTCTGTGACACAAAATTGCATCGACTTGGTTCATTTTTTTATATAACAATTATAAAAAATTGTTAATCGAGCGATTATTCTGAAAAACAACTCTTTCAAAAAAAAATTCGTTTAGCCTTTTAAAAGCACTTAAGAGATAGATTGACAAGGTCAACACATCACCAGCACACACACCTAACACAATGGTTGCTACGCAAGCTCAAAAGGTGTGCTCCAACTTTGTAACCCGAAACCGGGCAAGTTGAGCACTGCACCGCCAGATGCTAGCATACAAAGCACCAGCCTCCACACCGGTAGGTTACAACAAGACATACAATGCAAAAGGTAAAAGATGCGCACTTCATTCAAAGCTGTAATATTGATATTGCATTAGATGACTGCAAACCTCAATTAATTCTCTGGAGGAGTAAGAGATTTAAACCGGAGTTTCATAAATGTTCATTCCATCAATTCACCAAAAGTTTCGAACTAAAAGTATCTATGTAATTCGTTTAATTTTTATGGCACTTTACAGCAAAATAAGGTTTTGACAATCTCATATTTATTTTATTTCCATTTAATTTTCAACTGTGGTATTATTTTTTACCTTGCACGGATTTTTTCAATAAAAATACAAGTATTTCAAGGGTCGCGAGTTCGATACCCGATCCCGATGATGTTCTTAAAAAAATCCGGTAATAGCTAAAAATTCTATATGCATTACTTAAACAAGAGATGAGCCACGTAACCCCAGTCAAAATCATGCCATTAATATTATGAAGGAAATATATATTTTATTTTCAAGAAGTATTTTATTTAATTTTTGCACTCCGCCAACAGCCGTTAGGCCAATTATAGGAGTCACTGTACATTTTGTGGGGACTTCCAACCCCACTAACGACTGTCATGATGTTATTATGACAACCGGGACCAACTTTTTTTCCGTGATAGCCGTACCACGAGGTGCCGGGAGAAGCAGCCGTGGAACTCCCATCCAAATTTTGACCAGAGAGAGCGTTGCTTAACTCTGCTGATCGAACGTGGACGCTTGTTCAAGCTATACCACCCGAGACCACGTATCGCTGACATAAAGTCATATCAAATAATTTATGCACTCAGAAATGTGAAGTTGTTTGCAAGAAAAGCAAATTTCTTAAAAAATAAAAAACGATGTTACAGAACAAATTGACGTGTTAAAGCCTAGCTTTTATATTTTTACCAAATTTCTCATTGTTTTAAATAATTTTTTAGGCCACGTTTATTTTAGTGCTGCATAAACAAAATCGATATGTGATTAATCTACTAATTAGTTTTGCCTTAATTTTGTGATATTTTGGGTATAAAATTTTGTTAATATCTGAATCGTCTTTTATAATTTCTTCAGATACTGCAGTAAACCCTTTAAGTTCTACGATGAATCATACGCCTTTCCGAAATTTATAAATGTGTTTCATGTTGTTGATATGACACAAAAGTGAAAGTCGGCACTTTTGCGTCACAAAATTTACTTGAATTCGTGTTTAAAATATCACTTGCCTTAAACAAATTGGGAGTTAGTTCCTACTTTCTTTTTTGGCCCTACCGATGACACACATTTCTGGCAAACTAATGGTCTATTTATAACATTGTGAAACATTTATTCCGTGCAATTGTTAAGAATGTTCTCTTCTTGATTGTTTAATTCAAATTTAGTGTTCTTCCAGTTACATAGTAAAATTATAGAAATTGACCTTTTATAATTTTTATTAATAATATCGCCAAATCTAGCTGAAACAGGATTTCTCAAATACTGAGCTACACAAGTTTTTAAGTAATTTTAAAATTTTTTTAATCTAAAAATACTTCTTGCAAATCTAAGGTGGGAGTGGTTGCTAAAATTATTCCTGTATGAATATTGGATATGTTACTAAATTTAATTATCATTTTGTTGACCTATTTTCATATTGGTGGATAGATCTACAAACATTTTTAGAGCTTTTACATTTTTATGATACTTCTCCCTAGTCAGTTCACTTAAAGTAAGAAACACTGTTCGGAACGTTAGTAACAAACCATTAAAAAGTTGTTTCTATGCAAGCTTTCGATTTGTGTAGTTTCCTGGATTATTTCTTGCACTCGTTCAGGACGAACTTCGTAACATAAATTGTACAGTTATAGGATCAGGTTATTTTACTGAAAGGGCTTACACTTGGTGAAGAGATGCAGAGTTGTAGGATAAGATGTGAATAGAGTAGCCAGGCCTAACTACCCCTTAAGACATTTGTAGCCTTTGTCTGTTCACAAATAAATACACTTCAGAATTTAAAAGTATATTAAAAAATCAAATAAAATACAGAACTTTATATACAATCAAATTGTGTTGTATTTTGCTATTGGATCTAATAACCTACTATTTGCATAAGTACAAAACACAACGTTTGCCTAAAATTACCTGCTGGTAAACAATGTGTATTGAAACTTGACCTAACGATACCGTATTAATGCTGAGCGAAGCACACGTCTACCGTAATGGTTACACATTTTCAACTAGTTTTGAAGTGTAATTTGTTTCCAAACAATTTCATCGAATTGTCTATTTCGTGGGCAAACAGAAGTTTGAACAATCAATCAGTAATTAAATAACTGTTCATATGTTTATCATGATCAATACATTTTGATGCTGAACTAATATCATGGTTTCTTACATTGCAAGTATTGCAAACCTTCCTTTTGTTATAATGTTCTACATGTATTAGATGGCGCTTAAGCTCTATAACAACTTTTAAATCTGTACCATTTTGAAATTCCGCCATGCTTTCTATGTAGCCTACATCTTGTAGATGGTGCATTGTAGACCTTTGGGTGTAGGGTGAACCAAGGCCTCAAGGTGGGCTCTCTATATTACCTTCGAATCTCTTATATGCATATGTTTGTGTGTGCTTTTGTTACTCTTTCTCATAGACAAATAAAGGAGAGCGACGTTAATTGCATCCCAACGTCGAATAGTCACCCTGCTTAGTACCGATCCAGTGGACTGCGGAAAAAGTTCTGCTTATCCACGGATTCGAAGCGAGGCTCATTGCATTCATCGGAACTCTACTCACTGCGCCACCGAGGTGGTTGCGGATACTTCTATGATTTTTTTATTTACAATTTGAAATATTTTTTACATGGCTTTGCTACTGGTCCCATGTCGGTGGTCGCTGTGGTTATATGTAACTGGCACACTAGAACTTCCTTAATAATATTGCATAATAATACCGCCAACCGTACTATTTCCAGTAAAATAATATGCTACTGCTTGCTCTTCCGTCAACTGGTTAGTCCAGCTAACGTAACTACTAAATCAGGGTTAGCCAAATCTTGATATCCACAGTGAGTAACTTGATCAATTGTTAATCAGTTTATCTATCGCTAATGTGTATTCCATCTGAAACATGTTCATAGAACCGACTTTTACTTAATGCAAAATATCCTAACAGAAGGAAAGCGTAAATTCATTTTTAGCAACTGATTGTAACTACTGGTTTCACATTGTATAATAACGACGTTTATCAGTCTCACTTTCCTATGGGATGAAACTGTTACTAGTGCAATTTACAGCTGCCATGTAGCCGGCATTGAAGATAGACTTCAGATTATATATTTGTATTTATTACTCTTTGCAGTTTTATTATACTTTTTATTTGATTTTGCAAACAGCAAATTGAGATTTTGAAGTGATTGATTAACTCTGGTCTAAACAGTCTGCATCGGGTAGTTCATTTTCCTCTGTTACAGAATTTTCATTTACATTTAGCTGCCAAAAAGAAGGTAATAACGTTGGAATAATATTGTATTTCGGTACATGGATCATCTGCAAAATGTTCACGACATTACTCCCCTGCAATTCTCAATTTTGCTGTTATCTAACCACATACCCCTAAGTTTCTCATTATTTGGAAGAAGATCCAGGGAATATCCTTGATCTGTTTGATTTTTAAAGTTAATCACCATTATACAACCTTTTTCAATTTCAATACAATTTATTATGGTTACTCTAGTGACGGGCATATCCAGTCAGTATGCAGGATCTGCATAAAATGTAATTCGACAAAAAAAGCAGTTACCTACTCCATGGTTTGTAGATTTAAAGCAAATTACCTATGATGTCCCAACTCTTACAGGTAATTACATACGTATATAATAAAAGCCTCTAGAAATCTTTCGAAAAATAGGTAAAACTTAGGGTCCCATGTTACGTGTGCTACCGTTTATTGGTAAAATTACAGTAAGATTTTTAACCATATAACTATACCTGGTCCTTCGTATGTCTGAACCTTTTTTATAACAAGCAAGAACAATAATACACCACATAAACAAAAAATCATTGAAAATGAACAGGGCTATGGGTTTAAAGTTGGCGATTTTGCCGCCCATGGCAGAACTTCAACCTCGGGATGGTCTTCGAACCATGCCTTTGACAGTTCCATAAAATTTTTAAAAATTATAGTAGCCTTCTAAAAACATTGTTTCAGTTGTGTAACATGTGTTGCGTAACCCTGTTCATTTTCAATGATCGTAAGTGTACATTTGATCAATATACTCCAGCAAAAATTATAGTATTTAACATTACTAGCTTGGTAAGAGGGCTTTACTGGCGAATAGAAAGATATGACTGGCGAGCCGCAGGCGAGCCAGTCACCTTCTTGAGCCAGTAAAACCTGTTACCTTGCGTCTATTGTTAAATATTTTATTTGTTCCTCACTTGTAAATAACTAGAAATTTACCATCTATTCAAGATGTCAAACTGACAAGCAACTAAATTGATCAATATGACATATACTAAGGAAGACAACTCTGGCTTTGCACGCTAACATTTATCTATGAGCACGCTTGTAAAACTGACAGTTAACCTGTAAAGATTTTACAAGTTAGTAACTTGTTAAAATAAACTTTCTTGATCAATACAGTGACTTGATAAATCGATGTTTACAAGTGAGGAACAAATAAATACTGTTATTTCCCAAGTATCAAACTATTGGAACAATTTCACGGTAATCTGATATAAGGGGCTTCTGATTAACGTAGAATTGAATAGATTCGCTTCTCCACAATTAATTTATACCAATATTTACCAAAAAGTGCTATGAATGAAAAATGTACTTATAAAAGAACTGATGCTATCAATAACCATAAAGCCTTTCAGATAGGTAAAAATGCACGTGCTTAATGTCATAAGTTGTGCATTTAAAGCGCACATCTCACTTAATTAAAAAAGGGGTATGCTTATATTTTACAGTTTTATCAGGATTTCATGAAAACGCTAAACAGCAAATGAATTTGACATACGTAATTACATCTAAAAATTCAAAATTCTAATCTTCGTATTTAATTTTGCTAAACAGTTGTTTTACTTGTAGCGTATATAAAAGCTAAAAGCTACATTTTCTTTACACCTGTCAAAATACATTAAAAATACACACAAAATTTCCTCGGGTGCAAACCAGCACAAAGTTTATTTTGTTAAATAGCTGCTTACATTTACTTCAGATTGTTTCACCAGCACAATTTTGTATTCCTTCTATTCTTGTTAAAATATTCTATGTTCTTAGTAAGGTGTTATTGTAACGTACGTACACAGTATTGATTAATATTTGCGAAAGTTTAAAACCAATATTTGGGAGTAATTGATATTTATTGAGTGTTGTCGTTAAATATACGTATATTTTTAAAACTTTTATTTGTAACTTACAAACTACTCTAATGGAGTTTTAAGTACTTAAACGGATATATATGGAAATATCATTGAGGGCCAGGCCATTCAATGATGTACATCTCAATGAGTCACTGTTGGTTTGGGTGGTGTATATACAATAAATAAATACAATAAATAAACACTGATTCGGATTTAACAACAAATCGATTAAATTTTCTCGTAATTCCTTTCATTCCATTATTCCACTAGATAGTTTCCCCAGGAAAATAACCTCCGGATTAAAAACCCTCGGACAAAAAGAAACACCTAATGCAGTGTTTCCCAAAGCGTGGGTCACGACCCCCTGGGGGGCGCGATGAGGTACTAGGGGGGTAGCCGGGAATTTCCAAAATAAGACAAAAAACGCTTTGTTAAATCATGTATTTTTATATTAATAACGTACATAAAAATTAATAATTAGTTATCAAATGAAACATAAAACTAAATATTAATAAATCCGTAAAAATGAAAAAGATAAATAAAGTAAAATATTTACTCACAACCACTACCGCAATCACCACAACGCCCTGTTTGGAACTGACGTCTCATTGCACTTCGCTGCTTATATAAAGCCACACCGAGGCTTTGAAAGATATGATTTAATAACCTTATTCAAGAACGTTCCAGAGTGCCATCTAGTAGCGAAGTAGCAAGTAGCGCTTTCGCGAATATCGTTGAAAAGTATCGCGATGTACCTACAATGTGCAGTCGATATTTTATTATTTATTTTTATTGTAAATGGTAGTCTGGCAGAAGAACTACTACCTAGTTACTAGTGGGACAGATCGCAATTAAAATAACTGTTAAATTTAATTTTTAATTTATTTAATTTAAACTTCAACAGTAAGGTAAAATAAAATTTGACTGTCAGTTACTTGTAATTTAGTTAGGCTATTTTGGTTTGAGTGATGAGTAAGGGGAAGTTGGGGTCGCGAACAAATTTTTTTAACAAAAAGGGGTCGTTGGGAAACACTGCATAATGTAAAGCCCCCGTGCAAAAAATAAACTCTAGACTAAAAACCCACCGGATTAAAACCACGGGTCAAAAAACCTTCGAATTAAAAACTCCGGATAAAAACCTTCGAACTAAAAACGCCCAAAAAAGAATCAACAATTATGTGTGATGGGTAGAAGATTGATTATTGTTACATTTTCTATTACTATTTCTAATTAGTTCGTAATGTTGTTACTAATGGCACTGAAAAAGTTTTCTAAATCACATTCGTCTTGATTATAATAGCGCCATTGTTTAAGGCTGGTTTGTAAAATTTGATAAAATGTAAATGCATTCTGTCATCAGTACTGAATAATTTAATAAATAACTTATAGGTAATACACATAATGTGGTTGGGGGGGGGGGGGGGTAGGTTAGTCCGGAGATTTTAGTTCGGGGGGTTTTTAGTAAGGAAGTTTTTTGTACGTGAGGTTTTTAGTTAAAGGGGGGATTCAAGTTAGAGGTTTTTGTTCATGAGTTTTTTCCCTGTTACGGTTCTGTATCCCATAGCTAAAGTCCATAAGTTCTAACAGGTTTTTAGAATTGATTTACAAAGTGATATTATACCGATGGGGCCACAATTATACAGTGTATTTATTTTAATGGTTAACATATCAGTTTTGTTTCTATGCCAACATTTAATCATACAGGTCACTATCGTCACTTCCATAGTTACCAATGAAAACAATAGATTAGAGCGTATATTTTACGAGTTAACATACGAATTTGAATTAGGTACTTGCTAATAAGAAACTTTACTTTTGTTACCGGAATGCAGGTATGCAACTAAAAAGTAGATACGTAAGAACAACTTGTGTGTTGTATCTTTTCTTCAGTGGTATACATTAGTATTACTTTTAACTGTCTTTTTGACTAGTAATAATTCCTATGTTAACTCGTAAAATACACGCTCTAATCTATTGGTCTCATTTGTAACTATGGAAATGACCTGTATGATTAAATAGTGGCATAGAAGCGAAACGCTTATGTTAACTATTAAAATAAATTCCCTGTATATAACAGCAATGAGATAACATGAACAAGAAAATAACACGTATTGCTTGAGTAGGAAAGAGATAAACATAGTAGTAAATATTCGAGTAGGCATGACGCTTATTTTAATTATGACATAGTCAACTAAACATGCCTACTAAAATAATTTTATCGTATGGTCATCTCTTTCTTACTCAAGCATTATATTTTGTTATATATAATTATGGCCCCTTCCGTATATTCTATTGTTAATGTGAATAATTTTTCAAGAAACCTGTAGAAATATCAAAAATCTAAATTTTACTATGTGCCCCTGATAACTTATACTTACCTGCTTTTTCCAAGTTAATCATTGATCCAAGTGAAGTCCAGAGTATTATGTTCCTGCTTTCACCGGAAAAGAAATACCGTTGATATTGACAAGTGGTCAAACATCAGTGCTGGTTGTGTATGTAGGAGGAGCATTCAGTTATAAATTATAACTTAATATTTATTTAGAAACAAAGACAAATACTCTAATGTATATCATGTAATTTTTCTACGTTGTCTTCGTCCCTTTGAATGAACTGGTGCTATCTTTTCGGTAACTTCAGTATTCCACGAGAAAAAAAAATATTTTGGCTGCTGACACATCCGTTCCCGAACAGTTTCAATGACTTCCTCATTAGAAATATTTTTTTCTTCTTAAAAACTTTCTTTAAATGTCCAAATAAATAAAAATCTGATGGAGCAAGGTCCGAACTATATGGTGAAGTGGGCAGCACAGTCTATTTCAATTTCTGAATTGTTGTCAGTGTGTGCACAGAGAAATGAGGTAGAGCATTATCTTGTAAGAAGCAGCCAGAGATCTCACGTTTTTTCCACGATACCCTTACTGATACTTAATACAGAAGCAATATATTTACTGTAATTTTATGGTCGCTTCAAATAAGTTTATTTTACACTGTCAGCATTCTGTTTTTGGACGCCGAGCATGGGGTTCGTTCTCGATACGTTCGTGGCCATCTTTAAACGCTTTACTCTTTTTATGATCGCTTATATCTGACAGTGCTTGCGCATCAAACTGTCTTTTTACTCTTGTACAAATTTCTGATGGTTTGATACTTTCTTTAGTAAAAAAATTATTAATAATACTTTCTTCGACGCTTGAATGTACTTTCTCTTCACTCATGCTTTGCCAAACGAACAAAACTAAATTGTGGCGACCCAATGATTGAATTAAATTAGGGAGCATTCATTCATGTATACCACTTCTGTGCGTCTTTTGGCGCACAATTCATATTTGAACGTTCCTCGTAATTTGAACTGATTTGGATTGGTTAACTTGTATTCACCATCTCTTCAACCATTTACTAATTATGTGCAGATAATGTTGAGGAGGTCACTGGCCGTATTCAGGTTTATATGCGTAGATAAAATGGAAACATCGGCATTTGGGTGTTTGCTATTTGAGGTATATCAGCAGTAGAGATGAGGTATAAGACAGGACCAAAAGCACTGCCCTGTGGAACATCGGATTGTATGAGACAGAAGTGGAATTTTGCAGAAAATCTACAACGGTTTATAGGGTGATTTGTCTTAAAGCAGTAGTTCTGGTTTCGATATAATAAGATTTTAGAGGTGTTTTCAAAGTATGTGAACGTAATATTGTTCAATAGAAACACGTTTGGATCACATAGACAGGACTTGGTCATTATGGCACATGCATGAGGTTATTGAAGTTGTTTATTGGCATATTAGTGGAGTGTCTGCCAAACTTTTTTGCAATTGTTTCTTTGTGGCCGTTTTTATAGATCTAGAAAATTGCTTTTACTATAGAAAATCCGTCGAAAGATAATGTGCATACTATTATTCAATTTTTAGCCGACGAAGGACGTCAACCACTAGAAATCCGTAAGGGAATGGAAACTGCTGATGGTAATTATAGTTATTCTCGCATAATAGTGATTTAGCGGTGCAGAAAATTTTGACGAGGAAGGGAGTTGACTAAAATCTTCACTCATCCAGGACATGTTCGAGTTGATGAAAATGTGAGGCGTTTGAAAACTGCTTAATCTGCAAATAGACGCATTAAAATCACATAACTTTCTGAAATGATAGGGATCAGTATAGAAAGTGTTCGTTCCAATATTCATACTCTTATTATCACAAAATTCATTAAAACATTACTAAAAGGACAGCAATTCACTCCGGACGTGGACGTGCAGACTGCCATTAGAAAATAGTTTCTTCAACAGTAGCAAGATATTTAAGGCCAGGGAATCTTGTAGATTAATACAACACTCAAACTCATATCTTGATATTAAGAGAGATGTTTTTAAATTGAGTTACCAGGTATTATACTACAGCCTACAAACGTGTTTCTATTGAACAATCCTCGAACAATTGCCTTTTTTGGTAACATCTCTAGCATTTTAACAGTTATCAAATCGTGTCATGGAGCTTTGTTTTGTATTAAATTTGTTTATGTCAGATTTAATTTCAATATTGTAATTGATTGTATAGCTGCTTTAAATGTCGATATTATGATTATTTGGGATCAGATCATAAGGTTTAAAAACAGTTAACCGGTATTCTGAATTTTTCATTTGTTTTGACCCATTCTCCGTTTGCATTCCTAATTGGTGGCACAATTAGTTGAGGTCCTTTAAGTCTTTTAGATTCTCGTCAGGTTTTTGTTACGTAGGTACCGTTAGAATGTCGAATTCGAGTCTTCGAGTTAATCTGCAGTAGGTACGCTTTTCGATGAGACAGTTTTCTTATCTCTCATTAATTGCTTCGCTAAGATCCTTTAAGCTGTTTTTCTAAGTGTCTGCATTTATCATAGTCCTTTTGTGGCATATTCTATGAGGAGGCTGCCCCATCATGTCCCAACAAACTGTTTTCTAGCAGATATTTACGTGCGTGTTTTTTTAGGTGAATCTTTATGAACTCGCTGCTTAAATTTTGATTTTGATTCTGGGTTCCAATAGTGCATGTAAGTCTTGTCGCCAGTCATAATTTGTGCCAAAAAGATTATTTTCCAAAGCTTCTAACTCACTTTTAGAAATTTGACGCAACGTTTATTCAAGTGTCAACAATCGTGAAACCCATCTCGCTAACACCGTATTCATATTCAAACTGTCATGCAAGATAGTTATCGCGCCAGGTTTTGATATTCCTAATGTCATCCTAATGGTGCAGATCTTTGCACGACGATCCTACAGAACCATTCAATGTTTTCAATCGTTTCATTATTTGTTGCTGTTTTTTTTGGCCTTTCACTTTTGGGAGCAACTTCAATGGAATCATGTTTTTTATTTTTACCGAAACTTCTTGGACGAAAATTTTATGATCTAATGACCTGTGCATAATTTACACACACGGCAACCATTGTTTCACGAATTGTTTATGGCTGATTTTTCTCTTGTGAGAAATTTCAGTGATTGATTTTTTTTCCCAATGCACTCCATAAAATTCAAACTAATTATCATACTTACCTCAAATTGAGCACGTACGGTTAAAGAACATAACACTATTTGACAAAATAATAACAGTTTCACTTATTTTTTATTTTTCTAGCCACCCTCGTATCTTTGGAAGTTGTCCCAATCAGTTTTCTTTGTAGTTAGCGTGTAGCTCTCGTTTATGTTTATGTTATAATTAGTCGCAGTAATTATGACCAGCGAATGGTCAGATAGTTAGGGCTATGCAACTATAGTTAAATTTAAAATAATGCCGTTAATTATAAAAAAAATGTAGCATATCTGTAGTTTAGCGAGAATGGGTTGTTGTTTCACCGATGGGTACGTGAATATAATTACTGTCAGTTTTTGCACTAAGGAAATTTTTACTCTTTGTATTGATTAGTCTTTTGCACCAATGGGTATGCTTAGCGTCACAGTCTTGTCCTGCATCAAACTTGACAGTAAATGTTCTAAAAACAGTTTTATATTGTGTAATAGAAGACATTTTCAATTAAGTACATTCAATACTTTAGATTTTAAGTATTTATCCACATATACTATCAAAATAAGCACTCCATCTGGCAGCAATATTCAGTTCCGCTAAATGACAGTATATTCATTGAAGGTGATACAGGTTATACAACAAAATAAGAATTACGGTTCTGTTTATGTCCAATTTAACAATAAAAATTCAAGACCAAGCTTCATGCAAAAAAAGTGAATAGATTATACACAGAATAGTATTTATTTAATTTAGTAACCATCTTCTTTATTGGTCCTCGATAGCTGGCGTAAAATGTCTTTCATAGGGCCTATAAAGTGGTTAAGCAGTATAGCAATATAGTATAGCAACATCCACCATCTGCATAGAAACCATAGCACAACAATAATTCATAGCACCTGCACAACCACGACGTAGCAATCTGTAACCAAAATACTGAATCCTTGAATTTTGTCCAATTTAAAAACCAAAATAAAATAAAAAGTTGTGTGCATCACGTGTATAATCACGATTATAGTTCTCGGGAAATTTAAAGCGCAACGCGGAGCTATAATCTATTGATTATGCTCTTAATACATACATAACTATTATGTATCAAGGGAGTAACACAGACGTTTATGGCCTGCAGAATAAAACACGACAAGGGCCAAAGACGCTGATTACGCCTGAGGTGTATACTAACAAGAGATCAATAAAAAAAACAATTAGGGTAGGCTGTGATATGTGTTATACGTTTGGCAGTACTGACGTGTATTGTCAGTCTATGTCAAATTCGAGATTTGCAGGTTAAGTTTTACGTCAGTCTGTGTCAAACAACCAACAAAACCTAACCTACTAATCTCGAATTTGACATAGACTGACAATACACTTCAGTACTGCCAAACGTATAACACATATCACAGCCTACCCTAATTGGTTTTTTTATTGATCTCTTGTTACAATGTACAATCGAAATTTAATTTGAAAAGGAAATCCAGATTATATAATATCGTTTCCAGTAAAAACAGGACAATTCTTACAGTTATTTTAACTATGGTTTTGATGAATAAGTGTTTATAAATAATAACTAGAGTTTTATCGCACAAGGGCGAAAAAGACTTGATCTACGCTTAAAAATCTGGTCTAAAAACGCCTATTATTGATCGGTCATATATAAATGTAAATTATTTGGAGTCTTTAATTTTTACTTCAAAGTTTTCTAATATCTAAGCAATTAACTTGTGTAATTTAAATACGTCATGTAGAAGAGCTGTGTTTTGCCTTAAAATAAATAAAAGGATTTAAATTGAAAGAAATTAATAAAAAATTCCGATGTTATCCTGCAAGCGTCATAAAATATTCTATCGATAGTTTCGAATAAACTAACCGTGGCGCAAAAATTTACGTATGTTTTAGTGTTGGAGTTTCAAATGTTCTCCAAATTGCTATTTAGGAGAAACGAAATTCTGAAATAAAATTTTCGTTAAGTTCATTATGTCTGCTTAGAGAGAGCTCCGTAATGTTGTCTATAACATCCTTACAGTGGCAAATTAAAACTTACCTTCTATATTCTCTACTAAGCGTCTGTTGGTTCTTGAATATTGGGATACTCTGTACATGTAGCTCTTTTTATTAGCATTTCAATAATTTGACGACGTTTATGCCATTATTGTTACTGCTTTCGTAGAGTTTACCCGAATTATTACCAAAGAACATGAATATAAATAGTATGAGTATAGTTTTTCAGTAGAATTTACAAATTATCAAGCATGATTCTTTACGACAATTCCTAAAACTAAATTTAACTATATTAAGGTAAATATTACAATGTAATGTTCTTCACAAAACACCCAGGTGAAACAATTAATTTTGACATGTGCGTAGATCTTCAGTAATCCCAAAGATTCGAGTCTATCACTGAAGTGAACTATTCTATTCCAACTAAACAAATGCTTATCTACTGCTACCCTTGTGAAGTTTTTGATTAAGTGGTTTTAGTCGCCAATATGAGGATAAGTTTTGCCTGGGCTTTTATTAGTTTCGTGCTGTAGAGGTCTGTTATAGGGAAGCAACCTGTTGTTGCAATATTTGTTGCGCTTTTACAAGCAAAATTTACTAATTTAGTAATTGTATCCATATTATCATATTGAATACAATGTATATTAATTGCTAGAATTTTGATAAATAAAGAAACAGATTTGTAAAACAGCAACTTGCTGATATTGGCTGTTTTTGTGGTTGTAGAAAGTTTATTTACTAACAAATATTGTTATTCCGTCGCCGAACTGGGGTTCTTGATATCCTTTCATTGTAATTTCTGAGATAATGTTGAACTTTCTTTCCATTGTTTGCTGAAAACTGTAATAAAATCGATATGCTATCCCGTGGAGAATTTGATATTTGTACTCGAGCTGCTGTTTTACATTATATTTTTTACGTACGTAACCTAAGAGAACAAATATTTACAACAGCGCTTTCATGTAATTCCACAGAAATTTTTTTCCTGATAGACTGTTGATTAAAATATTTTTTAGTAAACTGTACATATCAACCAATGTTTTTATTAGCAACATTTATATTTAAACGAATTGCTAGAAGCTGAAATTCTAAAAATGTGCAAAATTATAAGTAATTGTATAAGTTCACACCAGGGTTTTTATGGTTAAATAGAAATTAAGTAAAGAACAAGGAAAATTCAACGCCAAGCTTAGCAATTCAATTTATAAAAATGTTCACAGGTGTTGGCGTATGGATTAGCTGCAGATGGCAACACGATGACAAACGAGCTCTTTTTCGACACCATAAGGGTTGTGCCTAAAATTGGAGTAGACGAAGTGCGACAACGAGCACAAGAAAAGCAAATCAACATGCGTTATTACGACGACGGAACCGTGGGCGTCGCCCTCGACGAAACCGTGACCCTTAACGACGTTGACGACATCTTTTACATCTTCGGCAGCGCCCAGAAGGCTCAATCCATCATTTCCGAAAAAGCGGACGTGCGTCAAAACTCCATACCTCGCAGCGAATTCAAACGAACATCCCCTTACTTAACCCACCCAGTATTCAACTCCCACCATTCCGAAACAAGGCTTGTGCGTTATATGAAGACCCTGGAAAACAAAGACATATCCTTGGTGCACTCGATGATCCCCTTAGGGTCGTGCACCATGAAGCTAAACTCCACCACGGAAATGATGCCGTGCTCGTTCAAGCATTTCACGGATATTCACCCCTTCGCTCCGTTGGACCAGTCGCTGGGATATCAGCAATTATTTGCAGAACTCGAACGGGATCTGTGCACGATAACGGGATATGATCGCATAAGCTTCCAGCCGAACAGTGGGGCTCAGGGAGAATATGCGGGACTGCGAGCGATTCAGTGCTATCACGAAGCCAGAGGCGATAAGCACAGGGATGTGTGTCTGATTCCCGTTAGTGCTCACGGAACTAACCCCGCCAGTGCGCAAATGGCAGGAATGAGGGTAGAACCCGTAAAAGTAAAGCAAGACGGCTCGATCGACATGGACGACCTCAAAGCCAAAGCTGAGAAGTACAGAAATAGACTGTCTTGCCTAATGATTACTTACCCCTCCACCAATGGGGTGTTTGAAGAGACCGTAGCTGATGTCTGCGACATCATACATAAACACGGGGGGCAAGTGTATCTGGACGGTGCGAACATGAACGCCCAGGTTGGGCTTTGCAGGCCTGGGGATTATGGAAGCGACGTTTCTCATTTAAACTTGCATAAGACCTTCTGCATCCCGCATGGCGGTGGCGGACCTGGTATGGGCCCCATTGGCGTCAAAGAGCACTTGGCGCCGTTCTTGCCAGGACATCCTGTGGTTCCCATGGGGTCTACAAAGTCGAGTTTAGGGGCCGTCAGTGCAGCCCCGTTTGGTTCGTCTGCGATTTTACCGATATCGTGGGCTTATATAAAAATGATGGGCCCTAGAGGGCTTAGAAAAGCCACTCAAGTAGCGATATTAAATGCAAATTATATGTCGAAATTCCTGGAGTCCCATTACAATACACTATTTAAAAGCGCCACATCGGGCTTGGTCGCGCATGAATTCATAATAGACGTTAGGGAGTTCAAGAAAACTGCGAATATTGAAGCTGCAGACATTGCAAAAAGGCTAATGGACTACGGTTTTCACGCCCCTACCATGTCCTGGCCCGTTGCTGGAACTCTCATGATCGAACCTACCGAATCGGAAGACAAGCAAGAGTTGGACAGATTTTGTGAAGCCCTAATTTGCATTCGTGATGAAATTAAGGATATCGAAGAGGGAAAATTGGACATAAGGGTAAATCCACTGAAAATGGCTCCTCATACACAAGAACAGGTAATCAGTAGCTCTTGGGAAAGGCCATACACAAGGGAACAAGCTGCCTTCCCTGCTCCGTTCGTAAGACCAGAAACGAAAATTTGGCCCAGCGTGGCCAGGATAGACGATATCTATGGTGATAAGCACTTGGTTTGCACGTGTCCTCCTATTCTTCCGGAATATAATTACTGAAAGTCACATAAACAATATTATTTTTATTGGATTAACGTGTCCTTTTAACAAGTCATTAAAGAAATATATTATTATTATTTGCATTTACTACTAGGTTTTAGAACGGACGTGGCACAGCACAAAATTATCAACAGGAGGTGCAGAAAATCCGGTGCAGCCTTGCTCATATTTAAGAGGGGTGTTTAAGAGTACTCAAAATTTACCTGCAAGTTAAAAACTTCCGAGAACAAATTTAAAGTATCTTGAAATATTAATAGTTCTGACGTTCAACATAATAACTGAACGTACCCTTAAACGCTTCTCTTATTTAGCCCCCGGAATATTTCTGCTACGACAAACATTAAAACTGCGATCACTTATCTCACATCTTAAAAAGTTTAATTTATAATAAGATGGCGTTTCTAATTACAGCGTACCTTTAACTTACTTATGTATATATTTATGTAACTATCGCTTAAGAAAACGAGCAAGTGCTCGTTTACCTAAGCGTTGATTTATAATAAACGATAGAAAATTTAGTGCAGTCTTCTGTATTATTATATTAAGAAGCACAAGGTAACAGAGCAATATTTAAAACTTCATGATTTCTTGTACAACCCCAACCGCAAAGCTACGTCTTTGTTTTGTCGCGAACTGATATTAACTGGAAAAGGGTTATAAATGGGTCCCGACGTAGGAGACCTTACAAAGCTTGAGCCATCTGCTGGAGACTTCTTAATACTGTTTTCAGAATTTGGCGATTTTTTATCAGATTTTACATATTCGCTAGGAGATTTAGTATTTATAGGACTAGTACTATACTTATAGGACGACGAACCACAGCTTGAATCGCTTTTGTCGAAACTGGCAGCCACATCTAAAAATGTAGGTCTACTCGACTTTAAAATGAGATTCTCGTATTTTTCCTCTAAGTTCCTGGTGTATTCCGAATCGAGAATGCTAGTAAAGCTCGGCCTTGTTTCGCTATCATCGCCGAAATCCCTGTCTTTGCTACTCAATTCCAAATCGAAATCCATATCATAATAATGGCTCTTGCTCTGGTCTTTTTCCTCTTCATCCTGATTACCTGAAATTTTTAATGCATCGAATTCTAAAGCGGCATCCCTCGAGATCTCATAAATATTTTGATTTTTTGAAGGAGATTCGCTTTCGCGCTCCGAGCTTTTGAAGATGAAATCTAAATTTGTATAAGTTGGTGTTTCTTCTACGGTTTGATATTCTGATTTGCTTCCTCTGGTTATAACAAAAACGTCATCGATAGCATTATAATCCCTGGTGCTTGCACTCGATTTAGAATTCAAAAGTGATTCCTTGTTTTCCTCTTCTGTAAATGTTTTATCGTCCAACCCTACAAAATATTTGTATTCTGGAGATGGGGCATTTTCATAAGTGGGATACTTTATTGATCCTGTTGCTATGTCGGAATTGTCTGGTTCAAAGTCATCTGTATAATGGAATTGTGAAGAGGCTAATTTATCGGGCGTGCTGGTAGTTACTTCCTTTTCGCTGATATCAGTTGTCAGCTCATGAGCAAGACAGGCTGTCGCATTATTGTCTGTCGGTTTCTGTTCCTGAATAGGGGGAGAAGGTGTTAATCTCGCCTGACACTGTAAAATGCGGTGGAGAATCAAGGAATTTTCCTGGATTATTTCTAGAGCCCTCTGGCTATTTTTACGTGCATATCCACTTCTTTTCGCCTCGGAGGAATCTTCAGAACTACTCGCCACGCTCTCCTCGTCCACGCTACTTTGTTTAAGGCAACGAACTCTGTTTTCCAGAAACTTTTCGAAATCGAATCCCTCGTCCTCGGAGTCCGATTGCACGCCGTACTTTCCGAAGTCGAACAACTCGCCACTTTCTTTTGTACTAGCAGATGTATCAAAAATATCACCGATTTCTACAAGTTTTTGATTATTGTCCACAGCACTTTCAACGATTTGGCCGGTTTCGAAATCGAAGTCTGATTCACCAATAAGTTTAGAATCAAACACTAAATTGTCCGTGGCAACAACGTCACTTGACAACTTTAAGTCGTCCTGCGTATTGTCAAGGTTCATAAGATCTATATTATCACTAGTAGGTTTAATAAGATTGTCGTCCTGCTGCAATTGACCATTCAAAGGAGAGCTTGTAGGAAGGGGAGTGACGTCTTCTGGTTCATCGGGGTCGTCGCAGAGCTCGGTGTCGGATGAAGAGGAGCTGGACGATTGTCGCGGTGGAGCGTCCTTCCAATGCAACGTGGAGGGCGGCAGGCGGGCGGGGGGAATAGCACCTTTTGGGGGACCCAGGCGTTTTGCTGGTACGAGGGCACTTTTTCCAAGCAGCAGATGGTTCATCGCAACTACTGGGACATTAGAAGGCGCTTGCCTTGCAACCGCAGCACTGAAAATTATATGCGCCTGTCTTTGACGTTGCTTCAGTTTTGAGTACTGCTTCTTCAGAGCACTTATGTCGAGGGCAAGCCTCTCCCTGCCATACACCTTAAGCTGGCGATTCCTAACCTCAGTCTCGACGCTGGAAGAGACGCTGGAACCCCAGGGGTTTATGTTGTAGAGATATTTTTCGCGAAGGTTTGGAAGCTCCGTCAAAGGCCCGATGGTGACGATTGCTTTAACTAAACTATTGGCGTCGACTATGCCGAATTCTAGTATCTCCCTGGTTAGCACGCCCATGATGCAGTAAAATTCGTCGGCGCTTCGGACTGCCAGAATCCGCTCAGCTAGCGCCTGCCAAATTGCTAAAGCGGTCCGTAAGAGGATTTCGTTTCCTTCTAACAGGATCAAATCCCAAACCCGCAGAACTGTCGGCTGGGGCAAGCAGTTGCAGAATAGAGTTAGGAACCTGAAATTAAATAAGATGTTACTAACTGCCGCTTAAGTTTAATTTGCCAAAATGCCTGGATATTGAGGCGCACTGATATTAACTCGTAGTCCGAGCAATTACATACAGAAATTCCAATTCCGGGAATTACCTGTTGAGGCTGAGTGTTATAAACAATCACAGGTTTAGCTGACCAAAGGTAGTTTCTGATTAGCAAGAGTCTCCATTTGGTCGGTGGTTTTCGAGGTAAAGCCGGAATTAATGTTTTTACTATAATGCGATGAAATTCCAGGGATTTACAGCCGCAACTGGCAATGAATATATCTCCCAAAATTAGCTTCCTTTTTCAGGTTGTCAGGGGATTAACACGGACGCGGCAACAATTACCTTTTATTGAAAATTGCATTTTCACACAGACACAGGAAATTAGTTTTTCAATCAATAATAAACTTTCAGGAGAAAATTCTGGGTAATGGGTATTGGCAAAAACTAAAACTCTAGCTTAAATTTATATATAGAATGAGTTTTCAACAATTTACAATGATGAGGAAATTCAATTACAATGTTATTTCAGTACTAATACCACAGATCCCAGATCCCAAAGCATTCTTCAAATATTGCAGCGTTGTGTTCGAATGACGTAACTTTGTAAATTGGAGATTTACGTTGTATATTTGATGTTTTCCCCGAATGAAAATATGTTATTCCAAATAAAAGCTTTTTAGTTAATGCTCACTATGAATGTCAGATTCTGTTATAGTTATATAGTAAATTTATTTTAATGGTTATCATAGCAGTTTCGTTTCTATGCCAGCATTTAATCATACAGGTCACTTCCACAGTTACCAATGAAATCAATAGATTAGAGCGTTTATTTTACGAGTTAACATACGAATTTGAATTAGGTACTTGCTAATAAGAAACTTTAATTTTATTACCGGAATATAGGTGTGAAACTAAAAAGTAGATACGTAGGAACAATTTGTGTGTTGTATCTTTTCTGCAGTGGTACACATTAGGATAACTTTTAACTGTATTTTTGACAAGTAATAATTCCTATGTTAACTCGTAAATTACACGCTCTAATCTATTGGTCTCATTTGTAACTATGGAAATGACCTGTATGATTAAATGGTGGCATAGAAACGAAACGCTTATGTTAACTATTAAAATAAATTCCCTGTATTTTAGGTTCGTGTACTTGTGTATTATTTGCAGATAATCTCTAAAACCTTTTTGTGGCTTTCATAACGAGGGTAGATTATCCCTCAAAACATTCGATATTTAATATTTTGAATTTTGTAGGGTGGCGAAATACCCATAAGAAACATAAATTATTTCCAGCTACTTTATTGTACCTTATTTAATTTCTTCATCAAATAGGCGTTTAATCTTATACAGCATTTCCAGTTTCATTGTAGTCAATTGCAATAACTCCCAGATTTTCAGAACACGAAGTAAAATATTGAGGAAAATAACATCTAAATATTTTGCTAAATCAAATTATCTTAAGAGAACATTGCTAAAGGAATTAAAGCCACTGAGGCGGCTCACTACTCTGTGTTGAAAGTTACGAAAAGGTTTAGATCCACCCAAGAATCTATACCATCTCTTAGGGCATTGGTCGAAACGTTTGCAAAATACCTATTCAGCGTGTGTCAATCCTCTTCAGTGGAAATATTACCATAAGAAGCGTGCCATATGCAAAAGATAGTGAGTGCCAATTTTTTAGTTCCATAGTACTTTCATTCACAAAGTGCTATTGTAAAGGGGTAGTTTTAGTGGATTTAGTTGTGGTCTTAGCAGTTTAAAGAGTGAAAAATGGAAAATTTGGAAGATATTAGGGCGAACAAATAAAAAATAACAGGAAATGTAAGAGTGGACATCCATTTGAATGAAAATTTCGGAAATTCGTACCTAACCTTAAAACAGAAGAAGATCGTATCTAGGGTTTCCAGTCCCGGGACAGTCCCGGGATTCTACCACAAAAACCGAGTCCCGGGACCACATCCAGAACAGGCGAAGTCCCGGGACCATGTCAACATGCGTGCGTATACTCGATATCAAAGAATTAGGACGGGTATTCACCGGCGTCCGACGTACTACTCATGCCTCTTGCACATTTTGCATTATTTGCGTTTTGCGTAGGCAGGAGAGGTATTATTTTCGGTAGGTTAGAATTAAACATGTGTGTTGTTTCAGCCACATTTGCATATATTCTTCGATTTATGAATTTGTCTGCTTTTTTTGTTGGATTTAGATATGTGCGAAGAAGCTGAATAATTTATATTTATGAGTTTGAAGTGTGTTCGTTATGTGTCTGCTAAAGCGTTACGATTAGAATGAATTCCGATTCGTGACCTATCTTTCTTCTACACTAAAAAAAACGATTTGAAGGCGACAATTTTATATATTGAAGATAAAACAATTGGCGAAATGTAACGTTGGTTCCTACAAAATTATCATAATCAGAGGCAGCTTGACGAAATGATTACATAAACACTTTACAGTTCAAACAAAAGCAAAAGATGAACAGCGACAGATATTTTTAGTACCAGAAGAAAGCAATGAAGTTGTAGACGAGCACCAATGCAAATTATGAGCACAGAAATACTCGATTTAACTTAAAACACTCGTTTATCTTCGGATATTGCATTCGGAAATTTTACCTGAACACTATTTCCCTTTCGGGACCCTTTTTGGGGATTTTCGGGACTAGTCCCGGGACTTGAAATTTAGCTCGTAAGTCCCGCAAACACTTTTGGTCCCGGGACTTGGAAACCCTAATCGTATCTGAGAAAGTGGCTCCTGCTATTTTTGATTATTATAAAATTAATTTTTGTAGGCACCATGTCACTGCTAATTTGTTTGTGTAACGCCCCGTTTAAATTTATTTAAAAAACGCGTTAATGCATTTAACACCGATTTTCGGACCACTTTGTACACCTGCACATTTTCGCGTCTGAACTTGTCGATTTTCGATCTGCTTTGGCTGTGAAAACAGCGAAATAGCGGGTATAGCATTGATTGTTCGAGAGACGTTTTTGTTTTCCAAGCACGCGAAGCAGCTTGTAGCATTTTTCACGGGCAACCTTCCAGCGTTGGTAAGAACGTTTCTTCCAATTTTATTCTTTGAGTATTAATTTTGGTTATTTAGGCAGGATTGCTCTGCATTTCCTCTCATCGAAATCGCTGCGATGCGTCTTCTAAATTAAGTCGTGAACATCATCGGTAACAATGCTTTTGCGAGCATGATTTCGTTTTCTAATTTTCCAATATTGAGGCCGTTTAGTATGGGCTAGTTTGGGCTAGAAACCACTAATATTGGCTCACAAATCAAGCAGCTATTTGGGCTCTCACGAAGGCTTAAATTCAGCATTCCGGAGCTAACGTTTTGGCTCTTCCTTGAGCTAACCAGTTTCCCGAATTCGCGCCTGTACGTAGCCAGCAATTTCCTTCCTTTTGATACTAGTTCTTTTTTCGAGCGTCCACTTTGGAATTCTGAGAATTATGCAGTCAGTTGGCTTTGAGTCTTCATAGAAAAATGTAATGAACAGGACTCCCCTGTCGATCGCTGGACTTCATCATTAATGGAACTGTAAGTACATGACATTATCAGCTCTGTTTTTTTATCGACAAAGGCATGATGCTGCAAACTTATGTCAGTTCTTACTAAGATCTTAGCAACTCAAACTGAGCATGTCAAATCAATATTTGGCTCAATTGTGCGTGAATACTATATCTCAGAGAGCGCCCTTTACGTTATATGTTTATGTCATTTGCGATTGCACAGGTGTTAGCCTGAAGTTGTAATTTAAGCTATAACTAGCGAGTTCTGAAATGCTACTTGGATTTTAAATTTTTTAAAATGTTGTTTTGTCTGTTTTGTCCCGATATACAATTCCATGTGTGTGTAAGTTGGGTGACGCCAACCTTGATTTGTTTGGGCTGGATATTAAATATTCTTTTGACTGTTACTGTTAGTATTTGTTGTTGCTAGCATTGCTACATTTAGATTGAGGTATGCAGCGAAGCTTACAAGGTAGGTGTTGATTTATTTTGCTAGCTAGGTTTGTTTTATTTGTCGTGAGTGACGACATGGCACCCAATAATTTTATTAATCTACTGTTCAATTGTAAAAGCCCGAAGCATTTCTTAGCCTGATCCTTACACCACGTCATATTCTGCCGAGAGTAAAAAGAGTTAGCCGAGGCCTTGTCAACACCATCGTTTAAGGGTGGTACACTTGTAAGGCAGTTACTCTGGCCGGTAGGCAGAAAATGTTTAATAATTTTTATATTATGAAAGATTTCTAATGGATGACAAACGTTTCTCCTTGGTTTTGTTAGAGCTGCTTTGATTAATAGAAGGCGATATGGCACCTGGCGCCTATGCTGATTCCACTGACAGCAGATGACTACCTTCTTGGAAGTATTTTCTTACCGCTTTCTGGTGCCTCTGAAGTGCAAGTATCTAAAACTACTTTCTGCAAAACATTTGGAATAACATAAAAAGACTTTATCGGATCATCTCTCTGTTAGCGACAAAAGAGGTGGCAAAGGACCATAGAGAAATGAAGCTTAAAAAATCATTAAATTTATTGCGTCAATACCTAGCAGGGAGTGGCTACAGACGAGAAAAACATCTTAACAAGAAATATCTTTTTAGCGATTTAAATGTGAAAAAGTTGTATAATGCTTTTCTTGAGAAATACGAACTTTTTGAAGACAAGAAACAACCTGTTTCACGTCAATAGTTTCATGAAGTTTTTTAAAAGTAATTTAGATTCTCCTTTGCTCTACAAAGAGTTGACACTTGTAGCGCAAGTGATGCATATCAAATAGCCATATATGAAGCTAAAAGTTCCGAAGAAATCAGTGAAAAGAACTGAAACGATAAATTCATCATCGTAAAGCAAAAGCAGCTCTAATTGCTCAGAATGTCAAAGATAGCCAGCAAAACAATTCTGACACAATGTTATCTCTTATGACTTACAGAAATAATCGAATCTTTTTACACTTACTCATACTCAAATATATTACAGCAGACAGTATACTTGAATTAAGTTTGGTATCCATTTGGAAGATGAGGGAAGAGGTTTTTTAAACATGTGGGAAGAAATAGCAGGAAAACGTGGATGCAACGAAATTGGCAGCTGAAAAGCGAAAAGTAGTTAATCTTCTGGTCGGACAACTGAGGTGGCTAAACGTTTCTTGGCTGAAATACTCCATGCGTTTCCACAATCCGGTCTAACCTTTCTTTCCTGTGATAGGGACTTTCCCTGTATTGAAAAGGCGAAAAAAGGTGTAAAAGATGAAGTTCATATGGACCTTATCCGTATTATGGTAAACAGAAGCCTTTTGTGATCACTCATGTGGGATTGTTTTTAACTGGATGGAAGTTGCTCTCTCAATCAAACATTTAGGAATATTACGAGCTTGTATGATAAAAATAGATAAAAAAAGCCTAAAAAAGTGGAAATGAAGACTTCCTAATCTGAAGTAGCTCCTTAAAGAAAGTTTCACGTCTTCAAACCTGCATTTGGTGAGCAATATTTTTAAAACTTAAACGTTGAAGCAACCCAGCACGATGTGCGTCCTTGGAGTCGGGATAAAATCAAGTAAATCAAAGATATGATACCTTACATATCACATGAAAACCAGAACTTTTACCAAGCTAATAATCGCCAAACAAGAGTCCTTATCTGATGGAAAATAATTACCCATCCTTTTTTATTATATTAAAATATTTCGTTTTGAATGTAATAATATGCCTAATATTATTTTTTTATGTTTACCTTTGAATACTGTTTTATTATTAGTAATATTTTGAAAATATGGTTAGGTCTAATAGAATGCAGGTAGGTTGGTACTTACGACCTTTTGATAATTGATGATGTGAAACCTGACCTAAATATTTAAAATTTGTGTATTGTCTACCAATCGGCCCATAGAACATTTCCAGAGTCAAATACAACAATGGTAAGTAAACTGTTGGGGTTAAACAGTATTTTTTGTTTCTCCTGTAAAATATTTCACTTTAAGTACTTATAACCTTTTGCATATGGCGCCCTTCTAAGATAAATAACCTATCCATCAGCTCCTAAATGAGCCTCATCAACTAAGTAAACTATTCAAAATTCAATAAGTCTGCATCATACATTATCAGAACAGTATGAAAATTATTATTTTTCTGTTGCACAGTGGTACTTCTCGTCTCAATGGAAAGTAGTGCAAATTATACGACAAAGAAATAACAGAGGTATCATCTTATCGAACAATCAGTTTTCTTCCCGAAAGTGTTCGAAAAGAGTAGTTAAGCTATGAGAGTTCTGTGACACCCCGCCCCTTTTTCCCCCTCCACCAGTGCCGGCCCCGCCTCGCAGTGTGTGATTGGTTGTGTCGAGGTTGGGTCTCGTGTTTGCGCGTTGTTGTGATTGGTTGGTTGTCGGCCATTATGGTAAAGATGGTGGCGTCGTTGCGTTTTGTGATTGGTCTGGTTGTGCGATTGGTTGTCGTCGGCGGCCATTTTTTAGATCCCGCCCTTCGGGTAGTGGTTGGTTGTGCCCACCTCTTTGCATATCCCCTCCCCCTGCCTTGGTCCGAACTGACCGCGGCGCACTGCCGGCCGATGTCCTTTCAGCTGGCAACGATTTGCCGCTGATGGTCAGTATTATCGATTGATTTTTGCGATTGATTCGATTTGCGATGGCGTAGGGTTCGTGTTGCGTTTTTGCAAGCCTACTCGCTGAATTTTTGCGATTGTTCGAATTTGCTGTGTCCATTTTAGCTGGTCATTATCTAAGCCTTATACAGCGAATTTATTATAACGCGCAATGCGGCATTCTCGCTTCCATAAGGGTTTGATTGTTAGTATTGGTTTCTACGCCACGCCGTGTGTAAATGCGCTTATTTTAAAATGCAATATATGAGCCGTAATTGTATGGATTGATTATTTTAAATCGTGTTGCGGCATGTCGCAGAGGGATAAATATCAGCTCTGGCTGTGAACAGCTGCGTCCGGCACACCTGCATCCGGATGGCTGTGAACAGCTGCGTCCGGCACACCTGCATCCGGATCGTAAATCTCGTCCGATAACATCGTGCAGCTGCATCCGGAGCATGCCGTAAATCTCACCCTAAAATCGTGCTACAACATGTCTGTGAAAGGGCTGTGAACAGCTGCATGCACACCTGCAACCGGATCGTAAATCTAACCCCATAACACCTGACATCCGCATCCGGCGCACCTGCATGTCGTAAATCTCGCCCGATAACATCGTGCAGCTGCATCCGGTTTTTCAATCGTGCTGCAACATGTCGTTCCAGGCCTGTGAAGGGTCTGTAAACAGCTGCATCCGGTGCGCATCTAGCTTGGATATGGGGCGTGTGATGGGGGAAAATATATATATATAGCATTCACTGAACAAATTTCTACTGCAAATTCTGTAACTTACGCGCCCGGTCAAACTTTAGCCATTTGCTTCAGTTCTCCGAAATTTCAGCCATCGAAGAATAATAAAATTGCAATAGTGCGTCGAAATTCGGCTGTGATAGTACATCAAGAATCCAAAAGTGTGACCGCAGCTGCCGACGATTGCAAGCTACTATCAGCTCTTACGAAGCTGTTCTCTGTGAGTAGCGATTAATCAAATTTAAAATGGATCTAAACAAATTGAATAATGTTAGTGCTATTTCCCGGAAGGTGAAGCTGCAGGCTGGAGAGTTGGAATTAAACAGAAAATACCACATTTTAAAACTGAAGTCGGGATTTGCCAAACAAGGCGGCTTCAAATTTATTTTATGCGAATTGGAGCATGGTACCCTGTTTTTACCGAAAAGGCTAGTAGATGCCCTCACGGAAGATGATATAACATCTCTGAACAAAAGGCGGCTGTACCTGGAGTTTTTGGGGTTCGAGCAGGTTGGAAAACAATTCCCAACCCCGTCACTGAGATTTGTAGAAGCCGACACGCAGCTTAACAACGACTCCCAAAGTGAAGTCTTCGAAAGTGAAGAAACGGCTGCAGAAATTTCTCGTGAGCCTTTGGACAACATGTAAATATTTTTTATTTTATTTTTTTTGCATTTGTTTTGCATTAGTAAATAGCTGTTCGGATTGAATGTAGCGGCAAGTTACATTTAGAAAAGTTTTGCTAAAATTTTATTTTATTGCTGGCTGCAAGCATCTCGCTACTTGTGGAGAAGCTATTTTAAAATTATTGGAAATATTCGATTAGAATTCAAGCCATTTTAAATATTGTTAAATTTACGGCGAAACTAGATTAAAATAAATTTAACTATGAATTCTAACGTAACAAGTGATTGAACTAAAACAAAAAACATTCTTAACTATAAAAATGTATATCTAATTTTTAAAATTATACAGATTGGAAAACAATTCCCAAACCACACCGCCGGCACAGCTAAAATTTGCCGAAGGCTTGAGCGAGGGGGCGGATGAGGAACAAGGCAAATCGGGATAGAAAAATTCCGACGCTGAGGAATATATCTGCTCTACGCTGCGAAAATGAGTAAATATTTTTAATTTCTGCGTATTTGCTTCTATTAGTAAGTAGTTTTACGTGTACGTGCCAGTTAACAGCAGCAGCAGCAGTTACATTTAAAAATTTATAAAACTTTTGCTCTAAATTTTATTTCATTGCTGTAATGGCGCATAATTCCTCTGAGTGAAACTAGATTAAATTACAGGGAAAACCAGATTAAAATAAATTTAGCTATGGATTCTAACGCAATAAGTGATCTATCTACAAAAATTTTAAAAACCATAAAAAATGCATATTTAATTTTAAAATTACATAAACACAAGCACAAACATATCAAGATTTGGATTAAGTTCTGTAAAACAAATGAGTTACTTCTGAGGCGAGAATTGAAAAATTGTAAAAGTATAGGCAGCAAAAGGAGAATCGTAAATGAAATTTGCCATCTGAAAAAGTTTAAAGTTCGCTTAAATAAATTATCTGTAGAAGGCGTTAGTTGCAGGCCCCGCAATACAATAGGATCTCGAGTTATTTGGGAAGATTATAAATCTGCGTTTCATCGTAGACTTAGAAGCGCTATTATTGTTAATATAATGCATACCATAAACGTGGGTCCTTTCCTTGAAGATTGTTATCAGCTAATTAAGACTCGTTTAAGAAACATTTTTAAAAATCAAAATTGGGTAGGTTGCTTTAAAATAAATTGTTCTTTCTGCGGCGAATTTTCTAAAGTAACTGAAGATGATTCGACACCCATAACAGATTGGAAATATTTTCATACCAAAAATGCTCTAATTGAAAATTTTGAAGTTTTCTTGGCGGCCGGATGGTTTGATGAAAATATTTCCGACATAATATTAAACCAGTTAAGCGAATTTGAAAGTTCCGGCTCCGGATGGACATTAACGCACATCGATTCCTTACACGTAAACATAAATACATGCGAACTCTTATATAATTCAGGAGCTTCTTATATTGATTTGCCAATTCAAATTATACATAAGAAAGCTGTTATAAATGTGCAAAACGATGATTTGGCTTGCTTTTTTATCGCTGTAACGAGCGCTATTTGTAAGCCAACAGGTAACCCAAATCGTTTGAGCTCTTATCCTAGCTATAATTCTGTTTTAAATACGGTCGGATTTAAATTGCCAATGTCAATTAAACAGATTCCCAGATTTGAAGAATTAAACAAAATTTCAATAAACGTATATATTTTAAAATTGAAAAAAGGAGCATTTATCACAATGCCTACTTATTTAACAAAAGCCAAATTAGATGTGCATGTAAATTTATTAATGATTGAGGAAAATTATGAAGATGAATATGATTATGAATCTTGCCGGCGTAACCCCAACCGTGCTGCAGATTATTGTAATAATTTTGCCGGCGATGATGGCGGTGATGGTGATAATGATGATGATGTTTACGCCGAAATTGGTTCACTTAACTATAAAGAAATAATCGAAACAAAAAAGAAACATTTTTGTTGGATTAAAAATCTTTCACGTTTAGTAAGTTCGCAAATTAGTAAACATAACGGTCGATTACATATTTGCGACAGATGCCTTCAGTATTTTCATAGCGAAGCTATCTTAGTTGAGCATACTCGAGATTGTATACTTTTAAATACATGCAAAGTTACTCTGCCTAACGAAAGAAATAAATTGCTCAAGTTTAAAAACTATAGAAATAGCATTGATGTGCCATTTACTATATTTGCGGATATAGAAAGTATCTTAAAGCCCATTGATGCTGATTCGGCTAAATTGCAAAGTAATCCAAAATGTAAAACTTTAAAGTATCAGAGGCATAAACCTTTCAGTATCGGCTATTACTTCCACAGCCATTTCGACAGCAACCTATCATATTTTAAGCAGTACAGAGGAGGAAAATGCTCGGAATGGCTTGTAGACGAACTTACTTCAGTTGCAGACAATTTTGCAGATTATTTTTTTAAAGAAGTTCCCATGGATCTTACGACAGTAACCTCAAAATCTTTGCATTTAAAATGTCACATTTGCGAAGAAGCTTTTGAAATTAATGAGAAAATTTGCCGCGATCACTGCCACATCACAGGCAATTTTAGAGGTTACAGCCACAGTAACTGCAACCTGAATTATCGCTTATTTCCGGTAATCACTATAGTTTTTCACAACTTCAGCAATTACGATTGCCATTTTATTATCAAAAAGATTGCAACCCGCGTAGAAGGTAGAATTGAACTCATTCCTGTAAATAATGAAAGGTATATATCTGTCACAAAAACTTGGGGCAAATCAGGGCTAAAATTTAGATTTATAGATTCTTTTAGATTTATGGATTCGTCTCTGGACGAATTATCGTCTTATTTGCAGGAACAAGATTTTGAAATTTTGAAAGAGATGAATCAAAATTTAAGCCGCGAAAAATTACAGCTATTAATGAGAAAAGGAGTATTTCCCTACGAATATGTTGATAGTTATGAGAAATTGTCGGAAACATCATTGCCGGATATCAATAAATTTTACAGTTCTCTTACACTAAAAAACATTTCTCAGCAAGACTATGACCATGCATCTAATGTGTGGAACAAATTTGATATAAAAACTTTAGGCGATTATAGCGACCTTTATTTGAAAACTGACATTTTACTTCTAGCAGATGTGTTTCAAAATTTTAGGAAAATGTGTAAGAATATTTTCGGCCTAGATGTGATGAATTATTACACTATTCCTGGGTTCGCGTGGGACGCTGCCCTTAAGAAAACTCGCGTTACTCTCGAGTTATTGACAGATGTGGACATGCTATTATTTATAGAGCGAGGAATACGAGGCGGAATAAGCCAAGTTGTTAAACGATATAGTCAAGCTAATAATAAATACATGCAAAACTATAATGCAGCTTTGCCTTCCAAATACTTGATTTATTTAGATATTGACAACTTGTACGGCCTCGCAATGTGCGAAGCATTGCCTTATGCCAATTTTGAATGGCTAACATCTGAGGATATTGAAAAGTTTGATGTTATTTCTGTAGCAGATGATAGCAGTTCAGGATATATTATAGAAGCTGATATTCACTATCCACAATATTTGCATGATGATCATAAAGATTTGCCATTCTGCTCTGAAAATAGAATCCCTAAAGGTTCTAAATACCCTAAGCTAATGACAACTTTGCACGACAAAGAGAAATATGTTATCCATTATCGAAATCTCAAGCAGTGTATACAAGCCGGATTAGTTGTGACAAAAATATATCGCATCCTCAAATTTAGTCAAAGTCCTTGGCTAAAACCCTATATAGACTTAAATTCCGATTTAAGAGCAAAAGCCGATAATGAATTTAAAAAATATTTCCATAAAAAAATGAACAATGCTGTATATGGAAAGACGATGGAAAATGTGCGACGTCGTAAAGATATTAAATTAGTAAGCAAATGGAGCGGTCGCTATGGCGCCCAATACTACATTTCCAAACCAAATTTTCACAATAGAACTATTATTAGCAAAAAATTAGTCACAATTGAGCTTAACAAAACGGAAATTTTATTTAATAAGCCCATTTATGCTGGAATGGCAATTTTAGATATATCTAAAATATTTATGTACGACTTTCACTACCAATACATGATGCGCAAATTTAAACACAGCCTTCTGTATACAGATACGGATTCTTTTTTGTATGAAATTTATACAGACGATTTTTATCAAAATATGAAAGAAGACATACACAGGTATGACACTAGCGATTATAAACCTGATAACATTTATGGAATGCCTTTGGCAAACAAAAAGCAGGTAGGGCTTATGAAAGATGAGATGAAGGAGGAAATAATAACAGATTTTGTAGGGCTTAAATCAAAAATGTATAGCTTAAAGGTAAATAACAAGAGTCAAATTAAAAAGGTAAAAGGCATTGTTAGGCATTCGATTAGGGAAAAGTTGTCATTTACTAACTACTATGACGTATTAACTCGAGGAATTGCAATTTCTTGCGATCAAAATCGAATCAGATCGTATAAACACAAAGTATATACGACAACGCAAAATAAAATTGCACTTAGCGCAAACGATGACAAAAGATACATTACAGCTGACGGTATTACCACATTGCCTTGGGCTCATTACAAAATTGTCGAAGAATTGTGAACTAACCAAAGAGTTGCTGTACAGTTTCTACGTTTTAATAACTTGCTGCTGATGTTTGTTACGACTGCTGCTGTTGCGCAAACACTTTAATTAACATTATTAGCTTTAGTTAGTTGTATTGTATTTGACAATAAATGATCAATGCTTGGATCATATAATAATAAATGCATATTAATCTACGCCTAGTTAAATGAATTAATTTTATTTGTGTATGTGCTGATATTCTAGCTTTATAGTTACATTTCAATAATTGTATTGTATTTGTCAATAAATTTATAAAATTGATTTTATATTTTAAAATAAATTATCAATACTGGCTCGTATGATAATAAAATGCGTATTAATCTGTATGTAGTGAAATGATCTAATTTTATACTTATTTTGCAAATATATTTTCTAATATGTGTATGTGCTTATATTCTAACTCTATAGTTACATTTTAATAATTGTATTGCATTTTGAAAATACATTTATAAAAACAATTTTGTATTTTATTCTGTGCGTGTGCGTGTTTGTGTGTAGGTATGTGTTTGTGCGAATTATTATATTAATATAAGAGTTGAAGTGCTGACTTGGCGGCATGTGCGTTGGCACCAATCTGCAGGTATAAGAAATAAAACAAGAAATTAACTTAATATAGCATTTATTTTCTTAAAACATAAATTACATTTCAATATCGTTAAATTAAGTATTACACGTAATTCTTGAAATAAAATAAATAGATAGCCATTCTTAAAAATACTTTTAAATAATGCAACTTATAGATAAGAAATTAACTTAAAACAACATTTATTTTCTTAAACATAAATTACATTTCAATATCACTAATTAAGTATTACACGTAATTCTTGAAATAAAATAAATAAATAGACATTCTTAAAAATACTTTTAAATAATGCAGCTTGTAGATATTACTTCATAGCAATTTTATTCTGCTTCTCCTCCTCTGCCATCCTCCCTATCCTCCTGCAGTAAAAGGTCGTTCATGTCAATCCACGATTTTTCATTGAGCCCCAACCATTTTACGTAAACTCGATTTCCTTTTCTTTTCAAAACCTTCTCGATCAAGTAGGTGTCAGGATGTTTAGTTTTTTGCAGCTCCAGTTGGTAGAAAGCTCCAGAAATGGGATTATGTTTTGAATCCTCTAGTTTATATGTAACAGGATCGGTTTCTTGAACTTTTGTAATGCCAAATAATTCCAACGACCAGTTTGGCGTAAATCCTCGAGAAAATACGCCCTTGTGCTTGCTAATTCTTACGACATCTCCAATTTTGAACTTAGGCTTGCGGCGATTTATTTTAAAATTTTTGCTCTTGTAGGCTAATAATTCCGTATTAGGTTTAACATCTATCGGAGCCATTTGAATCGTTCTATGTTTCGTCTTATTATACAACATAACTATATCTTGAAGTATATCAAACCATTTATAATTTCCGCGTAAACTGAACTTTTTATACAATTTGCTTTTGAGTGTTCTAATAACTCTTTCGACAATCGCAGCTTTGACGGTACTATACGTTGAATAGTGAATAAAATTAAATTTACGCATTAATTTCTTAAAATGCGTATTGTAAAACTCTTTCCCATTATCTGTTTGTAAATTGCGTGGAGGCTGCTGATTCTTTAAAATATTCCCCATCGCTTTAGCGACTTCTATTCCATTTTTAGTTTTCAAAGGACGCGCCCACAGAAATTTAGAAAAGCAATTAATTACCAATAATATGTAGCGATAGCCTTTATTTGTTTTTGCGTAAGGAATAAATTCTGCCAAATCTGCTTGAAATAAGTCATAATATCCTTTAATTGCGGTCCGCCGTCTTACAAAATTCTTCCTTGCATTGCGATGCAATTCTTCGACGATTTCCAATTTCTTAGACATCGCGCTATTATTTCAATACTACTGCAGCGCAGTTTTACACAGATGGAGCGCGTTTAGTCTACTAGTATCTAGCCTAAAAAGGGAGAGCGACGAGGGCGATTGCTACGCGTCGAATGTTGAGGCTGGAAAGGTAGTATGCGATTTCATTGAAAGTATAACAACTTCTTATACATCTCTATTGTTTCTTCTAAATCTAAAGGTTGATCAGATGTCTTTTCGGATGGCAGCGATATGCCCAGGTGTCTGTGCAAATTGTTGGATCGTTTAAGGAGAACTTGACATGCATTCATTGAAATTATAACAGCGTCTTTTAATAAGCTGATTTGATTGGTGTCTACTGCTGTTTGCGCGTTGGCATTTACTATTTCTTCTACTTTCCTATCCACATACTTTTTATAGACTGCATCGGTTTCTGCTAGAGGCTCAGCAAGTAACGTTATTCGCTTATTTTTAGCGTCAAAATATGATTTCGATTTGGCATCCAATTTTAGGTTTAGGGCTTGTTGTTTTCCAATTCCGTTATCTACATATTTTTTGTTAGCTACATCATTTTCATCGACAGGGGCTGCTACTTGGCTGATTCGCTTATTATTAGCATTGAACTTTACGTCGCCACGGCCGCCGCTACTGCCGGCATTAAATGTTAAACATTTTGCTAGTATATCTCCAGCGGCCGCAGCAAGCGTCGCTTGAACATATTTTTTAGTTGACACGTCTGAATCGTCGATTGGATCTGCAGCTTGGACTAATCTTCTGCTTCGAATGTTAATAACATTTTGCGCCTCGTTTACGATTAAAGCGCTCGCAGCTATTATTGCTTCCACTTTTCCATCTACATACTTTTTATAGACAGCATCAGTTTCTGCTACAGGCTCAGCAAGCGCCGTTATTCGCTTATTTTTAGCGTCAAAATATGATTTCGATTTAGCATCCAATTTTAGGCAGTTCTTTTTTCCAAGCCCGATGCCGACATCTACGTATTTTTTGTTAGCTACATCACTTTCATCGACAGGAGCTGCTACTTGGCTGATTCGTTTGTTCTTAGCATTGAACTTAGGGCCGCCGCCGCTGCCGTCTCTGCCGTGGTCAGCATTAAATGTTAAACATTTTACTAGCAGCTCTCTAGCGGATGCATCAAGAGCCAATTGAACATATTTTTTAGTTGACACGTCTGAATCGTCGATTGGATCTGCAGCCTCCACTAATCTCCTTTTTCGAATGTTAATAATATTTTGCTCGTCGTTTACAATTAAAGTGCTCTTTTTATTTACTACATCACAATCTTCTTGCGGATCGCCAACATTAGCAATTCTTTTGCCTTCAATATTGAAATTCCCGTCGGGCAATAATTTGAAGCCAACACCGGCCGGTCCTCGTAGCCGTTGTTGTACTTTAACATTGTTGACACTTACATGTTGATATTCTCTTCCAAACTTATCAACTACCATCTTTACTTTGTTGTTGCTGTCGCCGCTGTTACCGCTGCTATACTACTACTACTACTACTACGAAGGATGTCTAACCAAAAGTGATACAATTCTACGAAATCTGACGGCATTTATGCAATAATGCTCTCTTCACGCAATTCCGATATAATAGAATAAATTTCATTCATATTTTGTAAATTATTGTTACCGGCTGCATTTGCGGCAAGTAGTAAACGAAGTCGTGCAAGCAGCTCCTTGGGCTTATTCCAAAATACATATTCGACAGATTTATCATTTAGTTGTTTATATGCTCTGAGGGCACTGCGGCGGTGGCGGCTGCGACTTCCGCTACCTTTTTTCGTTACGCGCGGCTTTATAATGTCTGTAAATTTCCAGCTGTTTGTTCGCAGGATCTTGCCTGATGCTTTAAAACCTTTGCGATGCGCATTTGTTTGCAATATGATATCGCCGTAATTGCGCAAATCTGTATTGGTTGGCGCTGACCCGCCGCTACCACCTTCTAGTCGTTTATATGTCATAAGGGAATATAGCCCTGGAGTTCCAGTGTAGCGTTTGCCATTAATTTGTATATCTTTATTTATTATCTGCACATCTGAATCTCCTATTTTCCATTTATTCTTGTGAATATTGTAGTGGAGCGCATAGCGGGAACGATCTATATTCTTGTTGTTTTTATCACTCAAGAGTTGCGCAAAATATTGCGGCAATTTGTTATAACTTTGCAAAATAGTTGCATCTCTGCCTTTATCACCTCCCACATCGCCACTGCCACCATCATCAGCATCATCGCTACCAACAGCTTTTGAAAGCATTTTGATATCATCAACATCATCATCATCCTCGACGTCGAAGGGCCACCCGCCCGCCCAGTCGTTGTTAGGCTTCGTGGCTTTAGTTGTTACATTATTGCCATCTTCTGTTTTTGTCTTTGTAGCAGTTTTTGCTGTTGGCGCTGCTGCTGCTGCTGGTGCTGCTGTTACAGCTGCTGCTGCCGCTGTTCTTGTTGCTGCTGCCTTTGTTGCAGACTTTACCGCAGTTTCAATTTCTTTCAATGGTTCTATTATCTGCTTGTGAGTGTCCCGGTATATCAACTGAGCTTGAGCTTTATTCCGCTTAAAATCTAAAAATTTCTTTCTAACTATTTTTGCAGCCTCAATTGCTTTTTGTTTCAATAATTCTGAGGCTGAGGGTGTGGCGGTGTCGGCGCGTCGCTGCATTGTTACCACCAGCAGTTAAAACACAAATGAATTAATTATTTCTTAAAGGTATATATAAGCGTCGAATCCTTTACGATACCTCCCCTTATTAAGATCACTATCTTTGGCAATTACTATAAATCCGTATTTATTTTCACTGCTACTCCAACATGTATTGCAAATATCTTTAAACGTTTGAAATGTCATATCCATGCCTACATGATCGTCGTAAATATGCTTGAGATTCAAGTCGTCTTGCTTAAATAATACCAACATATTTACGTTATCTCTTATTAAATGTTTAGGCGTTCGTGCATAGGACTGGCTAAGGTAAAATACGTCAGTGCCGTTATGCCGACCCATACTGAAAAACCTTTGAATTTTGTCTTGCTTATCGCATACGATATCATCGAAAATGAATAAGGTATCTTCTTTCACCTTATCTGGCGATATAATGAGATCGTTTTCGCTAAATTCCAAATATTCTAAACCATCGATCAATTTAAAAACTTCGCGCAAAAATTGATATTTCGTTTGATTCAGCGATTTCGAATATATGCATACGTTTTGGAATCTCAACCCGTTTGGATCTACTATTAGACTAAGCATAGCGTTAGTTTTTCCGGAATTAGATGGACCGCAAATCATGCAGCGAATTGATGCTGGAAATAGATCGCCATGTTTCGGGACTCCGGAACAACGAGGATCATAGACATTAAGATCTAGAATTGGCAAAGACAATTTCTGTTTAACGATTTTCATGGTTCTGATTCGAATTTTAAAATAGCGCAAATTTATAGTTAGTAGGATGTGTGAATGTATCTCGTAACATCTTCAGTAAACGGATCGTATTCTAACATGGCGTCGTGCAAAATTAAACAATAAGCTTTAAGTGTGGCAGGAAAGTTTTGTGAAGATTCAAATTCTACCCTTATATCTACGGTGGAATCTTTCAAAGATTCTTGCTGTCTAGAACAATCTATTACGAAGATTGGGCAAGTTTTGTAGTCGCTGTAATTAAACAAACACTTATTCGGCTCTTTTCCATAGTACTTTTCGCGGAAACGACTGTAATTTAGAAATGCCGGCACGTAATCATTGCTATCAAAATCGAGATGCATTCGTTGATAGGGAAACACTTGAGAATTGAGATACACTTTTAGATCGGTCACGCTTGAATGTATAAAGTCGGTCGGATTTCCGCTTCTAACATTCTCGTTATCCTTCTGCAGCGCTATTAGCATCCACCGAGGTTTTTCTAATTCATTCGAATTCTTTATTCGCCATACTTGCGATTTAGCATTATTAAATGACGGCAATTCGTGTAATTCCCATTGCCTAAATGCCAGCACAATAGACGGATTTATTCTCAGCTCATTCATTAGATTAAGTTTTAACTCATCGCCTAATGTAATATGCGGCACTTCCCACGAAACTTTGGTTATCGTAAAATCAACATCGGTTCCGTTATCTCCCAAATCGCTTTTATAGCAATTAAGATCATTCTTTGAACGTATTAATACAAGTTCAGATCTCATATTTACTATAGCTTTTCTATAATCTTCAGCAAAACCGAAAATTGTACTCAATGGCAGGATGCACGAAAAGCGCCCGTCTGTAAAAACTTGCTGACCGCCGTTGGCTGTTTTGTCCCAGCTAGTGCAACTTAGCGCCAAATCATCTTTGACATGCGATGCTAAGCCTTTAATTGCACTCGTTATTCCAGGCTGCCTACAAATATCTATAACCTGATTGCTGCCCAAGATCAATTGCATTTCAGAGAAGAAAAAATATGCCGCATTATTAACAATGATAAACTGTTTTCCTGCAGTTGTTGGCCTATATGTGCCTTTAATACTGATGTAACTGTCATAAATGGACGTTATTATATCGGAACTCTGAATTTCAATTCTTATTGCGTCCGAATGATTTGCATTCAAGGTAAAAGGCAAATATGTATGATAATCCTCTTTAGCAATTGAGGCGTCGTAATAGGGCCGCCTAAAAATACTCAACTTATCTATGTCGTTATAATTGGGCTGTTTTAAGTTAATTTTTTCCTTTTTAGTGTCTAAATTCATAGTTTTTCTTTTTCTCATCGGGGTCGCCATATTAATGAAAAATGTTATTTGT
The DNA here is from genome assembly GCA_940337035.1 of Agriotes lineatus. Taxonomy (NCBI): domain Eukaryota; kingdom Metazoa; phylum Arthropoda; class Insecta; order Coleoptera; family Elateridae; genus Agriotes; species Agriotes lineatus. The sequence continues at coordinate 123,433,377 of OW679196.1, forward strand.
GCGACTTTGAAAACAGGCTACGTCGGTGTCGGAGACGGTTTTGACTGCGATTCTGTCGACTTTGTTTTGATAATACGGTGTAACCCAGCGATTGGAGAAAACGAACGTCACTATCTGTCAATGCGTCTGTTGTTGTTGTTGCTGCTGTTATGTCAGTGGTGTCTGCGTCTTGGCAAGGCTGTTTCTGACTGAATTGCGGTTTGTATGAATACCCCCTTTTATAGATAAAATCTATGCCCATTTTCGCTACTCCCGTATAAGTTCTAATCGAACACTGCTGAATGTATCGTCAGAAAGATTTATTAAATTGCCACGATAATCTACAAACCTTAGGCTTATATTATTAATTTCGCTAACATTCACTGGAAAGTAGATTACATGTGAAATCTCTTTTTCTAGAAAATAGCCTGGAGGTACGCTGATGCCAAATTCGAAAATACTGTGACACAGCGTATTGTTTCGGTATGCTCCACTTGTAATATTTGTATCTATAAAAATATTAGGCGTCGAAATTATATCTACGTCTTCGTGGGAAGTATGTTTCGTATTTGCAGGTAAGACGCTCCTACCAAATCCTAGCATTCGGCCGATACTGCCCGATTTACTAAAATCTATATCATATATAGATTCAATTTCGCACTTTAATGTATTGTTATTGGCTTTCAATTTAAAAGCTGCTTCAGCTTCATCACGATTATCACTAATTTTTGCTTTTATATAATCGGCTATTTCATCCAGTTCGTAACTTCCGTTTTCTATTGTTATCTCCTTATCGCCGTCATAATGAAGTTTATTATTTCCGCTGAAAATGTTGCGCACCGTATTGCAAGTGTATAAGTTAACCAAGCCCAATGAATATGTATAATTTGAATCTAATTTTATCGGAGGGAATATATCTCCTGTCGAGATAATATTTCCCTTGCCTTCTATATTGAACGTCCGAATCATGTCGAATGACTAATTAAACAACTATCGAGTCGTTTCTTTTGTACACAAAAACTTTAAACATAAATGGCCGCAGATGACTGTATTATACTGCTGCTCTTGATCGTAATTATAAAATATTTTACAACCTCGAAAATACTTAACCAACTCCATTGGCGGTCTTAAATCTCCAAATGGATCATAGTATAGAACCCGCTTGCCATCTTTTTTATATGCCACCCAATGCGTTCCTGGGCCCCTATTATCATCCAAATTGACAATTCCTCGCTCTTTGCTCAGCGGCTTTGATGGTAATGAGGTGCGCATAAATACTCCGCGAAAACTTGGAATGTCTTTTCCATACTCTTGCAAATCAATGTTGGTTAAAGCTCTTCGAGGCAAACTACCTAGTTTTTTCGGCGGCGTTTGCTGTTGTTGTTGTTTGCATTCTGGGATTTTCGCTTAATATGCAGCGCACTTCCACCCTTTTTATACGGCTTCAAATAGAGCGCTTCACCTTTCTTGTTTCGTGCTATAATTTCCATTATTCTATTATGCTGACCATCTCGTACAGCTTTAGCAATGCCAGCAGCGCCTCCAGCAAGGCTCCCAAGTGCTGAAAGTCCGGCGAATATGGGTATCAAAGGTAAAATACCGCCTTCTTTTGCAGCTGTAGGAATCGGTATTACCCGGGGTATTTTAATATTTTTCTTGCCTCCTATAGATTTAATAACTCTTTTAGCTGCTATTAAAGAATCTTTAATTAGTTGACGCTCGCTAACATGCTTCCCTGCCGCCCCAGCCTTCTTGCTGTTACGCCGAATTGCTGTTCTAATTTTATTTATGTATCCGCCAATGAAAGTTGTACGTTTGCGCTGCGCGGTTTTCATTCCTAAACCTAATTTTTGTTTTACTTTCATGGCTGATGTTACTGCCCAAGCAGCAGCTTTTTCTGCAAAAGGCGTGCCCTTGTTCTTGAAACGACTCCACGCCGCTTCTTCTAATATCTTATCCGCCTTATGCCTTTCTGTTAAACTATTGTTCTCAGAATATGCGATGTCGTGCGCTTTACAGTATGAATCTAGAGGGTTGACGCCTTGATCGCCTCTTAGCAATCTTTTTTCTAGCTTTGTGCCCGGACCGCAAAACTGATATCCTGGAATGTGAAGTTCTACAGGAAGCTTGTTAATAAGCCTGTTAACGATGCCCTCTCCGCCGCTGTAGACTAACATTTGGCATATGCTTTGTCTGTAGCTGCTATTTATACAGAAAAATAAAACAACTACATTTTTACATTATTTTTATTTCCACTAAATGCATCATACAATAAAATATTAAAATTATATGCACTAAAGTTAAATTAGTTAATCTAACATGCGGCAGATGAGTAGCGCTACTTGCTACTATTACAAGTAATTTTTAGAGAAGCAAATTGAGCATTTAATTTTGTTGTAATATAATAATTATGCAAATCGTTTTTAATTTCACTTAAAGCTGCCATTAGCTGTTTAAGTTTCTGCTTATTAAGCAAATGTTTTTCGAAAATAAACTGGCGAGTAGTGGAGGTCGATCGCATCTTGCACATCAAATTCAAAATGCTCCATATCCACTATTCGCTTGCTTATTATACATATGCATCGATATATGCCGATGGCGATGGCGGCGGCGGTGTATGAGAGTATTCAAAACCCTGCTCGTCAAAATCCTCCGGAGGATAATATCCGCCATCGACATGGCCAACAAACGAATCTGAATAAAATTTTACAAATTCCAAAAAACCTAGATAATTTTGCGTGAATATCGTCGAAGTAAACTCATTTGTTGGACAAAATTGCATCATGTTAGCGCAGGCCAAAATAGCATTACTTAAATCAGCCCTGTTTTTATAACGCCTCTTGTGTTTTGAAAGTTCTATCACTGTGGAAATAGTTTGCACGCAGTTGTCATAAAATGCACTAAAATTTAACTCGTAGAGCATGCTAATGTGTCGGTTTATTATTGAACTCAGATGAAAACATTTCCCGAATTCGCATACACTCAAAAACAAAGATGTATTATGGAAGCGGATGTTCACAAATCTTAGACTTCCTGCAATATTAAATTCTGCTGTAACATTATCGTTGATTGGGAGTATGCGAGATTTTTCTGACGAACTTAAATTGCTTCGAACTCCTCCGAAAAACTTGCGAAACTGCAGCTCCACAAAATTAGTTGAAAGAGCACTCCAATCCTGTTCTTTAAGAAGCAGCTCGGGAGTTGCACAATAGTTGCTATCACATACAAGAGCCACCACAGGCTGGAAAGTTGGGATTTCAGACATCAATGCAAATGTGGGTTGAAATCCTACACTTATACTATGTGCATGATCACGCCTCCCAATTGGCTCCTCGATTAAGCTGTAACGTGAGCAGCAAAGTAGTTGCGTTTTGTGCTTGAAATCTTGCTGCTGCTGCTGCTCTTCCGAATTTTGCGTTTTTATACTGCCGTTATCGCTGCTACTACTACTAAAGTTGCTGACAATAACATCGTCGTCGGCGTTGGCTATACCGACGGCTCGATTAAAATCAGCGTAGCTAGCATAGGGATGGCAGCTGCTGGTGTTTTTGATAGCGGTTCGATTAAACACTGAGCAGTTGGGATAGGGATGATAGCGGCTGGCGTTGTTGTTATCGACGCTGCTGCCGCCGCTGTAACTTTGGCGTTGAGATTTGCATCCTCCGCTAAAATTCCATGCCGCCGCTACTCCTGGAAGTATAATTAAAATAAAATACAAATGATTAAACTTGTTTTGCTAATAGCATTTACCTTCTTTAAATATGCTTCCAGGGCTAACACTAATAGCACGATCGGCAGCTGCGACTTCGGCGACGTCCATAGCGTGTGAATTCGTGCTCGCAACAAGTTTACTACTAAACGTTTATACACTTATAATAAGCCACACATGCGCAAAGAGTTATTTTTCGGACGGCATGATGGCGCGAACTATTGTGAATCAATTTTTACTTTCTATGTTGTTTTCTTGTTGCGCTTCATCGACGGCGAGCTCACTGCGCATAAAGTGCATTGAAATTTTTGCAGCGGCGGGCCGTCCAATACATCCCCCTCTAACGGAAAATGACTCCAACAATATTCATAGTTCCATAACTCTTCTTGCAGCCATTTCGCCAATTTTTTGAAATGTCTTCCTATATCTTTAGCAAAATACTTTTTCGCTATATCTATAGGCAAACGATTAATTTCCTCTGCAGTAATCAGCATAGCTTTAAGTTTCAGTTGCGAATTGCGGCAATGATGGTGATGATGTCGATGTTGAGGTTATGTCGGCGTTACTGCTGCGGCTGCAAAACACAAAAGCGCACTTCTGCTCAGAAATGATTACTGCCCCTTCAATCGCATAACTTTTCAGCAATATCTCTACTTCTCAACTAATTATGAACAATTTTAAGAGCGCATGGTAGGTAAGCGCAACAGTTGCGTGATTGCCTACTCTGCGCTCTTTATTGCATTTACAACCGCAGCAGTAGCGCATCAGGTTCGAATCTTACAGCAATTCGATTTTATTATTATGATTTCAGAATCCCACTTTTCGCTATATTTACAGCCAAATAATTTATAGATTTCAAGGAAAAGCCACTGCCGCTTTCTTCAAACTCGCTCATTTTATGTTTTAATTCAGCTGCGGACGTGTCACAAGCCTGAAAAATATCTGCACTTGCAAACATTTGAAAATTTTTCGTATTAAAGAACTTGGTATGCAATGTAGCCGGCTCTGTAGGCTTCATATAATCCCCACAAAATATAAAATTTGCCTTTATTACTCCCATCCTATTCAAAACTCTCTTTATACGCTTTCGAGCTAAATCATAAGCATCCTTAAAAAATAAATCTATGTCGGGGACATCATACTTCAAATTTATTACAACGCCGCTTCTTATACGACCTTTGAACGCGCTTTCAATATCTTGCCATTTTACTTTTTTATCGACTCCGCCAACGCCGCTACCGCCAACTGCTGCAACATTTTCCTTTAATCGTATTTGGTCTGCTCTCAGTTTTGCTAGCTCCGTCTCGTAATGCCTTTTTCTTCCAATCGAACCGCCCTCTTTTTTAGATTTTCTTAGCAATTTTAAAGTTAACGTTACACCCCTTCGATTTATTTTTATCAACTCATCCATCTCGACGCGCTGCGTTACACACTCACACAGTTCTTGCTCTATATTATTCCGCAATTATAGCTACAATTTTATTTAACACGAACAATGCTTAATAGTAGAGAGGGGGGAGAGGGTGCTCCGGCACCAGGCAGGCAGACCCGGATGCGGGCGCACCGGATGCAGCTGCGCGATCTAATATAATTAATTCATAAAAGCAGGTGTTATGGGGTGAGATCTACGATCCGAATGCAGGTACGCCGGGCCGGATGCAGCTGCGCGATGTTATCGGGCGAGATTTATGACATGCAGGTGCGCCGGATGCAGATGTCAGGTGTTATGGGGTTAGATTTACGATCCGGTTGCAGGTGTGCATGCAGCTGTTCACAGCCCTTTCACAGACATGTTGTAGCACGATTTTAGGATGAGATTTACGGCATGCTCCGGATGCAGCTGCACGATGTTATCGGACGAGATTTACGATCCGGATGCAGGTGTGCCGGACGCAGCTGTTCACAGCCATCCGGATGCAGGTGTGCCGGACGCAGCTGTTCACAGCCAGAGCTGATATTTATCCCTCTGCGACATGCCGCAACACGATTTAAAATAATCAATCCATACAATTACGGCTCATATATTGCATTTTAAAATAAGCGCATTTACACACGGCGTGGCGTAGAAACCAATACTAACAATCAAACCCTTATGGAAGCGAGAATGCCGCATTGCGCGTTATAATAAATTCGCTGTATAAGGCTTAGATAATGACCAGCTAAAATGGACACAGCAAATTCGAACAATCGCAAAAATTCAGCGAGTAGGCTTGCAAAAACGCAACACGAACCCTACGCCATCGCAAATCGAATCAATCGCAAAAATCAATCGATAATACTGACCATCAGCGGCAAATCGTTGCCAGCTGAAAGGACATCGGCCGGCAGTGCGCCGCGGTCAGTTCGGACCAAGGCAGGGGGAGGGGATATGCAAAGAGGTGGGCACAACCAACCACTACCCGAAGGGCGGGATCTAAAAAATGGCCGCCGACGACAACCAATCGCACAACCAGACCAATCACAAAACGCAACGACGCCACCATCTTTACCATAATGGCCGACAACCAACCAATCACAACAACGCGCAAACACGAGACCCAACCTCGACACAACCAATCACACACTGCGAGGCGGGGCCGGCACTGGTGGAGGGGGAAAAAGGGGCGGGGTGTCACAGAACTCTCATAGCTTAACTACTGAAAAGTTTAACTGTTTATAGCTACTCTTAGAAGAAAAAGATAGCCCAGAGACACCAAATTGGTTTCAGACAACAATATTAAACCATTCAACAACCGTACATGGTGGTTAGGAAAATTACAGTTATTTCGAGAACAAAACACTTGCTACAAGTTGAAGAGGAATCTACGATACGATTATTATGAAACTTAATCATACATGGGTAAAATATACTTTCTTGTAAAATATCGAGAAGCTAATACTGATCTGGTGTAATCTGAAGTGACACAAAATACCATTATCAGCACAACCGTGTATCATATATTCACATGACCTTCCGACAACAATCAATACCTCGCTAGCTCGCCGATCTTACCGCCATTATGGCATTAGACCAAAGCTTTTACTTTGCAACTCGCATTCTGAAAATACTTCTTTCAAATTCAAATATGACTAAAGATATGGCGCAATAAATAAATTTAACACCTCTAAGTCTGTCCATATCACCTTCGCCGTACCGTACCGGTTTTTCAAAATGGATCCCCTTATCAGAGAGAGATGTGGTCAAATATTTAGGCATCCACCTCCAACCAGAGT
>OW679196.1:123440377-123463397 GCA_940337035.1 Agriotes lineatus
CTCTAATTTTCCTGAACTACAATTTAATGGCTATCCAAGCTTTATACCTAGTTCCTAAGCTAACGGTCCTCGAAACGTACGGTAGTTTTGGATTAGATCCTTGGACCCCCACTAGAGAATACGATCCTTCACAGACTTTTCTCTAATTCTGGAATCACCTAAAGCCAATACACTCAATGTGGTTATGTGGTAGTATTAATGGAGCATTTCTATTTTATTATAAGACATTTTAATCTCTCACACAAGCAATTTACTCTCTTTCAGGAGTCAGTTAGTAAGTAATTTATATTTTAGTTAAAAATGCCGCATTGAGGATTCATTATATCGTTATGGCATATATCAGCGTTTTATTTAAATAAGCAATCATATTTTCTTGCATGGCGGTGAATGTTGAAATAAGAATTGTTCTGTGGCAATCGAATGAAAATTTACAAACCGCTGGTGGCGGTTGTTATTTTTTTATATTTAATCTTATTAAGATTTGTTTTCTACTACATTTACAAATGTCCCCAATTTGATATCTAGCACAAAAAGGAACTGGGGTTAATAGGGGATATTGGCCCAAATTTATGAAAGGCATATCTGACATGCACTACAAGTTATTTTTGTCGTTCCGCACACGAAACTAAACAAGCTGAATCGACTGAACTGGATGGATGATGGCCATTTCATTCACCAATTCCAGCAGCAATTGTTCGAGCCCGTTTGTAGCTCTGCCTCTCCGGGTCATTCAACAACGACGTGACCAAACGGGATTTCTATCGATGGCCAAACACCTCGACGAATCTCCACACTAACAAAACCCGACAAGCACCGGAGCTTTTCCACTTTTTACGTCCGAAATTCGCGTCCAATTATTACGAAAACAAAGGCTCGATTGTAAAATCGGAAAAAACGGCCCCATTATCGGAATGCAGGAGTTATTGAAATTTCCATGCCTCAGCCGTTAAGCCTAAATTAATTTACAGCAGCGAAGTGGATAACGTGCACGTTCGCACTTGTCGTCGTGTCTTGTCCCGTTGTGCAGTTTTCGTGTTTATTTTTCGAGTACGGCCCGCAATAAACAAGATGCCAGCAATAAACACATTAAGTAGCCGTTTATATTAGGGTCACAATAGTATTAAAGTACTTGGAAAGCCAGGGACAGTAGAAACGCGGAAAATTCGGGACCCCAGCTGCAATAAAGACCTTAATGTGACGCATAACTGAAGAGCCTCGCCGCCATCAGCTACCGTTTTACCACCAACGCTAAATGAAACAAAAATGCTGTTTTTATGTAAGAAAGTTTCGGACATGGACCTATCAGCCCAGCTACTTCCTAATATCGAAAAATTTCACATCCACTCTGTAGATTGATCTCAACCGAGTGCAAATGATGTGAGAGTGGCAGCACGAACGTTTGAAAAACTGATACAGCCGAAGATACTTCACTGGGGTTAAAATGAAGTCTTTTCTCGTCAGCAATGCACCTAACAAGTATTGATTGCTGATCCTTTTTATGTCTCTCCTGAATCCCTATCTCAGACTATAGTCTACATGTCATATAGTAAACTCATTGTTAGTTTTCACGACCGTTTTCATCAGTTTTACAGCGATCGGAAAAGTTTGCGCCGGGATATATTGACGCATCAGCTTTCTTTCAACCTGCCATGCGATGCCGTTGTTACTTCAATATTTGAAATGAAATTCGATCAAACGCCAGATGCCTTATAGTTTTTGTTAAGCGTTTACTTGTGCTTCAATAAATGTTTGTTCGGACTAGGGAAAAGCTGTCGTCGGCTGTAAAACCCAGGTGAGCAACTTTGCGGAACCCACCGGGAATACTTTTTAGCCGAAATGAGAAAAAAGTAAATACAAAGTGTGAAATGGGGAGCAATGAAGAAACAAGCTGAATGTAAATTAATGTTAATACCTTGTGACGGCAGTCGTTTGGAAAATGTTAACAACTGGAAGGCAGCAGCTTGGGAAAACTTGCTCAAACAATAAGCAACAATAATCGATAAAATGTAAACATCGCAACGTAACTAAAACAAAACGAGCTGTATTCGCGTTTAATGAAATTAATCAACTATCAAGCATCGAAATTCACAAATGTTATGGCTAACGCACAGATATCATAACTTCACCAGCGGGTTACTTTGGAGTCCTATTATACAAACGAAAATTAAGCAATAATAACTATTTACCCTACTGGTGCAAAAAATGCATGTTTAAAGCACGTAAAGCAATCTACAAACGTTCAAATATTGAAAAATACACCACATAGATGGCCTTATTCTAACTGAAATAATGTTTACATTTGAAAAATTTAATTGTAGATATAAAAGTTACAGAAGGAAATAATTTTAACTTCCCTAATCAACAAAGCGCACCTCAAAAAACCACTTCTGCTAAATCGGATAACGGCTGACCAGTGTTCGTAATTATGTACAAACTAAGTAAATCTTAATATTATTAAGACTGACAGAGTCAAACGAAACACTTAGTAACCTGAATTACATTAATTAGCAAATAAATGAAATTGCAATCGGTAACAATCGAACTTATGCTCGCAGAGGGAATCTCATGTCTACTCGGACGTTGTACCAGCTGGATAACGAATGTTATAAAACGTATATTTTTATCATTAGATTATGAAAATCAAATAAAGATTGAAAGCGTTCAAAAGTATGTACAAGATAGGTAAAAACTATCTAATTTTTTCTAATAATACTGAAACGGTAGGGAAACCCTTTGTATTTCGAATTATATTAATTGTCGATGAAAAAAACATTCCAGTCCGGGAGATTCAAACCTGCGCTTCCACAAAGAATTCCAATACTACAAAAATGCTTTACGCACTCGGATAAATTCCGTGGCTTACGCAATTCCTTATCGTTGCATTAGGAAGGACACGGTGAAGACAGTACCGATGGTGGACAAACCGCGCACGATCGGTGCCGATGAACACATGACGCATGCAAGTAGCATGTAGCATTCCAAAGTCGAGGTAATAAAATATAATAAATTTGAATGATCACAAAACCTGAAAGTTAAACAACTTAAAGTACTTGAGAGAAATACAGGTTGCATAATCTTCATCTAGTTCTTTTTTATTTCAAATAGAAGGCTAATTTGAGAATTTTCAAATTAAACATAAAAGAGGAAACCACTTCCTGTTTTGAATAAAAAGCAGATTGGAGCTTCACAGAATCCATCAATAAATAAACTAGGAGCTGATTTCCAGCTTAAAAGGTTAATAAATTAGAAACTTTGCATATGTAAGATTGTAATTAATCCAACTCTACATTATATTAAAGAGTAATGATTTTTCAGACACATAGAATTAATTTATTGGGCATGTTCTTAATGGAAAAAGCAGTTACAAACTAACTGGTAGGTACCTACATGGCGATTAATACATATTCTAATAAAGGGTTTATGGTTTAGCTTTTTTTTACTTCGCCTGTTGTTCTTTGCTATCTTTGAGCATGGGACGTTATGATTCAGTTGGATAGAGTCGCCCGGAGCCTCGATAAAACCTTATTAGAGTTCAACTCGATGGACAAAGCCACAGTTTCTCGCAGCATAGGATCACCTCCTTTTTTTAGTTAGGTTAGTCCTAAAACCGTAAGAAAATTATGTAAATTATTCAGTTCATTCATAACACAAAATATGTCAAGTTACCAGTTTAAAATGTGCATATAAAATTCAATATACCGTCAATAACTTTATAATAATGTAATAAGTTTTAATTACCTTTTCAATAACGAAGCTTAAAAACCAGGTTATTTTTGTAAATGTCAAAAAGGGGTTTAATGTTATACCGCAGGTATCTGTCAAATAATGGGCATTTCTTATACCTTAGAAATGTGAATTGAGTTCGCCGGTAAATCATTTAACGGCCTTCATTAAAGATATAAATAGATTAAGAGGGTATAAAGAGCTCTTTAAATTTTTCTTACCTAAAGGTGCCGAATTTCCGAAAAAGAAAGGAACATTTCTATAAAACTCTTGATTGATTAATCAATGTAAGTCAAACTCTAATTCGATATTTCCGTATAAAGTAACATATAGAAACTACCATATTATATAAACCTTTATTATATTAATTTCATAATTAACCGTTAATATGACCCATGAATTACATGATTGAATGTACATAAATATTATAAAGAAAAAATTTACAATTTTAAATAAAGTTGTTGGCGGCCAATACTTCTTTCTTAGTGAACCTAAAACCGTTATGCTAAAGTGAAGGAAACAAAAATCCCACATTTATCATACCCATATCGCAGCCGAAGATTGAGTCGGAGTTATGTGAGCCTTCGAAGGTAGGTTGTAATAGTTGGTACAAGCTATGCAAGCAGGAAGCACCAGCCAGGTATAACACGCATTTACAATAAGAAATTATCTTAAATGCTTTGATACTTTCTTGTATAATTTAGTGTAAAGAATTTCTGTTACGAAGATAGTGAAAGTCTGTGTTTCCATTCTATTTGTTATGTCTGGGTTTTTCCTTTCTCTCGCTTAAGTTTTTTTGCTGCTTGCTTTTAATTGTTCATACTACACATCACACACCCGATTTATGCAATTTCGCTCACTGTAATCTCACTGTAGGTAATTGACTTGTCATGTATTTACCGTAGTTCTTACTGTGGTTGCTCTGTAATAATCTTTGAATTTCCCCCACTGTTTCATCTTAACTCACTCCCGTCTTCGCCTTGAAGATTTTGGGCTAACATTAATTTCGGAATTTACGTCTTTCCCGGGTTAGACTCCTTCCTTCTTTCGGGTTTCACGTGGTACCATCCCAAATCCACTGTCACTTCGAAAAAAATTCTGCTTGTGGCCTGTCCGTGTCCAATTGGTTGCTAAGCGGTCTGATTACTCACTCAACTGTTCACGCGGCCGAATTTTAATGTTTTTATCATTTGTCTTCGCCAAGATCTGGACGTGCGGAACTACGGGACTGCTGTGATCATATGGTGAAAGAACTTCACCGATACTAAGAAGTTCCAACCCTAGCAACAGATCTGTTACATGGTATATATTACAGTAACTTGAAACTCATGGTTTCAAATTTTTCCGAAAAATGGCATTCTATAGAGCCGTTTAATTGCATTTTTAATATATAAAACTCTCACCGCGACCGGCAATTGAACTCACTTCCCTTGGAGCAGCAACCAAGAAGCTTTAACAAACAGCCGCTTTAAGAAAATCTGGCGAGACCAGATGTCCCTAACCTTTTTAACCCTTGAACGCTCCTACACTCAACAGCAAATTAAAATACACTAAATGAACCGATACACCTTCATATGGCTCTTTAATATAAGGCAAATGCGAGTTGACAACACATTTTGCGTTAAACGGAGCCTACTAGCTAATCCGTAGAGGCAGGGATAGGTTCCCAATAATCTATATGGTAATTTCAAAAGCCACCACCAAATTATTTATTACATCAACTAGCAAACATATATTAGATTATGATCTTGACTATTGTGACACTTTTAGATAAACTATAGTTGCTTATAGTAATAACAATACGGGAATGCGACGTAAATATGAACAGCTCCACGACATAAGCTCGACACAAACGCTAATATCTCAATATCGAAATAGTTGTATCTAAAATATGATCACAATGGTAAATCGATTCACCAACTCGAGTAAGCATCTTACCCCAAAAACAACGCTGGTCCCAGTAATCACCGAATTGCCGGACCGCCAAATTGGTAGAGGACGAACTTCGACAAATCTCGGTGACGGTGCCGGAAGCGTAATTATTTTATTTTTATTTTTATTTTATTTTATTTTGGTACTCATCCAACAGCCGTTAGGCCAATTATAGGCGTCGCTGTACATTTTATGGGGACTTTCAACCCCACTAACGACTGTCATGATGTTATTATGACATCCGGGACCAACTATTTCCGTGACAGTCGTATCACGAGGCGCCGAGAGAGCAGCCATGGAACTCCCATCCAAGTTTTGACCAGAAAGAGCGTTGCTTAACTCTGCTGATCGATCGTGGAGGCTTGTTCAAGCTACACCACCCGGGACCTTGAATAGACGAATAGACAAAACCACAACCTTATAAAAGTTACCAACATGAAGAGCCGAAATGGTCCTAACCTACTCGAGAATCCCTGGAAGTTAATACACAACCGGCTCATATTCAACGTCCAGATTATGTATGACCTTGTTAAGTAAGACCATTCCAAGCCTCAAGCTTCATTCACTAAGATAAAGTAATAAATCCAGTCAAGTCAATTTGTATTTTGAGGAGGAACTTACAAACCACTAGACGTTACCAAGATCCAAATCTACACACCACAACGACGTCCATTTGGCAATGTAGTTACCAAATTAACCAAACTACATCGCAACAGCCTTTTGCGCGTAACACCACCAAGCCCGGGATATTTATCTTAATAATTACTGTGTTACGCACAGTAGGAAAACTCGGCGCGTTTATAATCTCGTCTTGGTCTTGATTAAAAAAGCTCGTGCCATACACGGATAACCTACACTTTCCTCAACGTGTTGTACGATATACTATTTCACACTAGTACGACAAGAAAAGTAATTTAATACTGCGACGAAGTAACATTTTTTAACATGAAATTAGAATAGAAAAAACATGATTTTTCGACAGGAAGTGAGAAACCCATATTTTAATCGTTGCAACTTCTGCAATAGTTGTAAAAGCCGAACCAAATTGAAATAATAAGTGTAAATTAAAAAACATTTTTTCTAGAAATCAAACAAAATAAGACCTATAAAATTACGTGATGAATAAAGTGTAGATATATTAAAGCAATCACATAAAGTTTAGTAAATTTAAAAAGAATTACTATGTGTTAAAAGCACTTATATTAGATAACTGTTAACAGGTTCGTAAACACAGACATTAGGTGGATCTAGTACATGCAAACGACAAAGTACATACACTCAGCAATTTGTTCAAATTTAATTCACCTAGCTTGGTACAGAATCTTGGGGCTCGTGAAATTTATTGGCAGCTGAGTTAAACTATCACAATATCTATGTATATCTACATTATAGAAAACATGATAGCTGATGGATAAGATGGAAGCTCTTAATAAGTATTTAAATTTATTTAAAATTACAACATAGAGGATATTGTTAAGATGAGTACGGCAGATTAGCAGAAACAACCTGAAACGGAAAACCTCATAGCAGCAGAAAGAGGCAAACAGACGTGGAGAGACGGTTGACAGTCTACCTCATAAGAACAAGAACAAGATAATATATGAACACTCAACCGGCCTATGATTTTCGAAAAAATGCAGCACGCATGCCTACGATCTCGCCCCGTAAGTAGGGTTGATCGCGTCAAGAGAATGGCGGCAATCTGCAAATACGGCCTTTTACGTTTTAGTCAGAGCCGGACGGAAGCTATTTGCCTGTTTGAAGGAGGTTGGTTTTTATCGTGGTTTTCGATATTTTTGAGAAAGTTCCATATTGTTAAGCCAGCTAGTCGTACCGTAAAGCAGGCGAGGGTTTTATTTAATACGTGAAAGTGCTGCAAAGACAAATTAGTACAATAACCGCATTAACGTATCTACGAGCGACACCCGGTTTCTTTTGCATTAAACCTCTCCGTCGGTCGCACCAGTACAAGTTAAAAACTATCTGGTTTTCGCCATTAGCCTAGCCGCTTCTGACTTTGGTCTCATAAAAGACGTCACCAGATCACAAGCAGAATTCCCAGGGAAGCAGAGGTCCATGCCGAACCTGCCTCCCACACCTGGTTTCAATGTCGGTATTGCGAGTGCTTGAATGTTGGTTATGGATTTAAATCAGTGTACTTTACCGATGGTGCCGACAAGGCTGTAGATCCTGCACGTTTATACCTTGTTTTTGTAGTAACGCTTACTTGTTCTAGTATTTAAGTATTATAGTGGTTAGGTACTCCCCGACAGGAAAAAGCCGCGAATTTGTCAAGCCTAAAAGTAGCACAGTCTATAGACTGTGGTAATAGCTTGTAATTCCTTGACGTCACTGAACAGAATTGCCTGGAGGCTAAACAGGTTTCTCGTATTAGCGCTGGTTCCATCCCTTTAATTCTGGGCACACGATTGAGACTGCAATTCGTGTTTTAAGGCAAAGGTAGCCATGCTACTCAGAGGGACGTTATAAGTTGGTAACTACCCAAAGTGCAGTCTCACACTTTAAAATTTTAGGTTTGGTAAGGTAGTACCTCGATGTTAATGAATCAAACACTTAATGCTGATTATTTTTATTATTAAATCTCGGCTTATATATACATATTTACATTCGCTTACTTCTAAAAATTACATTATTTCCAAGTGCAAAAA
The DNA here is from genome assembly GCA_940337035.1 of Agriotes lineatus. Classification (NCBI taxonomy): domain Eukaryota; kingdom Metazoa; phylum Arthropoda; class Insecta; order Coleoptera; family Elateridae; genus Agriotes; species Agriotes lineatus. Next base: position 123,448,702 of record OW679196.1, read on the forward strand.
TGCTTGTCTTACTAGATCGCTATCATGTGTCATAACAAACAGTCAGCGTTTAAGCAAAGCTGCTTCCGAGAGACACGCAGTTGTGATACATTGAACTTGCACTATTAGATCGTTCTCGCATGTATTAAGTAAGGCTGCCATGTGTTAATGTTTGCAATTCTGCAAACATGCAGTTGTGACATGTTAAACTTTCATGAAGTAATGCATTGCACTGCTAGTTTGTATTTCTCAAATTTTGAAATAAAATTTAAATCTGTTTAATTTGAGATTAAACATCACGGTTATATTCATTTTCGTGTAATTTTTTCGCCTGTAGCTTTCATGTCATTAGTATATTTGATGTTTAATAAATATATACGGAGTCGCCAGCGTGGCCTAGTGGTTAGGCAGTTTAAATTCAATCCCCACATCTGGGAACTGGCGGGCGGCCCACCTAGTAGCTTTAAAAATTGGGTACCAAAACCACAGCTGTGGAAGTAGGGAAAGTAAGACAGTCGTCGAAGGCGTGATGCTAACCACATCACGCAGTACGCCGGTAAAGGTGTGCCAGATCGACTGGGTTTCGGAAAGAGATATTTCGGCTACTCTGTTAACTCTATTAACCGACTATACGTAGTTGCCAGTTATTATCGAGGTCCTTCTATTTGTGGTAATTTTTTTTCTTTATTCAACATCCGAGCTGACTCCTTGGCGCTCATAAACATTTTAGCACTAACTTTCTACGTTCGTCCCTAATTAAGTTCGACAGAATTTCTGCCGCCCGTCAGAATAGATCTTCCTCGTGTCCCATTGAGTATAACTGTCCCCTTTTCGTTTGTCACCAGATTTTATTTACCATTTTTACATGAAACAATATTGGGCTACGTATGTACCAGTAACAAGCTGTACACAATGTTGGTAAGATAATTAGTATGCTAATGATATATGTATAAAAAGACCTAAAAGGTTTTCCTTAGTGTATGCGGACTGCAGCATATACTGACATGCATATAATCTGATTTTTATTTCGTCATAAGTTTTAAGATGTTTTAACCACTATTTGTTTTTCAAGTATTAGCACAATTTTACTACTACTAATTTTTTATATTTAATTTATATAATCATTTGGCTAACAATTTGCTATTCTTTGCACCACCTTTAATGGTTAAAATTCAATGGTGGCGATTAGTGATGGGCATACTCGGATGATTTCAATAATCGGAATGTTCCATTTCGGAATGTTTATAAAATCGGAATATCATCCGATTATTTTACATTCCGTAAATGCAAGCAAGAGAAAACGAGCGAAACAACAACAAGCGGAAGGAAGATGAAGTTTGTTTTTACTGTAATAAACTACTTAGTGAAGGAAAGTATGTGGTGGTAGGCAAATATTTATTTAAAAGATTATAAACAAAATCAGCTTTATGATTCAGATGTGTCATTGTCTGCACCTAAACTTTCAACAGATATGGCGATCGAGCAGTCTTTGATGCGCCCTTGAAAAGTTCAGGGAGGTCTCACTCATGGCCGTGGTATATCTGATAGTCAGCTAGCATATTTCGTGCTCTCTTTTCGTGGATGTCTTAAAATTTGTAGTTCCGTTGAACTGACTGGTATTACTAGAACTTCAACAAAACAACACGTTGAACTTAGAGATTCTAGAAGATCAGTGGATACAAAATATTTGAACCTTTTTATAAATTGGTTGTCGACCCGCTCTCCTAGGCAGGAATGTAGTTCCTTACGGTCTTTATCATCTGGGTTTGTTGGAGATCAAACTATTAATTGTCATAATGCAATGAAATTAGGCAACCATGCGATGAAGGCAGTCCTCGGTTGCAGTTCTCCGACATAAAGCTATCAAGAAAAAAATGAACTGTTGCAGATGGTATCCTGTGGGTGTAAATCTGAATGCGGGGCTCGGTGTTCCTGTAGAACTGCAGGCCTTGCTTGCTCAATAATGTGCATAAATTGCAGGGGTCGAAGCTGCAGTTACGATACTCCAGTAAATGAAGTTGAAGTCGACGATGATCAAGACGAAATATAAGTAAGCAACCATATTATACTTAAAACGAAAGAAAGGAAAACAAGATTTAATTTGTTCTAGGTTCCGGTTCTACTCATTTTGTCGACACTAAGTTTTCGAGTTTTATTCTAAAATAAAAATATATTGTATGTAACATTTTTATAAATTTTGCTTTTACCTTTTTTGACCTTTTTCCAAACACTAAATAAGCTTCTGGTGGAACAAAGATCCATATATATATATATGAGATTTATCTCGATTAAAAGGGTAAATTAAACACAACACGCCCTGTTCAACCACTGCTCTTTATTTTCACGAGTTTTCAGCTACAAGTCAAACCCCAGAATGAATATTTGAACAGAAATCTCGATACTAATAACTTCTCGTTTTTATGAGTCTTAACACTAATAAACAAAACAGTCGGTCTCGGGGTGAGCGCCGCCCCTCGTGCCTCCCAATTAGCCGGCAGGAATTTGGAATTCGTCTCGGTCTTGCAATCGGACCCGGGGAACGTCAGGGTTGATTTCCAGTGCCCTCGATAAAAATCCACAGCAATGCTCACACGGCCAACCTGAAGCTTGAATTCGTTCTCGAATTAACGATCACCTAGGATGTCGTCCTCCTCGTATTCAACTACCAAACTACCTGTAATGGAGAAACAACTCTGCAGCATCGAGTTTTACTCCTAAAGACAACAGCAATCAACTTTTCATACATTCCATAATCATCACAACATCAATAACATATCAATAAAGCGATTTTCTATTCAATATTCACATCCAATACCCAGCTTTTCGTCCTGCAAGGTGCTTTGTTTTCAACAGTAAGATCTTTTCTCTTTTGTCCTGTAAAGCGTTGTGCTTTCAACAGTTTGTCCTGTAAAGCGTTATGCTTTCAACAGTTTGCCCTGTAAAGCGTTATGCTTTCAACAGTTTGTCCTGTAAAGCGTTATGCTTTCAACAGTTTGTCCTGTAAAGCGTTATGCTTTCAACAGTTTGTCCTGTAAAGCGTTAAGCTTTCAACAGTTTGTCCTGTAAAGCGTTATGCTTTCAACAGTTTGTCCTGTAAAGCGTTATGCTTTCAACAGTTTGTCCTGTAAAGCGTTATGCTTTCAACAGTTTGTCCTGTAAAGCGTTATGCTTTCAACAGCAACCCGAAACATTTTTTTGAGGTCATCCTGCAAAGCGTTGTGCTTTCAACAGCCCTCGTATAATCAACAGCAACCTTGCAAAGCGTTATGCTTTAAAACATTGCAAAAAGCAATACTACTATTTCCATTCACAAAGAATACCACCGTAAAGCGTTCTGCTTTCAACGAATTGGTTTCTCATCAGTTTCACAGCAAGCAGAAATGCTCGAAAGTTTCACAGCAAGAATATATTTTTTAATCGGTATCACAGCAAGCAAAAATGCTCACAAGTTTCACAGCAAGAATTTTTAATCAGTCTCACAGCAAGCAAAAATGCTCACAAGTTATACAGCAAGAATTTTAACAATGCTCAGAATTTTCACAAAATGCACACACAATTTTAACAATGCTCAGAATTTTCGCAAAATGCTCACACAATTTTAACAATGCTCAGAATTTTCACAAAATGCTCACACAATTTTAACAATTCTCAGAATTTTCACAAAATGCTCACACAGCCCTTTCTACTCACCGTTACTGAATACTTAGTCGGAAAATTCTCCTGGCGAAAATTCTTCTGGCCAAGTTCGGACCATATCTTTCCCAACTATTCTCTTCCGGGTAGTAGCCAAGTTCTGAATTTCCAACCGATCGTTAGGTAGAAGCTGCAGCACTTCAAACGGAGCTTCATATTTTCGCTCGAGCTTGGATAAATGCGAATTTCCGGAGGGATGGAAAATAAAGTCGCCCACATTTATTGTTTTGTTGGTTCTTCTAGTCTTATCAAATCGTCGCTTAGAATAATCTGCTTGTTTTTTTTGTACGCTCGTATGCCAGAGCTCGGTCATTTTCCAAATTAGTATTAGTTTCTTTTGGCAACATAAATTCTGTCAAGGATCCTATTTCAAGTAAACTACTGTTTTGACCGGTTAGTAAGTAAATAGGTGAAAATCTGGTATTTAAAGCTACTTGCAATTTAGAAACACCGGTCGACCATTCTGACTTATTTTGAATTTCTGTCCTTAATAAATCTAGTACTGTTGAAACATATCTTTCCACCTGTCCGTTGCCACGGGGTGTACTTTTTGCTATAAGATGTTGCTTGATCCCTAATTTTGTCAACAATTCTTTCGCAGTTTTATTAGTAAAATTTGTGCATCGACCAGAAATAAGTCGTTTAGTAGTTCCGAAAATATTAACATAAATTTGTAACACATTATTCATTTCCAAAGAATCGGCATTTTTTGATATTTAGTAAAAAACCTGCTTCGGCTAACGCACGCAAAACACATTCTAATTTTCCCAACCCTTCTGAAATGGTGTCGCACGGAACTAATAAATCGTCGAAATACACAAAAACATCTTTATCTTTTAATTCTTTTAATCGATCGATCTGATCATCAATCCGTGGCAGGGGAAAACGGTCTTCAATTGTTATTCTATTAAGTGCTCTAAAATCAACACGGACCGGACTGGCGTATGGCAAATTGCTCTCACGAATTATTCCATTTTTTTAAGAGGTCCTCTACGATAGTTTTGACTTTTTCTTTCTCTGATAATTTTTTTTCCTTGAGCCGAATAGACAGCTTAGCGTATTTATGGCTTTGACAGAATTACCGGTTGTGAAAATGTCACCGAAGTCGCTCAATAATTTTAGTAAATCAACCATATTTTTGTATTTTAATGGGGTATTAATTAATTCAGGTGAAATTGGAATCCGATTAATATTCTTAACAGCTGATCCAAAATCATCCTCAAAGCAAAGTCGAGTTCCCTGCGAATCGGTACAAATCTTTACACCTTTATAATTTAACAAATCACGCCCCAGAATAACATCTGGTGACATTGCGGAATCATCCACAACATAAAAAACAACCTTAAACGCGGTACCATTTTTTTCAATGAGTAAGGAAGTTTTTGCGCGGGTCGGAATCAAGTTACTACCAATGCCTTTTAATATAACGTAACTTGGTTCCAAACGGCAGTGTAATTTCTTGAATATTTTTTCTGAAATAAGACTGCATTCGGCACCTGTATCAATGAGACAATTAACATTTAAATTTTGAATTTGGAAAATAGTAGAAAAATCTTTGTTCAAAGTGACACAAAAATAATTCACGCCTAGTCAAATATTAAGTTTGCGGTTAGAGCCAGTCAAATTTTTATCACGCCTGTCCTTTGCAAAACATTTGTCACTATTGTGCCCAAATTTACCACAAAAATCACAAACAACAGGATGAAGAGTCATTTTTTTAAGAGTCGCTTGTCGAGGCTTTTAAATTTAATGATTCGCGACAATGGCGACTTAAATGACCGGGTTTGTTACAGTTATAACAGAGCTTCATTGACTTAGAATCTTTTGTTTCAGAGAACGGATATGATCGCTTGTTTGACAGATATTCGCGTTTAAATAGCTTGTAATTGTCAAGCAAACACAACAAATCAAGGATTGAATGAACGTTGCCTATAAAGGCTGCAGTTTTTACATGAACATCTTTTATGTCGCCAATTACAATTTCTAATATTTGATCATCAGATAAATGAAAATTCAAAGTTTTTAAAAGAGTGACCTTTCGTCTGGCATACTCACAGTAAGTCGTGCCTGCATCATTCGAATACAAACTGGCGTTGCGCAATTTTTCGCTCAAATTCCTTTTCGGTGGATACAAATTCTCAAAATCCGCTTTGAACTGCGTCCAATTTTTGATCTCCGGCTCCCACGTCGAAAGCCAATCTTGCGCTTCCCCGACCAACCCACTGGAAGCTCGTGCAAGCTGTTCAACTTCGGTCCATTTAAAAGTGGATCCTAATTTTTCGATTTCTTGGCACCATTTTATAGCTCCGTCGTTATTCACCGCTGGATCAAATCGTGGAACAACAACGGCAGTGACAGGAATAGGAACTGCTGGACGATGCGAATTCTTCTTGATTTCCTTCAAAGTTTCGGCCAAAATTTGCGTTAACTGTTCCATTTTCACGCACAACTCGAACTAATTATCACACGTAGGCGATCCCGCTTCTGATATGAGATTTATCTCGATTAAAAGGGTAAATTAAACACAACACGCCCTGTTCAACCACTGCTCTTTATTTTCACGAGTTTTCAGCTACAAGTCAAACCCCAGAATGAATATTTGAACAGAAATCTCGATACTAATAACTTCTCGTTTTTATGAGTCTTAACACTAATAAACAAAACAGTCGGTCTCGGGGTGAGCGCCGCCCCTCGTGCCTCCCAATTAGCCGGCAGGAATTTGGAATTCGTCTCGGTCTTGCAATCGGACCCGGGGAACGTCAGGGTTGATTTCCAGTGCCCTCGATAAAAATCCACAGCAATGCTCACATATATAATAGGCTTGTCTGGGACGCTGTTTTGTGTGTCCGGGACGCTGTTTCAGCAGCCAAACCGTAAGAGATAGAGGAAAAAGTTATGAAAGTTATTTGTTTGGAATGGTCATGTCAGGTCAGAAACCGAATTTCAATCACATGACAATTCCGGTTTTCGAGAAATCACGTGATTTCTCGAAAACGCGTTCTATTTGAAAAACGGTCTTTTTTGTTTTATTAAATGAGACATTTGTCTCACTGGTTGCTAGTTATTATTATTATTGTATACATGTATGATATAAAATACATGAATAGTGAGATATATATACCTATTCAGTTATATATTGATGGCAAAACACGATATGTATAATAATATCCTGTATAAACCCGAAATACCCGCCTATGCCTTTTGTCATCATGAAGCCGGCATAGGACCGCTTAGGACTTTTGGTATGTTGTTCAGTACACTAAATAGAATATTTCTACCAATTTTCAGATTTACATTATTTTTTTCAAGGTCAAACCCTAATATGTCTGGGCTATATTCTATGAGGTAGAATAGCAAGGCGACATGCATACGGACACGCATGACTCGAAGACAACACAACGGGACTACTCGGGACATGAGTGTGTTTGAACATGGTTCATTCAACACTACTCAAGTTAACTTCCTGACTAAAATTAGTATGCGTGATTTGTCTTATTGCTTGTTTGTTTGTTGTGGACAAGGTCTAGGCATGCGGAGTACCAGGTACCTTAAACACTAAGTGCGATGGTCACATGGTAAAAGTTCTATTTACAATTTTGGGGACACTAAGGAGTTCCGACCCTAACACGGGACCTTTTACATGCTACATATCGTAGTAGCATAAAGGAACCCACGGCTTCACATCACTTTCGAATGAGAGCATTCTGTTTCAATAGGAATCTCACAAGGGCGAGACATACTTACCGATAATATTGCACACGCCAAGGGTCGAGTGCTGGATACAATGAAAACTGTTACGAAGACTTGCCCGAGGGCAGTTTTCTAAGAGCAATCAGCATGATGACGTTTGACAAGGGCAAGAATATATGTAACTGTGTTGCCCGCGTTTATATTTTATTTATTTATTTATTTATTTATTTAATTCGCACTCAGCCAACAGCTGTTAAGCCAATTATAGGCGTCGCTGTGCAGTTATGAGGAATTCCAACCCCACTAACGACTGTCATGATGTTGTTATGACCGCCGGAACCAACTTTTTACCGTGATAGCCGTACCACGAGGCGCTGAGAAATGCAGCCGTAGAACTCCCATCCAAGTTCTTACCAGAGACAGCGTTGCTTAACTCTGCTGATCGAATGTGGACGCTTGTTCAAGCTACACCACTCGGGACCTTTTTGAAGATTATTACACAAAACCCATACACGAATTATGATTTAAAATTGATCTAATAACATTAAAATTATGACACCATCCACGGGGTCGATAATCATCCCTTGGGAGCTTATCGCTTGATAAGCAGCCCAAGGGTGCTTTTCAGAAAATCAGTTCGAGATTGGTCGATTTTCAAAAAATGCATGGTTCTCATTGGGTGATATCAGTCATGTGACAGTTGTGTGTAATAATCAGTCACATTTTCATATTTTTTAAAACCTCCCCGAGAGTGGTGATCGAACTAGCGACCCTTAAATCAGCAGTCAGAAAACTTAACCGCTGAACCAGCGATTCCGGCTGTCTCATCGCTTTCTGTTAAATAAAGTTACTATGTAATGTAAAGGTCAACTTCATTAAGTTACAATGTAATTTTTTACATTTCTCAATAATAAAGATATATTTTACATTACCTGGAAAGATATCAACTAAACTTTACAAAAGATATTGAGTGAAACATATTTAAATTATCTTTTTATTTACCGAACACATATTACACTAATGATACTAAAGAACGATTTAGAAACCAAAATGATCTAGATTTATTTACTTCTGAGCTTGCTTATTTGAATCCAAGATCTTAACATTGAGTTAGTTAATCAACATTATTCGAAATTTTAATTTATTTTCAAACTTGAAGCTTGTTTGGCGTAATTTTGATATTTCAGTATACCACAGGATAAATGTGCTGATAATTCCCAGATGAAAGTAAAATTCCTTTGTTGCAGTAACTTTTACAACACTATGAAAAGAATAGGTGGCAGCTAGTACAAATAACAATTCTGAAGGTTTACAATTGAGAGTCGTGTAAACGGGTATTTAAGGAAGGCATTACTGTGGAATGTACTTTTGTCTTAGCTTCGATTAAAAGTAAAAAAAAAACTACACAGTCGTTATACCGCATCGCTATTTAATGTTTGTTGATCATGGCACTGTTCCTGAAGAGCAGCTTGTAAGGCAAAGTTAATATTTTATTTACGTGCATGTCCTTAAAATCCTCAAAATGCGCAATACATTAAAAGGGGAAAAAAATCGGTAGGCAATTATGAAAGGATCTACTATTCCAGTGAGGTACGCAATTGGTTAGAAATAAAAAGAATTTTATTCGCAACTATACCGTCTGTTCTATAAAAAAGGCCCCGCCTTCTAGCTACTTTATTATTTATTTTAGACCCAATAAACCCTATATCAAATCAAATGGCGAGTTCAATTTGAGCCTTCAATGCGAACAGACGTTACCGCGACCGCTGCTAATCTCGAGTGTTTTGTTGCAAGAGTGCTGGCGTGGTAAGATAACACTGTAGCCTGAACATTTAAATTCACACCACTAAATAAAAATATATAAAACGCGGGCCCCTTCGGGGGAACCTTGCAGCCCAATCTCATTCCTTATCCCAAAACATTTCTTTTTAAACCTACAAAACAAACCCACCCCTACCTAAAATGAATTCCGCAACAGGAAATAATAGCAGGATCCCCAGCCAAAGGGATGTAGCTGTAAACAAAAATACCGCCACAGTTAATGCAGAAAATCAAAGCTATTCTAAAATAACCCAAAAAACACCTGAAATTAAATACCCACAAAAAGATCAAGCCATTATTATCAATTCAATAGACGGCATACAGATTAAAGAATATATATACGCTCTAGGGCAAATAGTAAAACCTATCAACATACTAGCGGCATCCAGATTGGCAAATGGTCGAATTTGCATATACTTATCGTCTAAAGAAATGGTAGAATACTTATTAGGGAAAACAGAGATAATAAATGTAGCTGGGCAACAAACAACTATGCGCAAGCTTATAACCCCTGCTAAAAAGATTATCATCTCAAACATTTGTCCATCTATTCCGAATTCTCATATAGAAAAAAAACTCGCAGAAATAGGTCTGAAGACAGTCTCCCCAATTTATGCTATTAAGGTAGGAATACCAGAACAAGAATATGCACACATTCTTAGCTTTCGAAGATTCACATACATAGCTCCAAATGATAACCTAGTCATACCCGAATCTACCATTATATCATACGATAACGACCAATACCGAATTTACATTCAGGAAGATATACAAAAATGTTATAAATGTAACCAATCTGGCCATATATCAACTAAATGTATCTCCAATACTACAGACAACCAAATTTCGACCTCCACTGAGAACGAGAAAAAAAGACCCCTTCAATCAACTAGCCTGGAATCTTGTACAGGTGAAGTAATTGAAAATATGGAAGAGCAACAAACCAACGAGCAACTGGAATTAATTAAAAAACCTAAACCACCAAAAAGTACCAATAAAAAAGCAAAAACTAACACAGTAGAGGACAAACCAACAATAGACGAACAGCTAGCACCATTACAAGATCTTCTTAAAACAAAAGAAGATGTCTACGGCATAACATACGACGAACTTAAAAAATATATATTAGAAGTATCTAACGCACCCGATCCACTAACTGTCACAAGAAAATACACAAGAGATGTAAACTGCTTCCTCGATAACCTCACAGACCTATATGCCTCCTTAATACATCGCCGCATTAAGTATAAGTTTACAAGAATAATCGGCATCGTTAAAAAGAGTCTCAGAAGAGAAGCAGATGGCGATGACACTTCGGAACAGTCCCAGTCCCAAATGGACTGTCTTTCCCAAACAGATTAAGGATGAAAATCATTCAATTCAACTGTAATGGTTACTATACCCGACTAAACGAGATACAACAACTTCTTAAAGATCAACAGCCGAACATACTATGTTTACAAGAAACGCACTTAAAACAAGAAAGAACGCCATACTTAAAAGGATATAAATCCTACAACAAATATCGTGCAAACCAAGCCTGGGGCGGAGTCAGCACTTTTATAAAACAGGAAATACACTCGGAAACTGTACAGCTCCATACAAACCTTGAAGTAGTTGCCATACAAATATATCTTCCGCAGAAATGGGTAATATGCAATATATACATACCACCGAACTACCAACTGGAAAGTACGGAACTGGAAAACCTAATTAACAACTTACCCATCCCGTATATAATTGTTGGAGATTTTAACTCACATAACAGCATCTGGGGAAGCGAGAAAACAAACGGCAAAGGAAGAATAGTAGAAAACATATTAGACAACAGCAACCACCTGACACTCCTTAATGACGGACGCCCTACACATTTTGATTTTAAAACAACAACATTTTCGGCCATTGATTTATCTCTCTGTCATGCACGACTAAGCCATCTCCTAACATGGTCACCGCTTCATAGTCTATATGGAAGCGACCACTACCCGATATTGCTAAATACAAGTATAAATTTATCGAAGCACACAACTCCACAAAAATGGAAAATAGCTAATGCTAATTGGACCCTTTTTACCGAAAAAATGGAGCTAAACAATATATTATTTTCAGAAGAAGATGATATAGAAACAAGTGTAACACAAATTACTAATAAAATCTTAGAGGCAGCTTCCTTATCAATTCCTATATGCCAATTCAATGACCAAAAGTACCAAGTACCCTGGTGGAATGCTGAATGCAAACACGTAACAAAAATTAAAAATAAAGCATTCAACAAATACAAAAAGCTTAAAACCATACAAAACTTAGTTGAATACAAAAAAGCAAGAGCAATTGCTAGAAGGGTTGTTAGAAATAGCAAACAGAAATCATGGGAAAACTATGTAAGTTCAATAAACGCAACAACAAGTAATAAAGAAGTCTGGGACAAGATTCGAAGGATAAAGGGAACAAAAACGTACTTTAATATACCAGCACTCAAAATCAACTCGAATATCCTAACAACCGACAAAGAAATAGCCGATACAATTAGTAATACATTTGCCCATACCTCTAACTCAGACAACTATGACCCCTCCTTCATAGATTACAAAGAAAGAATAGAAAGACAACCCTTCAAAATACCTCACGACAACTTAGAAATTTATAATAGCTGCTTTACATATGATGAATTGCAAGACGCCCTACAAAATACCAAAGACTCATCTCCTGGCCCGGATACAATTCACTACGAAATGTTGAAAAATCTACCTTCTTCCTCGAAAAACACCATTTTAAAGCTATATAACCATATATGGAGTAGCAACACATATCCAAGTTCATGGAGGGACGCTATAATAATCCCGATACTAAAGCCGAATAAAGAAACTACGTCTCCGAATAGCTATCGCCCAATATCCTTAACAAATACGTTATGTAAACTCCTAGAAAGTATGGTAAACAGAAGGCTAACCTGGTACTTAGAAGACCAAAACAAACTAGCTGTCGAACAGAGCGGTTTCCGTAAGAAACGGTCCACACTAGATCAACTTTCAAAATTGGAAATGGAAATTAAAAACGCCTTTGTAACTAAACAAGAGATAATAGCTATTTTCTTAGACCTCGAAAAAGCCTACGATATGACTTGGAAATTCAAAATTAAAAAAACTTTAGTGGAGTGGGGATTGAAAGGAAGACTGGTGCATTTTATTGAAAATTTTATGTCTGACAGAACGTTTAAAGTTAGAATCGGAAACACACTATCCAAGAAACAACTCCAAGAGAATGGCGTTCCACAGGGATCAGTTCTGAGTGTATCCCTATTCCTAATCGCAATAAATGATATAATAGAAGCAGTTAAAAACCCAGTTAAAGTATTACTTTTTGCGGATGACATTATAATATACTCCATAGATTCAGACATCAAACGAGTTCAAGCATCCTTACAAAATTCTCTAAATAATCTACAACATTGGAGCATGACCAATGGACTTAAATTTTCAATAGAAAAAACAAAAAGTATCCACTTTTCAAGAAAGCACAATCCCGAAAACCCCATATTAAACTTAAATGGACAACCGCTCGAATATGTTACGGAAATGCGCTATCTAGGAGTAATATACGATCAGAAATTAACATGGACACCACATCTCCGCCATATAAAAGATAACTGCAAAAAAGCTCTAAACATAATTAAGGTTGTTTCCCATAATCATTGGGGAGCAAAGAGGGATACACTTATGACTTTAGTCAATACCCTGGTTAGATCCAAATTGGAATACGCTAGTTTCATATACGGAGGGGCAAAACCTAACATCCTAAAAGTTTTAGACTCTGTATATAATACAAGTCTAAGAATAGCAATGGGAGCCTTCAGAAGTAGTCCAATTCTAAGCCTTTACAGCGAAACTGGCCAGATGCCACTAGAGTACAGAAGAAAGCTACAGCTACTAAATTATACGCTCACGGTTACAACTAACAATCAACACCCCAATTACCTCTCTGTAGTCCAACCTCATTATCAAAATCTATATCACCTAAGGCCCTATATCATACCCCCTTATAATATTCGCGCGCTAAACTTAAGGAATGAACTACAGATAAACCATAGCAACCTATTCCACTTACCACAAACCACCCCTCCATGGACACAAAAAAAACCCCAAACACGGATAGAACTCACACAATTCCCAAAACATGATACCCTACCAGTAATTTATAAAACAAAACTAAACGAACTTGTTAGTGAATTCCCAAACTATGAACATCTATATACCGACGGCTCGAGAACAAACGGAAACACCGGAAGTGCATTTACATACGGCAACTATTCCGAAAGTTTTAAGCTCAGTGATAGTGCATCGGTCTTCACAGCAGAGCTTCACGCAATTCAAATGGCACTGGATTTTGCCCTAAAACGTTCAGAAGCCAACTTCCTGGTTTTAACGGACTCTTTAAGTGCCACTGAAATATTGGAAAATGTATATAGCGATAACCCGTATGCAATAAAAATTCATGATATACTCAGCCAACTACGAAAGTCAAATAAGTCTGTAACATTTATATGGATCCCTGGACATATCGGTATTCATGGAAATGAAGCCGCAGACCGCGCAGCAAAGCAAGCAACAATAAAACAGGACATTGATGATAAGAACTTACCAATATATGACCTAAAATCAGAGCAAAGAAACATAATCAATAAGAAATGGTATGCCTACTGGGACCAAAGTCAAGACAACAAGCTGAGAGTAATCAAGAATACACCAGAGAACTGCATCCCACAGCTACCACTTAAAAGACGGGAAGAAGTAGTGTACAGTAGATTAAGAATAGGTCATTGTTTACTGACACACGGATACCTGCTGCGAAGAGAACCACCTCCAGAATGTGATCAATGCACTACAAACATCACTGTCAAACACATCTTGTGTAGCTGTACAAAATACTCCGAAGAAAGAAAGTTGTGCAATATCGAAGGTCTCGATATACAAAATGTATTAAATAATAGTGAAACCAGCATTCAAAACCTTTTTAAATACTTAAAACTGACTAACTTGTACTGTAACATATAAGTGTAAACAAACTGTAATAAGTGTCTAAAATCACAGTTGTTAGGGCACTTTAAATAATTAATAAAAAAAAAAAAAAAAAAAATCAAATGGCACATAAAAACCTACATTTTAACACTATCAAAAATTTTTTATCTTCAATTGTTTCAGAGTGGTGACGTCACGTGCAATTTTTTTAAATGACACTGTATATATTTTTTGACATTTTCTGGTAGAGGTTTTTTTTCTCTTTTCAACAATATAAATATTTTATGCCCTTACATAAGAAAATTTTCGAGAAAAATTAAAAAACTTTTTTATCGGTGGGAGGCCACCATACAAAACTATAAACAAAAGTGTAACTCAGAAAAACAAAACAATAAACACTTTAGATTATTCTGAAATCTGACAGTTAAAGCGTTTGGCTACTATTTGTTTTGTTTTTCTGAGTTACACTTTTGTTTACAGTTTTGTATCATGGCCTCC
>OW679196.1:123463420-123517127 GCA_940337035.1 Agriotes lineatus
CATAATGTACTATTATGTGTTGCTAATGTTATCTAATAACCTAAATAATAAACTAGAAAGCTTATATTGGATGATCAACTATTGCTGTGAACACATCGACGCATCGAGGCACATGATTGATGAAAATTTGGCACTTGTTATTTCTGACCATTCAAGTACCACAGTAAATAATAATGGCCGATTGGGTATTATATACCCCATACCATGTCTAGCATCCCAGTTATTAAGAAATAATAATGTACTAGTAAGACATAACGTAATTTATGACCCTTGGGCTGTAGAGTGACACATTACTCCCTCAAAATAGGGTACAATTCAGCCCGGCCGCACGTAAATTTATTTTAACCTATTAACTGTAAATGAAAATTTTTATTATATTGTCGAAAGTTTTGCACAAACTCGAATAGGGTTGGAAACAATTGAAAACGCTTATTTAAGTAAATTCGTCGTCAAATTATTTTTTGTTATACTGAAGGGACCACAATTATACCGAGTGACTGGTTTCAAAACCGAACAAGTTTCTAATAATAATTTTTAGTAAACCAATTTCATGTTTAAGGTAATTAACATCTAAGGGCATTACATTCAGCTATTCCCTTCCCCGCACCTATAATTTATTATCTAGGCAATCTTGTTTTTTAAATTATGTTAAATATTTCTAGCAACCCCGTGATATACCATGCTTTTACTATGTTCGGTTTTGAAATCGGCGACTTGGTTTATAACAGCAATGGGATAACATGAGCAAGAAAATTGAATGCATTGTTTGAATAAGAAAGAGATGAACATGAAATCAGATATTTGAGTAGGCTTAACGTTCATTTTAATTATGACATATGTCAACTAAAGTTGCATACTAATAGTATATTAGTCTACAAGTTGAGAAAAGTGATGTTTTTCTGAACAAGTACTTCAACGAGTACTTAAACGGCCATACGAGTTCAGAAAAACCACTTTTCTAACGTATTGAGTATACTATTCTATCGCATTTCATAAGGAATGTAAAATATTACATTTTTACACACCTGCAAGTGACACGAACTGTCAAAACATAACCAAGATGAGCATAACTCATTCCTATTATGTACTAAGGCACAATATGCAGCTCCAGTTGCTGTTATGCGTTTGGCAGTACTGAAGTGTGTTGTTGGTGACACTGTAAGTCTATGTCAAATTCGAGGTTAGCAGGTTAGGTTTTGCGTCAATCCTAACCTACTAACCTCGAATTTGACATAGACTTACAGTGTCACAAACATCACACTTCAGTATTGCCAAATCTAAAACGAATCGCCGTTGCTAGGAATAAAAGTGTTGCTAACGATAAAAGTACCACATTTATTATCGATTTTGAATGAAGAAATGTAGTAAATTTCCAAATCAAATGCGATAATAGTAATTTTTGTATTAAGTGCGCGAAATAAGTGTTTTTTTATGGGGCGTGAGAATGTCAATTTTTGCCGAGACCGTTAGGTCGAGGCAGAAAAGTCATTCAAACGCGCCATAAAAACACGAATTTTGCCACGAAATACAAACAACGTTTTTTCTACAGCCGTCAAAAAAAGAATAAAAGATTCTCTGCAACAAAGTCATACGTATATAGCAAATAAGTAGAGTAATATTATTATGTACGTAACGTTTTATATATTGTGTTGTAACTAAGGAAATGGTGTTCCAAAACCGTTTTTTCACTGCTAGTCGTAAAGAAATATTATTTTTTCAGTGTTAAAAAAAGTTAAACTTCGCGTATCTATAGCGATGCATAAATGTCACGTTTTTTTGAAGGCTGTAGAAAAAAAAATTTTTTTCCTTAGTTACAACACATAAAACGTTACGTACGTAATAATATTACTCTAGTTATTTGCTATATACGTATGATTTTGTAGCAGAGAATCTTTTATTATTTTTTTGACGGCTGTAGAAAAAACGTTGTTTGTATTTCGTGGCAAAATTCGTGTTTTTATGGCGCGTTTGAATGACTTTCCTGCCTCGACCTAACGGTCTCGGCGAAAATTGACATTCTCACGCGCCATAAAAAACCACTCATTTCGTGCACTTAATACAAAAATTACTATTTATTTTCTACAGCCGTCAAAAAAACGTGACATTTATGCATCGCTATAGATACGCGAAGTTTAACTTTTTTAACACCTGAAAAAATAATATTTCTTCACGGCTAGCAGTGAAAAAACGGTTTTGGAACACCATTTCCTTAGTTACAACACATATAAGACGTTACGTACATAATAATATTACTCTACTTATTTGCTATATATTATACGTATGATTTTGTTGCAGAGAATCTTTTATTCTTTTTTTGACGGCTGTAGAAAAAACGTTGTTTGTATTTCGTGGCAAAGTTCGTGTTTTTATGGCGCGTTTGAATGACTTTTCTGCCTCGACCTAACGGTCTCGGCGAAAATTGACATTCTCACGCCCGATAAAAAAAACGCTCATTTCGAGCACTTAATACAAAAATTACTATTGTGTATGGTCATCTATGTCTTACGCAAGCATTCTATTTTGTTGTTCATGTTATTTCATTGCTGCAATATAATTGCCCTATCGGTATAATAGGCGTAAGCTGATGTTCCATAAGATATTAGGTGAGAATCTACATACATTTTTTTACTAAGCTGCTCCATAGATAAATTGTCTCCACTTCACTTTCTTTAGCTAGTATTCTCCCATGATTGTTAATTCTCTGTCTGCTACGTAGTATATTCTCTTATTATCATTCCAGGTCTTAGATGGTTTTCATCTTGCTCCTTTTTCATGTCTTCTTCTCCTCATTTTAGGAAGGTGCTCAAACCACCTCAGCTGGCCTTCTGCTGGGTCTTTTATTCCCTTCAGCATAGTTCTTCTCGCACTATTTTTACTCGACCTAATCTTGTTACATCCAGAACTCTACAAAAGTATGTCATCTTCATACTCTCAATTTTCATGAGGTATAAACCTAGCATTCATAGTCAAAAGTAAGGAATGGAACAAACACAGTCATATATATGGTCGTATATTTACCTCCTTGTCATGGTATCCTTTTTGCTTAAGCGCACTACCAAGTTCTCTATTTGTTCTATATGTTCTATGAGCTGATCAGTCATCAGTTTGATTCATTTTCCAGCTACCATAACCATCCTTAATTTATTTTTAAGTTCTTTGGTGCCAAAGAAAGGTTCCAAATTTGTCTTCGGTTTTGTTTTACTTTTCCCGAATACCACAAGATCGTCATCGAATGTACATTCATTCATCCATACTGGTTCCATGTTCGTATGGATTTTTTTTCCTTTTCTTATGACATTGTCCATGACTATATTAAAAAGTGTTGAACTCAGCACCCCTCATTGCCGCAGGCCTTCATTCGCCGTAAACCAATAGGATTGCATATTATCTATTCTGACATAAAGTCTATTATTTTTTTAGAGGTTAATAATTGCTTTTCTATTTTTCCGGTATTTTTCTTTCCTTCAGTCTTTTTCTACCACTCGTCCAAATATTCTAACGAAAGCTATTTCGAGGTCAATAAAAGCATGGTATAATTCAATGTTCTTTTCTTTAGATCTCTTCATTATTTGTTTACTGATAAATATGTGGTGATGAATGGTGCTTCCAGGATACACTTTGTGATTATTCCAGCTGTTCATACAATTCTGTCGTTAGTTTTTTCTACAGATTCTCTCATACACTGCCAACGCTTTACTTTAAAAATTGTTGAAATATGTAGATCACTTATCCAAGATGCATTTTTATACTCTTTTTAAATGACGTTACGGTTTTTTATATTTATGGGTAAACTGTTAAACATCATTGAGAACATGCAAGCAGCAGCTCTATCAACAGCCGCTTTCGAAGCCTTAGCTACTATAGCATAGTTATGTTTATGGTGCGTATTATATTGATGATTAAAAAGTGTGATGGAGGTTTTAAAGCAAAATCTAGCAACTTTTTGGATATGTATCTGTCTAAGAGTGAGGAAACCCAGCCCAGAAAATAATGAACTGGTTGGTTATTAGATATCCCTTTTGTAGATTAAAAAATTGGATAAAGTAGAGCAAAATAAATCATTTTGAGATATTCGAGAAATACAATGTTACCCAGAAATTTGAAAATGTAAATAATTTTCCTTAATTTAGTACACATAGACGTTATATGACCATTCCATTTTAATTGTTCGTTAATAATGGTATCTAAATATTTAGCATTTTTCCGTTCTTTTTGTTATTTTTGAACAGTTGCAGTCCATATGATGTATCTTTAGATGTTTAGTGACTAGCTCACTTCAAACGAAGGGAAAAGTATAAACTATGTTTTTTTCTATGTTTATCGTTAGACCGTCTCAGATTATTTTATTTATAGTGTCTGTGTAGTTTGCGTAACATACTGTAAGACCATTCGATTTAAATAATCCAATATTGTAATTTTTCGTTATACTTCTTCTACTATTTCTATTCTTCTTCCCAAAATCTGTATTTTGTTATTGATTCCATCATTTGGTTCGTATATCTTCTTGTTTTTTACGTCAAATTTAACTTTTAGTATAGTTTTTGTCATGAAATCCCAAATTTTCAAGTATTTTGTCATATTTTTGTGTATTATGCACCCCGCTCCTAATCTTACTCTTTCGTTTATTTTAACTTCATTAAGTATTATTATGTGTGCATTGTCTGTTTCTGTTATCTGTTTTCTTTTCTTTTTAGTTTACACAATTTTCTCAATTAAATTATTCACGTTTTCTTTCAGTTTGGTTCCGTCATTAGTGCCTATCACAAAACCTGTCTACAGTTTCTATTACGACCTTTATACGCCAGGGGCTGGTGGAGCCATAGTTTTAAAAAATCAAGTTTCATCAAAATAAATGTCAATCAGAAGTTTAATGTATTTCAAGAACATTTGAAAGAAATGGTATGAGTCAGTTTCAATACAACACATAACAAATTCGACAATCTTCACATTAAAATCGGCAGGAAAGAACTAACGTTTTTTTAATAATAGTAATAATAAATGAAGAAGGTCTGCCTTTTTGTGTTATTAATTATAAATTCGCTTGCATGGAAGTTTTTATGTTTATTCCTTACTAGAATTAATTGTTAATTAATACTGATACTCAGATTATTCTGTAAGACTTATATTTCGTTCGGTTACATTAGTCTGCGGAAAATTAGGAAAACATTTAGTTTTTTATACACATGTTTTGTATTCTCCCCAAACAATTATGTTTTTATTTGTTGATGGGTTGGATGAGATTAAATTCATTGTCTCTTGTCACGATACGTATTATCAAATGGTGGATTTCTTCAAAATGCTACCGGGTTTCTACGCGAGAAAGTGTAATGTATAGTTATAGCTGTAATATTTTACAGCTGCAAATATTTATTTTCATGTTCTATCAACGACGAGTAATTAATACGTTAAAAGTAAAACACAAGAGTGGCAGATCATCTACTCACTTTACACGGGGTAATTGAGCTGTCTTATTGACATACAATTTAACTTAACATAGATATGAGCGTGCAGCCTTGCAGTACAAAATTCCCTGTATTTTTACAGGCGCTGCTTTGAACAATAAAAAATGTGATTAACTCAAGCAGATTAATTACAATAAATTTTGCTCTCCAATATAACTATAAAAGACTGTACATACACTACATAGAAACATATGTGAACAAAAATGATTAACAAAACTCGACAATATTTTACATTACATTTGAAAATAATATCAATAAACCTGTCCAGAGTCAACCTCAACATAATTGTAGTGTATGTGGACCCGAAGCGTAAATGTGATTTATCATTTATGTAGAGATGTGACACTCCTGGGAAATTATAATTGCAATTCATTCATAACTACATTCTGCCGTAGAAGATGTTATAAAACTTATGTTTGCTATGCGTCAATCTCAACCCTATCAGCGGTATGTGCCGACATTTATTTCAATATAAAATGTTTTCCATCTAGGTTTTATCGTAGTCAGATCTAAGAAGTTGCAGGTTCACTGAATTAGTTGCAACTATTTTTGCGAGGGAAGTTTCTCATATCCGCAGAATGGGACAGAGAGCTATTGATTTGATAGGTTTATTTTTCGAGTAATCTCCTGTGACATAAATAACTGCATTGCTTTTCACAATTTCCTTTTTATTTTCTGTACAACTTTAAGGCCTTTGCATAGCAATATATCGCTTCTTATATCGATTTTAATGTTCGTTCATAATTCTATTAATAAGATCAAGTATTCTGCTTTAAATATTTTAACAAGTTCTGCAATTGGTTTAGCTTACTGTACTATTTTCTAACACAGCAGGTTCGACTATTAAAAAATTGATAAGTTATTATGCTACTTATAAATGGTAGCATACCAAAGCAAATAACCTATAAATAGGTTGAATTTACTCTTAAATTACATTTATGCTTCTCGTTTGTTTCACAAGGCTTTTAACTAGTCTATTCTAAGAAATTCGATTTTATACGGCTCCAAGAACTCCTAGCAACTCAGCATATATATGTCCTTTTTAAAGCAAATTAAGGTTTCTAGGCACACATCTTAGTTTACGTTCGCCATCTTAAAAGTATCATGCATGTCGTAGTTCTTTATACAATTTAGTTTAGTTTCAGTTCGTCTATAACAAAAACAATCGACATGAAAACTATTTTATGACCTGTTATCTTAATTCCATTTAATAAATGTTTAAGTCTTAAAACATTATACATTTTAAATGTCTTGACAAAAGTAATAGAGGTGCAAGTTTTTTCCAGATGCAGTAAATGGTATTCTTGTTGGTGTTTTGAACTATGGTAAAACATACCTAAAAGTCAACTATGCTCTAAATGGGTGGATTAAATATAAAAACGTTTGTCGTTAATAGCCAGACCAATTAGTGTATATTTGGTTAGAAAACGACTTGGAAGACGATAAATGTGATATTAATTATAATTTGAATGAATGAAATGAATTTTATTAGTTATAAATATAGAATAATCTATGTATATACATTACTCTGCTGGTAAATAATTATGTCCCTTACGTGATAAACCAAAAATTCGCAAGATAGGCCCATGCATCCAAATTATTATAACTCAATTTGAGTAGGAGCCATAACATAGGCTTGAAGTTTTCGTCGCAATTAATATTACCGCGAATAAAGTTGTTTAATGTGCCTTTGCTAAGCAAAGAGCTAAATGCGACGAAATCGATGAAACTAAAAGCCACTATAAAAATACTAAAAGAACCCAGCCACAGTCAACTTAAAAATATACAATATGCAATGCTGTGCCAAATTTCCAGTTTTTCTCAACAATTTGCGTGGAATTGTGACTGTACACCATAAGTAAAACACTACAATAAGTTGCAGCATATTGACACGAAATGTTTAAGCGTTTTCGCCTACCACAAACGGCTCAATCATCATCCTAAATGGGCGAAGCTGTCCGAAACTGCACGGTCAAGTTGTGCTAGTTTTTCTCCAAGTGGAGATGTGCAATTGCACGGATAAACAGAGGCGTTGAAAGAAAACCACAGGTGAGTTTTGCGTCTGAATACTTTATAATCCTCGCATAACCAAATTCATTTCAGCGATTAAACACACAAAGCATAGGTGCTGAAATAAGCTTTCAACAATATCGAAGAAGTTCCATTCACACTTAAGTGAGCCTTCGGAAAGATTCAAAACACACCAGGAGCAATTTATCAAACCATCTCCCAAGATAGACACAGAAAATTTCTCCCTCTACATAGTGACAATCTTTTCAAAAATCATCAGAAAGTTCCCTAGGTCAAGGATTTTCGAAATTAACACAAATGTGGAAAAAGAGATTAGGCAACCAAATGTACACTAACGAAGAAGCAGCGAACTATTACACATCATAATAATTGAAAGTAGCTGAACTCAAGACAATTCCTGAATACTAAATTAATGTTAATCAATGAAAAATTTACACGTAACAGAGCTTATTAAGTGTTTTCCTATGAGAATATATAAAAATGTTAATTTTATTGCTTTATACCAACAACATACAACAGTAAACCCGATGATTTGAAATAATTCAGATATTTAGGATACTTTTCACCACAGAACTGACATATAGGTGACTTATTCTTGATAAATTATGTGTAAAAAAGCGAAGTACTTTTGTCAGAAAGATAATACTATTAATATTATTATTATTATTATTAGACATGATACAGAGTAGAGAGTAAATCTACCATTGCTGAAAATGAAAAATTAATACAAAATATGTGATCGAAGACATACAGATTAGACTAAATTTATACAAACTCGTTGACTTATAAATTTAGAAAATACACGCACAGGTCAACCGCCAAACACAGATGAACCCTCGAACACAGATCAACCATCAAACACGAGTCTGTCAAACACAAGTCAACTGCTAAACACAGGTAATAGTTACAAATATGAATGCAGGATTCAATTTTGGGAACAGAACTTTTAAAATGGCATATGATAAAATGGAAATACCACCAGAAAAACTAAAACTAATAAGAAGTTTCTAACAAAAATTTAAGAAAAGCATCTTTCAGGGCGCAAGAAACGTTAACAACAACATGCGTGTTGCATTAGAATAAGCAAACAAGCCAATTTCTTCAGGATTGGATAAGTACAACAAATAGAGAAATTAAAGAACTGCTTAGTAATCCACTTACTTGATATGGTAATAGTTTTGGACTGTGGGGAGACCAAGATTCTGATGATCAATCGATGCTGGGTAATACACCGGTTAATATAACAAATAACAACAAACTTACTGGCAATAAACATTTCTTACAGAATCGTTATTAAAATGGCTTCAGCTGATCATAATAAAATTTATAGTAAAGCTAATATTACAAAATATAAATACCGGGTGGCCATAAATGTCAGTGATCGCATTACTTTTGAAATGAGTAGCGCTTTAAAAAATGATGAATTCAACTAACTAATGCCAAATGTCATTCATGTCATCACAACTACCTAGGTGTCAAAATGATTACAAATTCCTATAATTTATTATTATAATTGAAATACAGTGCTAACCAATATTTATAAGTAGCTAATTTCATGGCTAACGGGATCACAAATATTTATGGCCACCCGGTATTAAGTAACGGGAACTACACAATTTTTAAACAATTTAACCTTTAACCCGTTTTCACAATGGAAATATATTTTAGGACCATTATGGAAAGAACTTAATTCAAGAACTCGAAAAGGAAGTCAAAAAGCAGCTGGTTTTGTTAACGAACTTTCCAATAAAGTAACTGGAATCGCTCCACTAATGAATTTACGATATCTAGTCATAAATGGTGTGGTCCTTTTAAAAATGTTGAAAAGAGATTAAAAGGAGGAGAACCCTTGGATAAAGGTTGCAAAATACATTATCTTTTTATAAAAATAATCCACATGCGAGTAAAGAAGAAATAAAAAAAATCTGGTGTGATACACTCACACAACTTCCTTTTACAGTGTTCTTATAATTAGTCAAAAATTTCCTTTTTTATTTTATCTACGACAGTGCGTAAAATTTACTTTTAGTTGGCAGTTTTCAGTTTGTAAAACGACTGTTTAATACCATGTTTCCATTAGTTTACGTCGTTAGTAGTTACGTGTTTAAAAGATTTTATTGGGCACGTTGTCGGTAGCAACGTGTTTTAAAATTTTTAAAACACCCAAAATTACGACCGGTTGCTGGTAATTCTAATTTACATTTTATTATTTTTTATATTTACCGTGTTTTATAGATTCTGTCGAAGATAAAATATTGTACGGTACACATGCGTAAAGCATCTTTAGTCACTCGTGGGGCTTAAAACGCTCGCTCACTCGCGCTTTAACTCTGCCCCACCCGTGACTAAAGACTAGCTTTACGCACTTGTATCGTAAATTACTATTTAGCCATTTGTCAAAAATTTTCAAAAATTACAAATGCTACAAAAACGGTACAAAATAGAGCGTTAGTTGAAGAGACAAATTTTCTCTAGAATTTTAAGGTGAATTCAAAAATGTAATAATATACCGGGTGTTTTATTTAAAATAGGAGTTAATAAAAAAAATAGAAAAAAAACAAAAGAAACCCACTTTAAAAGTATTCAACTGGAAAATCACCTATTTCACATCAATACACATTAAAAATGTAGTAAAAATGTAAAGTTTAAAAAAAATCGTTAGAACCGTTTTTGAAAAAATCGAAAAAAACTGAAAAATTACAAGAGTAAACACCTACTTCCGGTTATGCGATTTTCTTCAAAAGCTTGCTGTCTGATCTGCATAGTACACAAAACTTATATATGAAGTTTCAACGCCATACCTCTTTTCGTTTTTGAGATATTCTGTTCACAGACAGACAGACACACACACAGACAGACACACAGACAGACCAATGAAAAAAAATATGTTTTTTGGGATCAGGGGACTCTAAAACGTAAAGATCTGTTGAAAACTCAATTTCGAATTTTTGGGGTGAATCCAATACTTCCTTTATAGTAAAAGGAAGTAATAGATACAAAATTCCAATAAACAGCATGGTTAAGAGTAATAGGTACTATTAACATTATTCTCACCCCTTTTCGACATTATAACCAATTTCTATTATTACCATTGTTGCTTTATTGCGTGCTTATTTAAGCCGTATATTTTTTGCTTTCGAGTGCTAGTTAAGTACCCTGAGCGATCCCCTTATTACCGATTTGATGGTACTTTTCCCTATCATTTGATTATATTAGGCGAAACCTTTACGAGTGACGAATTTCCTCGCTTCTTTATAGATAGCGATTGGACCTTTTGTCGAACTCTTTTTCAGTCTTTTGTTGATAGTGAAACAAGTGTTTAGGTGAATTGCTTTCATGATGAGTGTGTGAGCCTTCTTTACTTTTTCAAGGTTGATCTTTCTGATGATGAAATTAGCAGTATTCATAACGTTGAGTTTCTAGACCTGCACAATTTATTTTGGGTGGTTGGTTGGGCATGCAGGGTCGGTCTCTTTTTGGGAACATTTCCAACAAATATTCCTCTATTTCCTTTCCCATCTCGCTTTACGAGACATTTTACAGATTTCTTGGTTGTTTTTATTGCTTGTGTTAGGCATAAACTCATGCATGGATTTCATCTTTCATAGTATTGGGGGCGGGCTTTTTCGGCCCTGTGGAGATTTCTGGGGATTGGGGCGATCGATTGTGTTGTCATTCGACTCAGTGAGGGAGTCACATTCAGTCAGTCACCGGCGCGCCTTTTCCATCCAGCTGCGACGACTGGCTGAATGCCCGAGCGGGGTTCGGTGGCTGTGCAGTCGTTCCCTTCGGCTTCTTGCATCTCTACCTAAATTCGGGGCGGGTACATGGTTTTTAGGATTTTATCCTGGGTTTTCACCCGAACCGTTTTTTGTCACAGTCTTGTTAGGCTGCGATGTTCCATTCAGGAGTAAGTTTTTGTGACTTACCTCCGGTGTTTCGCTGTGTGTTAGGTCACACAGTGTTTCAGTGTGCAGTCGTTCCTGGACTGTTCACTTTTCCTCGACCAGCAGGGTTTATGGTTTTTTTTTGGCGCTCTTGTTCACAGTCGCTTACATTTGCGGTAACCACTACAGGGGCCCGCGCTGAGTGTCTGTGATCAATGGCGTCCTCACCTTTTGCCTTGTTTCCCATTTCATTGCAATAGCTATCTTCTCACAGCCCTGCGTTGACAGACTGACTGACGGACATCGGACTAATCCTTTCCAAATCCTTCTTAATTAAACTACCTTCTTTTACTATATTCTTTTAATACCTAGGTATCTTTTTTCCGATTTCCTCTATTTTCTACCTTATTGGTTAGCTTGTTCCTCGTTGGTAGTGGTACAGCGCCAAGCGTGTAACCTATCAACCGGCGCGCCTTTTCCATCTAGCGCGACGGATAGGTCTGGCGCTTTGCTCTCAGCTACTTCCTTCGTAGAAACTTTCTACCTCTTTTTCTTTTCTCAACTTTACTCTTTCATTCCCACACTTATCCCATACATTCCTTTCGGCTTCTGATTGACTATTGACTTTATTGAAATTATTCCGTTTTATATTTCAGGTACTTCTGTACGTTTTTTTCCAGGTTGTTACCCTGTTAAAAATCTGGCCTTGGAGAGTGAAACCATTTTTCGGCTTCGCTCGAATGCTTTCTCCATATACCTATTACTTCAGGACTAACCTGTAGATTGTTTTCGAATAATAATCAAATTGTATTTCGAATTATTTTAATTTATTAGTTCGCTCATTTCGTACCGAATCTGGAAAGCCCCACAAACATTCGCTGGCTTATCTCTAAGGCCCAGCTTGCAGGAGTCCTGGCTTCGATTGTCCGCACGCGGACGCATTATATTTTCGTACCTCAAACAAGCCACTTGCAAGCCAGGATTTTTCTTCGTGCTAATTACGCCACGACGATTGTGTTTGAAAGCTGATAATTTGATTCAGGTACGATGAGTTTTTCTTTCTGTTATCCTCGTATTAATTGCATGGCTTTAGCTTTCACCTGAAATTGCACTTGGGATTAACAATTTTCACCGGATGATTCTAAACTTGGAGTCCAGTTTCCTGTCCTAATTTGAAACGAACACCTGCTATTTTTTGCATCGCTCCTGCTTCTGCACCGAGGGCCAACACACCCATGTTGCGTAACGCTGATTCTTTGCTGTATGCGGGTTACCAGTTATAGCAGCTCCCGGCTAGCGTTTATACCCTAAACTCGTGGGCCTAGAAGGTCAGTTGGTTCGTTTTTTATTACAACGCCGATCGAGGACGGGTTGTGTACCTACCAAGTCAATCTTGTGCTGGTGATACCTGATACTAAATTTATTACTAACGTGATAGTTCATTCACTTAGCAAATTTAATTAAAGATAGCATTTAAAACTATTGAATTTCTATGTGTACTCTATACATTTTTTTGTAAAAGGAGCACCCACGTTTTTTTCTCATCGACCTAGACAGAAAGGTTTTTATGAATGACAGCGATATGCATATCTCTAGATTTACTTTGCAATTTCAAGTAATTTAAAGACCCAAAAAGGGGTTATTTGTGGTAATCCGTGTGACCACCTTCAATTAGTTTTGGCAGCATAGTGTAGCAAAAATTTTCAAATATTTTATGAATTACATAAATTACATTTGGTGATCACCAGATTATTATGCCTTTAATAAATTGTGGTTGCTTGTAGTTAATTATATTATTAGAAATCATCTGATTTCTGGCACCCATATCTTTAATGAAGACTTTGCAAGGAAACAGCTGGTGGTTTGAACCCACGACCTTATCGTCGAATTTGAGCTAGTTCAGCCTGCGCGGTAAGTGAAAATTTTTAGAGCTTTCGTGCAGTACGTACTTTAAGGAGGCTAGTCTGCGATTTTTACTACCATTGATTATTTTATCTAATTAATAGCAGATCAGCTTCTTTATCGTAACAAGTGGAATGGTTAACTTAGATCTTCATTAGGTTTATTACTTTAAGTAGAACTAAGAACAAAAGTATTATGTTCATTATGGAGGACTGACTACATTTTTTGAGTTAGAAGCTATTTTAACGGTTATAAAGTAGATATAAATAGAAATAAAATGCAGAACAACAGTGTGAACCTGCAATTTATACATTTATACTTAGTAGTACTTCTACTTGCATTTATTAGGAGTTAAATGGGATTATACGGTATTGGGCCAATAGGGAGCATATAACGAACAAGGTTAGTAAATTATACGAATCAGTTAGTTATATGTAATATCGATTGTATGTTGTTTAACAGTTTTCATAATATCTACCACAAGTGGCTAACTTTAAAATACACGATTTTAATATAAATAAAATTTACTATTAACCTGAGCCCCGCACGTAATTTAGTAGTGTAGCAACGGATGCTTACAAATTCGTTTTGGAGTAAATTAAAATAAGGCACGTAATTTGGTAGAGTTATAATGGCCGTGGTTGTTACATTTTAACGGCTTTGGCAATTATGGGTGATATTTTGTTCAATCAGACAGTACTGATATTGTGCAATAACATGTAGATATTCTGAAAAAATATATATGGTATAGTATAATAAATATCGTTATTTTTATTACTACTACTCCCGGGCTCGTCACACAAAGTACGACTTATACTCTTAATAACATAATATACTATTATACAGAAATTAAAAATAATAAAGAAGAATATGAATTTCAATATAACATATTCCCAAAAATATAGATTTATGCCACGTCTATCGAGAAATTTACCTCAATTACATGTTCCAAAAACAAATAATAATTAACCCAGAACCTGAAAAAAAAAATATATTTACCATCTGATTATTTTGCATTTTTCATGTCAACAAACTTTAACGCGATTGACTAATTTAGTCGTTTCTGGCTATTTCAAGATATTAGAAGGTTTGGATAAAAATGTAAACCAAATTCTAAATAAATATTAATATAAAAATAACTAAAGTAAGCTTTTCTTAAAATAAAAGAGGATTTAGTGATTTGAAAGCGCGAGAAGAGAGTTTTTTAAATCCCAATTCTTTTAAGCTGCAAGTCTACACGTTCCGAATGACAACTTTTGCAATTACAAAAACTTCAGTTTATGCTATTCTCTATTTTAAAAAGTAATTAGAATCAATACATTTTCATAGTTAAGTCGCTTCGGTGAGAAAGGCTGCTGTAATGGCAATTCAAACCTGAGAGCTGCATACTGGTCAAACTATGGAAAGCTTTTTCGCCTGCCAGGTTTGTCTCAAAATGGGCTTTTGACCTAAATTTCTTCTCAAATAAAGCTAAGTGGGGCTCCTATTGTTGTTTCGGATTACAGGCTCTGGAACTTAAGCCTTCCTTTATGTAAGAGTGTAGTTAATTTGTCAGGGCCCACTTGGAATTCCAGGATAGCATTTAATAATAGGATACCTAGCAAACGTGGTCGTTAAGATAAAATTAATCTTTTTAATTTAGTGAGACTTACCGAAAAGCATATAATTTATCCGGAAGATAAACCGCCAATGGGGGAAAATGAGCTTCCGCGCCTTACTCTTAACGCATTTTCTTAGAATATTATCTTGTTTTATGCTTAGTTAATGAGCTGTCATAATTCCTATAAATTTCTCATAAGGTAGTTAGTTGGTTCTCCCTCTGTTGTCTCTTGAATAAGTCTCACACGAGTAATAAAACTCTTTTCCTGTTTGACGTTTGACCGATTCCTCCATCTACAAAGTTCGCTTTTAACTTTGTAGAAATTGTTTCTATAATACAATAAACCCAAACGTCGTTCCCCAAATGAAAGATTGTTAAGCGTGATCGATGGCAAAGGCGTCCTACCCTAAAGACATAATTTTAGGAACCCTCCTCACTTACACGTTTCCACTTGAGAGGTAAACGTCTGTTTTCACTTTTTCAACAGGCACCAGTTGCACCACTAATTTTTCATTTCAACAGTTTTTAAAACTCACTGCCTCTCTACCTAGTGGGCAAAATTATAGGACCTAAAGGTAATTAAGTTCCTCGCTCAAACAGATGCGAACAAAATTAAAATTCAGTTTGCTGATGCTTATCAATCCGGGTGTAATTAAGAAACATGGAGCGTCCATCCGCTTGAAAATTACATGTAAATTCTCATTTAGAAGTTTCCAAAATACATATTCGGATTAGATAAACGAAAAGTTAATCCCATACAGTGGCGTTACAGGTAGGTACATTGATTTCCAGTATTCTCAAGGGTATAATATATAAGTATAATTTCGAAATAGAACGTAAATTAGATTTTTGTGGTAATTCTAGTGGCTCAAAATAATGAGCACGAAGCATGCGACATGTAGAGGAAGGAAATATTCGAAAACACGGAATATACAACAAACGATATCAGTTTACTTGATTGTATTCACAGTAAGATGTCAGCTATAACGAGTTGCGGAAGGAATTCCGCATATTTTTATAGGAAGTCTGCAAAATCGTAACAAAGCAGTTTCGAACGTTCTCTGATGTTCGCCTTTGAAGATATTCAAAGACCAGAATTTGAGAGGTCGAGTTCATTTAATAGTACCTACAATACGTAACATATTTAAGTAGTTGCGACCACATATTTACTATATACATTCTCATCAGTAAATGCTACTGTAAAAGTCGGGTGCACAAGAACATTTTATTTAGGTTATTTCCGGGAAAGACAATAATAGCCTCGTACTTTACGTGCTAAATGTAAGGAATTATTTTTTGTTATAAACAAAAAAATATAGATTTTAAGGAAAGCTCTTATTTGATTTGAATAAGGTGTAAACCGATATCTTTTGCAGCTGTGAGGAATGTAGCGGGACTTGGAGTGGTCACATGATATTTTGGCACATGGTATAACAAAAGACGAAAACTATGTTAAATTATGACAAGGGTTAGGCGAAATTGGAACGTCACGACGGTCGAAACAAACAGCCCAAAAACCGCGAGCTAGTTTCGCTCAAATATGATGTGGCTTTTATTCCACGAAAAGAACAAGTATTGAGAGCAGTTTCGGGAACGCGGTGAAAAATCTCAATTTAAAAGCTGATTTGAAAAAAAAATAACCGGTTCTGAGGTTTGGAAGGGCAGTCGCCAATTAGCGTAGGGCCGCTATCGCAATGAAATTTACATTTTTTCTCATTGGCGCCCATCCAGCGACTCGGGATGGAGGGGTTTCTGTAATTTGTATAGAACGCACCTGAATAGGACTGCAAAAGAAGAGAAAGCCAAGTCTGGCGAATGTTGTAGCTCTATGAATACAGAGAACTGCTGTAACAGATCACAACTTGTTTAACCTTTACTCACTACGTTCAGCACAGTCGGACACCACAGGAATACCTGCTAGTAAGACTCTTTGCCTCTCTTTTATTTCACTAGATGTCGTACAGTCCGACCCCGCAGTAATACCTGTTAGTAAGACTGAATACGCACCAACTCTTTATCTCTCGTTTACTTTACTAGGTGTAGCACAGCCCGACTATTTGTCTCACTGTACTTTTTTAAGCAGTTCATAATCCGGCACTGCAGTGACCTCACTGTTAGCCATATTGTAAACCGCCTTAACCCTATATTTACTGTTGTTTCTATCATGGCAGGCACCAGACGAGCATACAGCCTTTTTTGCTGCTAAACGAGCCACCGACAACCGTCTTCTAAACACCGCAGTATTTGTAAAAGTACGCAGTGCATATACATTTAGTTATAACAAATTATATCTCCACGACCTGAGCAAGGTTACCCAAGTACCGCCGTCTAGTGCAATCGTCTTGAACTCAGCCGACGAGTGCCGTAATACTCAGAAAATTATACACAAACTAGGTACATTCATAAATTACACCGTTACACTACCTACATAGAAAAAATATAAATAGTGCAAAATAATTTTGTCGAGAATATAAGTCGTTGAGTTTTGAGCTAATTAGCATCTCTTAAATTTAGGACATTGGCCAATAGGACCTTCTACCATACTGACAATAAAGTGACTCGATATTATTGATTTGGTACGAGCTAATTTGGTTTGGTTTCACCTGTAAAATAATATAATAAAGAAATGTCAGTTGACTTTTAGGTCATCACTAAAAAGTGTGTTGGGGGCAAATATTGATCATTAACATTGATACTGAAGTAATAAAATAGTTTTACTGGTATATAATTTCAATCGTTATATTCCCCTCCTACATACGTATAATTCGTAGTACGCCTAATAATCTAGAATTGAATATAATTTCGTTTAAGGGTGCTACAATAGCAATACAACCAGGACTGAAATATGGTTATATATTGTCTAAAGCATTGTTCAATTCGGATAAAGTGTTTAAAATAGTCCTAGAGGACCAACAACATGTAGCAAAACAAAACATTCGAAATGTGGATATATCGAAGAATTTTAGCAGGTGAACGATATCGAATAGTGCAGCTGATATTAAAAGTAAGATAGAGGAAGGCGAATTGTAAGTAAGTAGGTTCGTGGTTGAGAAACATTGAGACATGGAAGGTTATTCAGCGTGTTCGATTCGTCTAGCTGAAAATGCTAGCGCGTTCATTAGAGTGATACCCAACATTGGGAGAACCCGACATTACACCTGAAGCAGAAAAGTTAATATTTGGTATTATGCAAAACAGTTTTCCCTCTTTTTGAAATATTTCAATACCAAAACTAGCACAAGGAAAATCCATAGAATATGTGCTTACCTATACGCAACTCCATTTTTAACGAACATTTTCTGAGACTGTTCAAGTACGGTCCATCATTTTTAATAAAGTGACTTTTCACACAGAAGCACACTTACATAATATACGTATATAGTCTGAATATTTTTCTCAGTCTTGTGTAAAGGTTGAAAGTAGCTTCAATTTAAGAAAACATTTACAGCAAAGCGTCTTGTCATTCTCAAGCAAGATAACGATCTTTAGCATGAAGACTACGTCTTTCAAAAACCTAATATTAAACTTGTTAAAACTTCATCAAAATTGCAGTAATAATAATAAGTATAGTAGTCGCAGAACGCTTGGTTGATATACTTAGTTACTTATCTTTGAAATATAAATACGCGAGAAAACCGACCAAAACTATATTTACAACTCAAACCATGTAAACCAAACTCATCTACAAGAGAATTGCATTTACAAAAATGTTTAACACATATGGGAGAACCTAGTCGAAGGCCAACAGCAATTCTGAAAGATTCATTGTCCAGAAGAGTACCGAAGGAAGCAACTGGCAGAGCATTTAACCAAGCCCCTGATTCAGCAGAAGAAACTGCCATGAGTCGAGCCTTAATTTGAGTATTGGAAGCCGACTCAAGCAAATCACTTGCAACTAAATTCAAAAGTGGTCTATCCCATGCCCTCTGCATTCTCTGTTGACTTTCAGACAAAGTTAAACCTGTAGAAGATTGCCAAATTTCCAAACCCTCACTAAAATTTTTATTAAAAGTTCCAAAACAAGATGGAAGAATTTTCTTCATTAAAGGTTGAGCTCATACAAAAGAAGACAAGAAACAAGGAATAGCCAAAGAGGAAATAGATCTAATACCTAAACCACCAAGGTCAACAGGCAAAGATGCTTGTTTCCAAGTAATTTCATCAATAATATTGTTGGAGATTTGTTCTAGGGATTGTCTAAAGAGATTGTCAATTTCTCCCAAGATGGATGAAAAATTCCATGTAGGATGACACCTTAAAAAATAAATAAATTTTGGTACTGCAAGACAATGTTTAAGAAGACAAAAAGAAATGTGTGCAGGTAAGTCATCCAATTTTGCTAACATTTGTAAAAAATTTTGTTTTATGATTCAAAAAAAAGAAATCAGAGCGGTATTTGTTAAAGGACTACCTAATAAAAATAAATCTGATATTTTCTAAATTTTAATTCCAGGACAAATAGAATCAAATTTTGAAACAATAGAGGAACTAAAATCTTTCACAAAAGACAATTCGCATTTATCAAAATTTAACTCAAGCCCAAGAAATTTCGATTGTTTGACAATAGATTCAAGGTCATTTAAAACAACATCGGGATTATCACCTAAAGCGCCATCATCTAGGTACCACGCATTAAACTGGCTAGACAGAGATTTAACTAAATTATGAATTATTAGACAAAATAACATAGGACCGAGTGGATCACCTTGTTGAACACCAGATTGAGACAAAATTTCACCATCACCAAACATTAAAGAAGAAGGGTTACGATAACATTGAAAAATAAAAGGAGAAATATCGGGTGAAATTTTGATAACTTCCTTTAACATGACACTTCTATCAATCGTATTAAAAGCATTACGAAAATCCAACTTTAAAAATACCTCAGTGTCTGCTTCGGGATTAAAGCAGAGATATTGTCTGGCAGAATGTACAACAGCTTCACAACCTCCTCTAGTTCCGAAACCAAATTCTAAAAGTCGAAAAAATTGTCCAAGATGCTCTTTTAAATAAAAACAACAAATTTTGCCAACAAGTCTTTTAAAGAAGTTACCTACGGCGATCGGTCTGATTCCCCCACCTTTCGTTGCCATGCACTAAATATATGGAAGAAGAAATGTAGCGGCATGGGATTGGAACTAAATGACACGAAACTATATACCTTGCAGTTTGCGGACGATCAGGTCCTCATTGCCCAAGATAAAGAGGACCTGGAATATGTGACTAGAAAGATTAAGAAAGAATATGAGAAAACACTTCGATATTACTTAATCATATGGATCATTTATATGTCATCAAATGTTATCAAAGTAACGACTTGCATCCTGTTTATAACACCCTTCGGCTTCTCATAATAACCTGTTTCCTGTGGTGCCAAACAAAGGCTTCTTATTAACCACCAAAGAAGTTACTTTGTCTAGGGACGTATCGCGAGAAATGTTGAATTTCTGTAAATAGTAACCTGAATAATGTCTGTAACATGAAATAAATTAGAAAGTTTAGAACTTCAACAATAGGGCAGACTTCGCATTGTTGTAACTATCGGTATATCATCTCGCCGGAAGCTGTCGTTTACGAATAGAACTGGGGTGAGTACTATTATTCCACCTTTCTCGTCATCTCACTTGCCTAAGAATCGTAAGTAGGAGCGTGGCTGATTTTTATAGAGAATATTTTAAATATTTAATTAAAAGTATTGTACGCCTCAATTATTAAACTTATGCCAGCGAAGAACGTACAAAAAATAAAGAAGCAAAATTGTGTTAATTGCAACCATGAGCATCCAGCTAACTACACAGATGCTTAGTAGTAAAGATCTCTTAAGAGAGAAGAAACAAGATAATACAAGTAACATACTCACAAGTTATTAATGACAAAACTTTCGCACAAATCGTCTGCAGATCCAACCACATCACAAACAACAAAACGCTCCACTAATGACCTACTACTGACGCTGATAGATAAACTAGACAAACAAGAAAAGATATTCCACTCGTTCTCTGAAAGACTTGAAAATAATAAGAACTTAACCGAATGAAAGAAGAAAAATGGAAGATAAAACCATTAGAATAGATACATAAAATGCTAATGGAATCATGGAAAATCAATCATATCTGCAAACATTCTTTGATATATAGAAAATAAATATATGTTTTATACCTGACACTCATTTATCAACACATTACATTAAATTCAGTAACTTTTATCACACTGAGTATCCATCAAAGAGCAAGCGATGGGAAGGAGATAGTCCAGTAATAGTAAAAAACACACTGTGGGGATCCAGATTCCAGACTGACCACAAGTAAGAAGAAAAAGCTACATCTTAATTCAACATTTTAAAAATATTGCGTCAACCAGGACCAAATAGATAGATCACAGGTATTCAAAGTGTTTGAGGATGTTTGATAAACCTTGCTGGATACACATAAAATCTTATTTTTGTCAAATTGGAAAAGTTCAACAATTCAACAAGAACTTGCAATTACTGTAGGTATCGCCAGGTTCTGAAAACATTTATAATTAACAAAACTGTCCTGCACCGTAACTTTTGAAGTGTTTCAGAGGGTAAGAAATTTTCTATTATTTAAATTTGAGATAGCTCCAACTAGGAAATATAAAAAGAGAAGACCTTTTTAAAAGCATTTAGTTATTGGAAATGATTAACAATTTTGAATACGAAGTCCAAAGGATGTAAATTTTCAGACATGCCATAAAAGCGACCCCGAACTACAAATCCAATTTATCGAGAAACTACAAAGGTCTTTGATTCATCCTGTTAAAGAGATTGAATGCAAGGAATGAAAAAGGAACGATTCTGTGAAAGGTGTAGAAGGAATTCTGGAAGATGAAAATAAGGAAGGATTAGAAAGAAATAGTAAAACAGAAGAAATTGTAAAGCCAACTAAAAAGATACCAAACAGGCAAAGAACAGACGTGGAAAATATAAAGTTCTTAAGGATATTAAAGAGCCCGACGTCATTGACAGAATATGGTACAAACGTAGATATGAAATAAAGGCGATTTGGTAGGACACGTAACAGCAGCTGTTATTTTCTTAAAACTGTTTTATATCAACGCAACTTGTATATAGTACTCAAAAGAATAAAACACTAAACAGAAGAAGGATTTTCCTTTGCAGACTACTGCTTCACATTTAGAGCTGGCTATTGTAGCTTGTGCCATGAATATAGATAGATTTAATGCACTTCTAAACAATGTTCATAATAGCGATAATTTTAGCATTCCCAAAGAAACACAGATAAATTGTATATACTAGACAACGGCAGGCAACAAGCCGCGGCTTCGTCTTGGCTTGTACTTGCCTACCTCAAATGTTAATAAGTCCTTACATTCCTTGTGATTTAAATAGCTATTAATAAAGTTACGTGTACTGTACCGCAACCTTTCCTGCTGATTACGTTCTTCGTTTCCACCCTCTGGGGATTTAACATCGTCTACACCCGCTCGACAGATAGCACCCTACGTTGTTTCTCGCAGTTCTTCAAGCCTTTTGAGGCAGTCGCTTGGGCACGGCGAGCAGCATCGTTGGACGTCAAGAAATGGCTGCTGAACCCCACAAAGGTACTGTGTCTTTTTATTAATTTTAAAGGGCACAATGTGCAGTGAAATGGCTTTTGAAGTGTCGCCATGCTACATTGCTGATGATTTAAAATTAAGCATTTGACCTGTGGTTACTGTTCTTGAGTCAGATTTAATTGTTTACCGTTAAGATTTATTGTTTGTAAGTATTTTTATTGCGTAAATAAAGTTGTTGCCGTTTTTGAGTCAGTTAAATTGTTTGCTGTCAAGTTTACCGTCTGTGTTTAGATTATACGTTGCGCAATTAACAACATTAACCAAGTAGTTCATTTAATGTTCAACGTTAACATACATATTTTTACGTTAATATAGTTTATTTTTCAATTAGTTGTGTTTTTCTCTAGTAGATTTATGACGACTGGAACGCTGCTCGAGCACTCTTCTATCTTGCGGTGTAGCATTGGAGATTGATTTCGTAACCTTTTAGGAGTTACATGGAATTCTCTTTTTTACAG
The DNA here is from genome assembly GCA_940337035.1 of Agriotes lineatus. NCBI lineage: Eukaryota > Metazoa > Arthropoda > Insecta > Coleoptera > Elateridae > Agriotes > Agriotes lineatus. Next base: position 123,486,360 of record OW679196.1, read on the forward strand.
CTGAAATTTAACACAGTTGTTATAGTCATAAATAGTACGTCATGCTTTTCATTCGCAGCCATGTCAATATCAGTATGTTAGGTGTAAGTACTACAAAACGTTAACTCTTTGTAACTCGATAATTATTAATAATAGGCAAAGTATAGCAATGACCTCTGCATCACTGGGCATATACATGTATACTGTTTTGCATGTAAAAAGACCTCTTTTGATCTACCAGTTTGAGAAATACATAAATAAAATACGTAATAATTCCTACACGCTTTACATTTGATTTTATTTTTCTTTGAACGCGTTTTAGTCCGAAATGAAATCTAGTTATTCAGCTTGGAAATAAAATATTTATTACTGAAAAAGTACCTGATACATATTTGTAAAGAAAAAAAATTGTATAGGAAATTAAAAGGCAAATTTAAATTATTTTAAAATGCAAATCATGCAACCGGAGCCTGCAAACCGGAGTATGCAAACCGGAAATTGACCGGAGATTATTGGTCATATCGCAAAGCATGAGATTTTTATCCCCACACCAACAACAAATTAACCGAAACATTAAAAATTCATTTTGCAGCCGCATCGGTGCGTACGCCCAAGGTAGCACCCCTCAATTAAATCCTGTTTCAGAACTGCCGCTATTAGCTGCACACTTAGTACGCTCGTTTTGAAAGGTGAAATTAAATTAGAATTGATTTTCTCCAAAGCAAATTTCCTCCTTTTGTTATTTAAATACGGAGTTTGTCTCGGTGCCTTCAAGGCTTACGCTCTGTTGAACGGTGAATACGATAGGGTCCAAAGATATGTTTAAATGTTTAATCTCTGAACAGGCGAGACGTTTTTGACAGCACAGGGAACGCGACCTTTTGTATTTGTTCACACAAAATCTCATATGAAAGAAGGGCGGCTCTAAATTGGTAAAACGAAGCGCGAATTCAGCTTTGGCGAGGCTTGGAGGCCCTCAGAAGTAGCTTAGCAATAACGTACCAAAGCAGAACCGGCGACCTTTGCCTAATTTATGTATGCATTTTATAGTGTTTTTTTTTGTTTTTTACAAATAATGGCAAAATCACAATCTGATTCAGAAATCGAAACTACTAACTTCGTGGAATTTGTTTTGTGGTTACCTTTTTGTAGTTCAGTTCCCTCCAGGCTATCATCTTCCCTGTTTTCTTATTTGACATCTTTTCTAAATGCTCTACCCATTGTAATTTTTTCGCTATTATTGTTACATCTACTTTTTACTCTCTTACTTACCAGTGTAGAGGTTTTGTAAGCTAGCATCTCGCGGTATACTGATCAACTTGTCCCTGTTTCGGATTACAAAGTTGGAGAGCACCTTTTGAAATTGCGTAGCAACCATTGTGTTAGGTTTGTGTGCTGCTGATGTATTGACCTTGTTACTCCATCACTTAGGTATGTGGTTCTGAGTAGACCACAGTTAATTTGGTGCCCTAATGTGAATGGTATCACAAAACTGGAAACCTATCGCCTAGGCTGCGGAAAAGTCCGTCCACCGTGGTATTCGAACCGAAGCCTTGCTTAATGTAAGCCTCATGCTCTACCAACTGCGCTACACGGCTTCCTGACCGATTCTATATTAGATAAATCTTTTAACATGCGTTTATTGTAACGCCTCCTTTGTTTGCCTTGGTTATTCTCATGTTGACCTCGTTATCTTCTTTACCATCTATTTACTACTAATGTTTTTAAGTAAACTCTTCTACTTCTTCGAATTTCTTGTTCCCCTGCTGTGTCTCGATTTATAAAGTTCTGCGCGTCATTTGTACTCCTATTTTCATTAGTTTGCTTTTACTTCTATCTATTTGTAATCCTAGTTTTGTGCGTTGTAAGGGCAAAAAGCGATGTATTTTGAGTTAGTTACTTGTCGTATTATTTAAATTGTTATCCTGACTTTGTCAGCACTTTCTTCGATGCTTGCCGGCGAATATCCGTCCATTTGATCTCAATATATGTGAGCGATATGTCCTTATCGAGCCAATTTCGATCTCTGATGTAAGTGCACGTTGTTATTTTAACTTGCTTTCAGATTCTTGTCGAATTGGTTAACCTGGGGTATTTATTGCTGTTTTGATCCCGTATCCAGCTATTATGGTCCAGTATATAGTTGTTTTGATCTCGTGTAAGTGCGAGTGCTGTTGTGCTTCCGTATACCGCACGGCGTGTCGATATTTTACTGGTGCGTGGAGTGGCAGCTTCTTCGATTGAAGTCCTTCAGGGTTCCTCAAGCGGCATCTTTGCCTATGTTTATTTGCAACTATATGTGTATCTGTTTTAAGTATTTGCGATACTACTGGCCGCTTTAAACTGAGAAATCTGTAATAGTAGTAGTAGTAATAGTTTAACCTTTGGGAGCACTCCACTTAATAAACGTTTTAATGATGTTAAAGCTAACTTTGTATTTTATTGATATGCTGTTCCCTATTATATCCTTTATTATTAATGTGTGTGTTTTGGTTACAGCAAACTGAATTATGAACCGGTTATTATCTATATTGCATTTCAGACTATTGTGAATTTGACTATGCTTTGAGTTTCTATCTAAGCACATTTGTTGTATAAAGACTCATTTGCGCCTCTTCTGTAATGATGAATGGGTTTAAGCTTTTGTAACGAACCCATGTCTTATTCAATGTTAGGTATTTGGCCCTCGAATGTGCTGATGTAGTCGCGATAGTTTTATTTTGGCATAAATTTGGTATTAGAATTTTCCACCACCTTTCTTGTTATTTCTTCTAGTTCTTTCTGGTCTCTTACTATTAAAGCAACGGCATCTGCGTTGCTTATCACTTGATGGCTTTTGTAAATTATGTGACCCTCTCTATTCAACTGGCTATCTCTCATAATGTTCTCCATTAACAGGTTATATAGTAATGTTAAGTGAAGATTTCCTTGTCGCAGTCCTATTTTTCTGTCCAACTCTTCCGACCGTCTTCTTGTAATTTTAACATTGCTCGTAGTTTTCTTTAAGGGCATTTTCAGTAGTTTCACTGATATGGGTGGTATGCCAAATTCTCTCATTACCTTCATCACTCTGGTTCTTTCAACGGAGTCATAGGCTTTTTTGAAGTCTGAAACGTATACAACTAATGTACGCGTAACACGCTGTGAGAACTTCTTTCATTGTGAATATTTGGTCTGTTGTCGTCCTTCCTAAACCATGCATGATATTCTCCTATGTGTTTCTGCTATTGGTTCCAACCTTATTTTTAATAGCGTGACCAATAGTAGTTAGTATTTGTTGTGTGGAGACTCAAGCGAGTCTTCGTAGGCTTTTTTTACAAACCCCGTGGACAAAGTCTAGGCATGCAGAGTACCAAGTACCTTAGTCATACTTAGAATTTTACCGAGACTAAGGAGTTAAAACCCTAGCTAAGGATCTTTTACATGCTACACATCGTAGTAACATGGGACCCACGGCTTTACATTACTTCCGAATGATGGCATTCTGTAAAGGTTTTCATCTGCATTTTTTAATTTTTATAAAACCTCACCGGGTTCAAGGATCGAACTCTCGACCCTTAGATCAGTAGCCAGAATGCTTAACCACTGAGCTATGTAGCCCTGCAGCGTGACCAATAACTTATATACTACATCTAATAGAGGTAGTATTCTACATTCTATGCCTTTTTCAATAATTAGCCTCACAATGTGCAAGTGTTCTGTGATACCGAAGACAGTTTTGAATTCTTCTTGCTTCTCTAATTTGAAGTATTCTAATCTATAAACCAATCGGTTTAGCAAGAGCCTTAACTTATCCTCCGATATAATATTCTAGATTGGCTGGATCCCCATTCCTGTGTTGAAGGAGAACCATGAAACGTTCTCATCAAGGCGGAGTGTCGGCCTCCATCAACTATTGCAGTACAGTGTACTTCTCGTCTTTGAATTTTGATCATAATTTCATATTCCCCTGTGTACCTATTTTAATTTTATGTCTGTGTTATGGCGTCCTTCATCTCATCTAGTTTGGTACTGGGCATTTTCCTAAATTTACATTTATTACCTGTTTCTTTTTTGATTTCCTACTGTCCTCCCTGTGCTATATCTCGTATAGGTTCTCTTTTATAGGTTGTCATTATCGATATCTTCTTCTTCAGGTGCCATCTCCATTCAATAAAGGTTGGCAACAATTTCGGTATACATATTGCGGTCTAGACTTGTATTAATTAAAGATGATGTGTTCATACTAGTCCAGTCGAGTATATTTTTCATATATGAATGTTGTCTGCGGCCACGACCACGTTTTCCTTTGATTTTGCCTTCGATTATCAGTTTCAGGATAGCATACTTGTTGTTACGGTAAAAGTGGCCCAGATAAGCGATATATGTTATTCTTTTCTTTGGTGTAATAAGATGTCTCGGAGCAGGCCAAAAGACCAATCAAGCTAAGTCCAAGAACAGCTGAGACGCAACGCTGGAGCACCGAAGTGAAGCCCTTTGATTTCGGGTTTCTGTGAGGACTGTTCAGCAAGTTTCTTTATTCTATAAACATAACCCGTGGCGCTCATTTCCCCCCTCTATTTCGATTACAATCAACCCCTAATGTGACATCATCTCGTCCTAAATTACGTGATATTGATTCGAAACACCCCTCCCACTGAGGTTAGTCAACTAAATGTTACAGTACAGTTGAGGTGTAACTAGGATGAGCGTTGCCTTTTTAGGTATTAAAGCATCTTAACGATCCATTTAGAATGTAACAAAGATTAGCGATGTAGATTGCTCGAACGTTCTCACACTAAAAATATAAAAATAACCAATCAACAAAAAACCAATCCTTCCAGGCAAATGCGCTTTATCCAGTCCCTACATAGGCATAACAGTTAAAAAGTATATTAAGATCAAATTTCGAATCGCAAAGGAATTGCTGTATTGCAGGCCGACACCTAAGTTCAAGTGGAATAATTTTCCTTATGAAGCTATAATCCTCTTAATGAGGTCTAAACTAAAACATTTTAATAACGGGTGTTCATAAACAGTCGTCATCCCAGTAGGTTTTGACTTCAGAAACGGATGTCTATTAAAATTGAGAAAAAATGCGCTATGACAGTACTCAATGACGTTTCATTGTGTTGCACGAATTAATCAAAGACATAACATTTTGTTTTTCAAAGCAACTGGGAGGACGACTGTTTATGAACACCCGTTAGATTGGTTTTACTGATATTCTCACCTCTTACTGTAGGAAAATTTTAAGGCAAAGTTTAATATTAAAAAGTCGACTAGCAGGATTATAACGTGTTACCGTCACTGTGACTGTACAAGAAATAAGCAAAGGCAACCCATTTCTCAGCCGGAGTTGATCGTAGCTGAAAAGAAAAATATGGGCGCCAAGTAGCAAGTAACCCAGCACTTTGCTAATTAAAAGGTACACTACAGAAGGCGCTACTAACCAAACCTGAAAATTAAAGGTAACGGCAAAGACACAAATCAGATACGCAGGCAAAGGCGTCAAGTCAGTATAATATCAGCATTCAGTAATACAAATACAAATAAAATACACTCATAAAATATCACACGGCAAACCAAATCAAAATATCACATAACATATCACAGTAGTAAGCGTCTTATTAAATCTCACCAGAATAATGGCACATAATTTACGTAATAAATAAAGGGTAACGTAACTCAATTAAATGGATTAACGTAAATTAATATGCATAATCAAATTACAGAATAACTATCTAACATGGCGCAATGCACTACTAAAAGGTTGTCGATAGCACAATGGCTATGACACATTTATTACAGCCTAAATTTGGTATGACTAGTTGAATTCGAACAATTACCCACTATGCAAGAGTCGTCTTATTGTTTACCAAAAATAGCAGTAACCCACTTACAGACCCAAGACCTTGTTTCCTTAATATAAGGCGCTTTGTAAACCGGGGTGTGACTATGGTTAATTCCCAACCGATGTCGCAAAATAATATTACGCAAAATTTCTTGCAAACGCGGGGATACCCTAAGGTTGGATTCAACCCAATTCTATGTCACTAACGTGACGTGTAGATCGAGAATGGATTAAATTTTGTCAAGCAAAATTTCGATAATACAATCATTTAGGCGGGGCGTGAGCGCAGCCACTCTAATAACTTTTAACCTAAAAACTAGTAAAAATGAACTACCGCAGTAGATTCGTTACAAGAAGACAGTGGTAAAATGAATTATATCAACTGCTTTAAATGGGTGAGTAATCACGCTTAGAATACATAATACGAGCATTCTAACATTTGCCGGTTACAAGATAGCACAACCACGAAAACATATTAAAATGGGTCCCAATATTTCGACTCAGTCCGAGTGGCGCAGGTCAAGTATCGGAATAATTACAACCGACCTTCAAATGCTAATCCACCAGGTTGCAGCAGGTGCAGAAGGAAGATCCAGTAGGCATCAGGACGCCCAGATGAATGCACCAGGCTCAGCCAAGGCTATTGTGCAGCTAACGAACTGCAGGCGGATGATTCGACGAAGAAGTTACACAAGCGCTTCTAACTTCGCTCTCTGTTGCAGGCATGGAATTTCTACACGCGCAACACTCGAGGCGGCGGCTGGGGGCCAAACTTTGCCAGTTGATTAGGGGTCAAAATGGTTCGCTCGGGACGAATTAACCCGGGGCCACGAAAAGAGACTCCGGTCTATTTGGGAGCTAAAAGAGCGTCACACCATATAATCTAACTAATTAGCATCAAAAGAAACCTACCCTTAGGTTTTCTTGGCTCCGTTTTGCCAAAAGGCAACATGTGCATTGTGCTCAGATAAATTTCCAAACTTAGTTTGAGTTTGGAAAATTGCAAAAGAACCCTCACGAGGACTGCATTACCAAATCCGAAAGGTCCAAAACACAACAAGAATAATTTCCCAGGCAAGATACTTGTGACAAAACCCAATTAAGGCACGTTTCAAAACGTAGTAGTCTCACAAAGCAACTTTTCTGAAGCAGGACATCATGGCAAATGGTCGAAATGGCCTGATAAGACTTAAAATTCGAAAATAGAGGGAGCCTTAAATATGCAACCAGGCTAACACCGATGCATCAAGAGAGGCCGAGCCTAACGCAAATTAATTAAAAGTTTAAATTCCTGGGACTTTGAAGCTTGTAGTAGGTAGCGGATAATATTTAGTTTGATCGAAAATAGGGAAATTAAATATGTAAATACTTATAAATGACTTTTGGCCCGTAAAAAATGCTCTTTTATTAATCCATAAACCACAGACAACACCTATGAAATACTTTTATAGAAAGATGCTATATGTTAATAACCTGAATCTCTGATCACACGAAGAAAGTTTAATTTTCCTAATAAAGAGTATAACCCTGTCTCTGTCCTATTTTCAATGTATTTCCGTTGGCGTTACATTATATTTAATTCTTAGAGTAGTAACTAGTGCCGAAATATTTCCAATAGTCCAAAGTTTTTACACTAAAGTGTCAGAAATATTTTTTGTACTTTAAAGCGTAAAGATTTCCAAAAAATTCAAACTAACCAGTAGCACCTAAGCAAATCTATAAACCAAATTTTGCCTAAAGTTACTTGAAGGCTGAACAGGCTTTCTGTTACTTGTGCTGATTCCGTCCTTTTAATTCTGAGCATACGGTTGAAAATGCAAGCCGTATTTAAAAAAAAAGTAGTCAGGCCACTCAGAGGGGCATTATAATTTGGTAACTACCCTGAAGTGCAGCCTCACACTTCAAAATTTTAGGGTTGAAATGATAGAACCTCGATGATAATGAATCAAATACTTAATGCTGATTGCTTTTATTATTAACGTCGGCCTATATATACATATCTACATTTCGCTTAGTTCTAAAAATTGCATTCTTTCAAAGTGCAAAATGTTTACTTTTACTAGGTCGCTATAATGTGTCATAACAACAGTCAGCGTTTAAGCAAGCCGCTTCCGCGATATATGCACTTATATTACATTGAACTTGCATTACTAGGTCGTTCTTGCATGTATTAAGCAAGGCTGCCATGCGATTCCGATAACATGCAGTTGTAACATATTAAACTTCCTGAACTAATGCATGTGCTGCTATTTTGCATTTTTAAACATATTGAACTGTATTTCTTAAATTTTGAAATGAAATTTAAATCTGTTTAATTTGAGATTAAACAAGGAATATTATGATCAAAATTCGAATCGCAAAGAAATTGCTGTATTTCAGGCCGACACGTTCAAGTGAAATAATTTTTCTTACGATGCTATAATCCTGTTAAGGAAGTCGAAAATAGAACATTTTAATGGCTTGATTTTGCTAATATTATCACTTCTTGCTGTATGAACATTTTGAGATACAGTTTAATTTTAAAAAGTCGACTAGCAGGATTTTTCAGTGTATTTCTGTTGTCGTTACGTTATATTTTATTCTTAAGAGGGGTAATTAGTGCTGAAATATTTCAAATAGTCGAAATTTTTTACTTAAAGTGTCAGAAATATCTTTTGTATTTTAAAGCATAAAGATTCCCAAACAATTTCAAACTAACCAGTAGTACCTAAACAGATCTATAAACCTATTAAATTTGAAAGCAATGGGCCGGTTAATTTTAACAAAACCATAAACTGAAACAGCATAATTTGACAAATTCCTATAAAACTAAATTTAGCAATTATCAATCGAATTGTAAAAAATATAATTCTACAAACGTATGAATTTTACATTTATGGTTTTGAACATTTACACACGGTACGAACAATTTACAGTTTATTTTCTATGACACCAATAAATTGTTTATAAGCGCATGGATTGGACTGTAATAGTTATTTATATACTAAGGGCATTATGAAGATGTTTACGCTCGCTTCTCATTTCTGACCATTTACGTACCATAGCCGTTTATGCTGTAGCACATAAGTACTCACACATGAAACAAAGCAGCTACGTACAAACTGGAATTTCTTATAGACAATGTTTTTGAAATCGTTAGAGTTAAAGACGCATGTTTGCACCCCAGTGTGGAGAGTTACAGATCGACAATGTAATTCTAGCACAAAGGTGTCGTTTAAAACAGCTGTCTGCGAGTAATTTAATGTTATAGTTCGAAGCGATTTGAGCTTAAACTCATGCGCAATAGACGGTCACCATAACAGAATCGTTATAAACAGCTGTTGAAATAATTTAATATTATTGTTCGAAGCTTCAGCGCTGTGGCGTCTGCTCAGTAGAGACGTAGCCAAATATGTCGTAGAAACAGCTTTTTGCACGGAGATTGACATTTTTGTTAAAATATACACGGAGTAGAAACGACTATTCATTTCGTGGTTTAGTATTTAGGTCTATTAGTAAATAATTAACCTTTTTTGAGAAATAGAGCTAAGTGTAAGAGCAGACGGTTGTTTGGAACCAAACTGGACTTCGCCCTATCAATTTTTGTACACTGTTGTGAATTGAAAAAAAAGATTAAGAATAAAGACATTATTATTATCATTATTATATAGATTTTTTTGTTAATTTGAGTGTAAAAAATCGACATTAAAGTAGATTATAAAAGCTAACATTTTTAGCTTAGTATCAGTACAGGTCAAATGTTTGTTCATTACAGCAAGATCTATCCCCAACCATGAACTGGGAGAAGTAGAGTAAAAAATATTTCATTACTACAGGGCTAGCTGGCAGAATAGAAGGCAAAAGTAATTAATAAAAGCGTAGCGGCGTAGGAGACGTCTTGTCATAGTTGGTACTCAAACAGCTATGCTTCTAACCGCCGTGTTGCACTCTCTTGGTAGTATTTTTTTTATGTCTAAATAGAGGTATTGTAAATATTTATTACTGTTACACTTAGAAATTCACAATTTCAAATGGAGATAAAATTGTACAAATACGCCAAAGTATTGGACAATCAACTAGGAGTAATATTATGTATAGAAATTATTCTTTAAAACATGAGACGCATATTTTCTCTACATTTATAATTGCACAAAACTGCCTTGATTTGATACTAATTAATACTACAGTTAGGTATATTTACGTATATTCCTGGGGTGTTGCTTTACATTTGATACTGCATAATTGCAATAAAGATTTTTATATGCCTTGTATTCGAACTTATCGTAGACACAACGGAAGGTAAAATTACAGCAAATCTAGTAGAGAAACTTGAGTACCCTAATGAATTAGCAAAATAATGTTGGCGGCGAAACAGGTCGTTACTTTACTTGTTAACATTAAGCCATTTACTGGTTCACACGTTCACTGATAGTGTAGTTTCATAGAAAGTTGTTAACTAATTTCCAACATCTCACTTTCAAAAGCAGTTAAAAATCTTCAAATGACAAAACTTAATAACATTATCAGGCAACCCAAAAACTTTCCGATATTCGCAGCGCTGCATTAATAATATGAACTCTGCAATTTCACTCGCAGAAATTGTGGAGAACATTACAGCACATAAATTTTGTGCTATAATACTCAAGTGCCCCATATATGTACCCCTCCGTAGTGATGGGCTTTCTACCAAAGCTCATATGGCTGCTGCCTTTCTCCCCCAGCGGAATGGAATTATTCCACTGTAAATTTCATTAACGGCGTTTGGCATTAGCACATTGCCAAAGTTGCTGCAGTATATGCTAATCAACTGACCACTTAGCCATGACCCAGAAAGCATCTAGGCTTACTTAATTTTTGGGGGAATTTCAGCCTCGATGTCTATTTTTGCCAGAACGTGTTATTTTTGCAACAAAAATCTTGATAACAGCATACAAAGTTTTTAATTTATTCGTGAATTATATTTACTTTCAATTACTTTGCAAACAGTAGCGGATTTAATAGCATGTTAGACTAAAATAGCTTTCGCACAGCTTCCCTAATAAAAACGTCACGCGGCGTCTCTTATAAAGCGAAATATTCAAAGAATGAGATTCTACTTTGATGACACAAATAGAGCAAAGGGTGAACAACTTCGAGGAACAACAGCTAAGATTTGACTCAAAAGTTTTCGATTCTTCTGGAGGTGTCTCCGTGACTGGGAATTCTTTTCAAAGTGCAAACTGAAAGTAGTTTTTTGTTTTTTCTCATACAAAGCAAATATTGATGACGCTTATATGTTATTTTTTAAGATGTACAGTGTAACTCAATTACGACTTATATTTCAATATAACTGCAATATGGCAAATGTTTCTCACGAGGCAATGTGTAGGTTGTTTGTTTAGATAATTGCAAGACTGATTTTCTTACAAGTGGCAGTTTTGATTTATCGCATTATTTACTTCCTGAAAATGGAAAATTGCCCACATTGGTATGGATAGAATCAGATTTTTTTCCACAAAAAAATATTACCAGGGAAAATAATTTAGCAAGAAATAAATATTTAACATTGAAATCGCTATACTGCTTCGATCAATTCACACCCGGTGTATAAAATAGTATATTACGTTACCAAATCGGTAAGTACCTTAGAAGAGGCCGAATAAAGGTTAACTTAACGATCGAGTCTCGTATAACATCTTTTGGGCTATCGAACAATAAAAATACAGTAAATATGACAAAAATATTGTTTGCCTAAATAAAGCGGGTAATTGTTGTTTCTATAGTTACTAAATACAAAACAATGCTCTATAACAGTCATAGAACTGTTATAGTCATAACGGGCTTGGTATTTTGTTGTTGTCGTACCAACCAACAAGAATATGGGAAGTTGAACTTATCGTGACAGATAGCGAACCCAAAAACAAGTAAAAATAGGTTGGTAGTGCAAAAACATCTGAAAACCATCTGTAGACAATCTAAAGCTTCCTGCAACAACAAAATTACTTAAAGACAATGTCATCGAAATTACTTAAGCGCGGTTTGATGTACACCTATTAAATAGAAGTATTAACATCCCAATACATTATTAGTTAATCGGTTTCTGTTATCAACTCGTGCTGACAGCTGTTGTATTGAATATCGAAATGAAAAGTGTACATAAATCAAAGCTCTGCTATTTGTAATCTCCGAATAAAAGAAACATTTGGTGTTTCCCAAGATTAAGAGCTTTGACACATTCAACGAACTGTGAGTATGGATTTTCGCACACTTTCATATAGCCGAAGAGAATCGGTTTGAAATTGAAAAATTCCGTTTCTGCGTTGCGTATGTTGTATTTTCGCAAGTTTACAAATCCTCCCCAATCGGGCTGGTCTTATATTTGGCAATATAACGTCAAGTATGTCTGAAAAGTAATGCAATTTTTATATTAAATGAATCCCACGATAGGGAATCAAAGTCTGCGAGGCAATCCCATTATTTTTTTTTTTTTTATTATTGACTGCTATATTTACAACTAGTCTTATGACTAACAAGCAAATGTGATGATATACTGCTAAATAACATGAGAGGAGATGCCGTCCAGTGGCGACCCCCCGTATATACTACTCACTAATTAGTAAGGTCTAATGTTTTTTGCCTATTTAGGCGTCGAGTGTTGTTCCCGTCTTCGAGAAGATTTGTCACTAGCACACTAGGATGACCCTGTAGTCTGTTTGCATAATTGGTGGCATATCTTCTGATTTCGTCTCTTACCCATGGGATCTTGAGGTCTTCATGTAGCGTTTTATTGCTGACGTACCATTCCGCATTTGTTAAACTGCGTAGGGTCTTGCTTTGAAATCTTTGTATAATTTCAATGTTGGATGTTTTCGCGCACCCCCAGAATTGTATACCGTACGTCCACACTGGTATTAACACTACTTTGTACACAAGCACTTTGTTATTAAGCGACAATTTAGATTTTTTGCCCAGGAGCCAATACATGTTTTTTAACCTAATGTCCAGCTCTTTCCTCTTTTTTGTGAGGTGTGTTTTCCATGTGAGTCTCTTATCTAAATGCATGCCGAGGTACTTAGCTTCTTGTTTTTCTGGGATCCGTATACCATTTAGTGTGATTGGTGGAGAAGTACCGCGCTTTGTGGTGAATGTTATTGCTGTCGATTTGCTCTCATTGATTTTTATGCGCCACTTGTGTAACCACTTTTGCATGTTATTAAGTGACCGTTGTAGATTTGCCGCTGCTTGTGTTGGATCTGTGTGCGAAGCTAGTATGGCAGTGTTGTCTGCGAATGTGGCTGTAACTACATCTTCGTTGCATGGTAAGTCTGCTGTAAATATTTGATATAATGTGGGTCCCAAGACGCTTCCCTGGGGAACCCCAGCGCTAATTGGATATAAGGTAGAATGACTGTCTCCGTATTTAACTTGATAATACCTATCATTTAAGTATGATTTTATAAGCAGGTAATATTGGTGGGGTAACAGGTGCTTTATTTTGAATAGTAGGCCAGGGTGCCAGACTCGTCGTACAAACTGGGATATGTTCAGAGAGTACTTGATAGATAATACAATAATTAAAGTCTCGTTAAAAACTGAAAATGAAATTGACACTGCAGTTGAAAATCTCACCCGTAACTTACAATATGCATCCTGGTACTCAACTCCATACAATCCCGAAAAAGAAAATGTCATTATTGATAATTATCCGCTTGTAATCAGAACAAAAATCGCTGAAAAAAGAAGAGCCAGAAGAATCTGGCAACAAACCAGGCATCCTACAGATAAAAATAAATTAAATAGGTTAACTAGGGAGCTGACAAACTTACTAAAAGATTGGAAAAACGAAACGTTTAACGATTATGTAAGTAATCTATCGCCGTCTCCACACAATGACTGTGCCCTGTGGAGAGCAACGAAAAAGCTAAAAAGCCCCAAAAAACCAATCCCCCCAATTCGGAAACCCGATGGCACGTGGGCAAGAACAGAAGAAGAGAAAGCGGAACTCTTTGCTTCACATTTCTCAAATATCTTCCAGCCACATCCTCCAACAGTAACACCTCAAGAAGAAAAGGAAGTATTGAACTATTTAAATGTTCCATTGCAATTAAGTCCACCACTGCAACACTTTACGCCTAATGAAATAAAGACGGAAATTAAAAATCTCAATGATAAAAAGGCACCGGGATATGACCTTATCACAGCCAAACTGTTGAAAGAGCTGCCTAAAAAATCATTAATGGCAATTACACAAATATTTAATGCAGTGATCAGGCTACAGTACTTCCCAATACAGTGGAAATTTGGCCAAATAATTTTAATACACAAACCAGGAAAACCTCCGCAAGAAGTTACCTCTTATAGACCGATAACACTGCTCCCAATATTATCAAAACTGCTGGAAAAGCTCATAATTAAAAGACTAATGCCTGTAATAGACGAGCAAGCCATTATCCCTCAACATCAATTTGGGTTTAGACGCAAATATTCCACATTAGAACAAATCCACAGGGTACTGAATGTGATTGAAAAGGACCTCGAAGAACACAGATACTGTGTGGCGGTGTTCTTAGACGTAAGCCAGGCTTTTGAATCCCATTATTAAACGATAACTTTTGAAAATTTAATCAGGTTATGCACTGTTTGTGCTAACTTGTGCTGCATTTCTAATAAGTCCTTTAAATAACATCTTAACGTACTTAAATATGAAAATATACTAATATCTTCTTATGCTTTCTGTGTGCACTTATGTTAACAATATCAAAATATGTTGCGCACTTTAAAATATTACCATTACGTTAGTGTAATGTAGTACATACAGCATAATATGAAAAAGACAGAAGAATGACGTTTCAACAGGCTAATAAAAACTCCAGGCTTAAGAAGCCCCTGTTGAGAGCATTACTGATTGGTAAACTTCTTCAGTAAAGTTATATAAGTCGTCAATATCTATCCAGGCCCATTACTATCATCACCACAAGGCAAGTTTGATGCTGTTTACAGCTAGCAGAAATCAAACTTGGCTGAAAGGCTATTTACTTTGTAAATAGTCGTAAAGTACCAACAATGGTTCGATGCACAGTAAAAGCTGCAAAAATGGACATTCCACAGATGGCAATCGAACCGGACTGAAAAAGTCTTAATCATAAGTGCAGAGTGGCGGCAGGGCACAAGAAAGGGGCAGTAAACGTATTGGTAGGCATTCAGCAGGCTAGGAACGGTTCTCATGAAGTTAAAGTAAAACCTGGTTGAGCCAAAGCGATAGACCGGGTATGATTATCCCATCGGTAGAATTAGGGATGATAAGAAGCACTTCGGCTTCCAGATACGCGTCTAAACTAATTCCTCATCATAATCTGGAAGAAAATTTCCAATAACGTTATCTTCAGTCAAAATCCACATAATTGTGAGTATAAAGAACGTTCAAACTTAAATTTGTACGAGGAGCGCAATAATGTTGCAAGTAAGTGAAAGCGACGACTCAGCGAGTAGTCTCCGTCGTTTTCTTTTTCTTCAGCCTTCCGCCATCCACTCCTGGATGTAGGCCTCACCCATTTCCCTCCATCTATGTCGATTACTGGCTTTCTGTGTCCAGTTCCTACCCGCTATCTTCCGCATGTCATCTACCCATCGTTTCTGAGGTCGACCTCTGTTTCGCTTAGTTTCACGTGGGCGCCATAATAGTGTCTTCGTTGTCCATCTTTCATCGACTTCTCTGGCAATGTGTCCGGCCCACTTCCATTTAAGGGTTGCTATGCGTTCTATGATTGTCGTTATTTGTGTCCTATGTCGAATCTCTTCATTGCGGATCTTATCTTTTAATGATATCTCAAGCATGGCACGCTCCATGGCTCTCTGTGTAACTCTTAATCTATCTGCGTTCCGTACTGTAAGAGCCACTGTTTCCATACCATAAGTAGCCACTGGTAGCATGCAAATATCGTAAACTTTACGTTTAAAATTGATCGGAACATCTGGATTTCTTAAGATATACGACAATTTGCCAAATGCGGCCCATGTCAGTGATATTCTTCTTGTAACTCCAGTACCTTGGTTTTCTTTTCCTAGTCTGATGACGTGTCCTAGGTATATGTATTGCGTGACATTCTCTAACGTGTGCTTGTCTAGTGTAATTTGTATGTTCTGTTGACTCATAATTTTAGTTTTAGCAAGATTCATCTTCAAGTCCGATTTTTCTGCTGCCTGTTTGACTTCTTGCATCATAATATTTAGTTCATCAGGGTCTTCAGAAATAATCACCACATCATCAGCAAAGCGTAAGTGACTGAGAAAGGACCATCAATTTTTAAACCTTTCGATTGCCATTGAAGTTTCTTGAAGACAGCGTCTAGAGCCAATGTGAAAAGCTGAACTTTTCAAGTTGGCTCAGCGAGTAGTAACCATTCCAAAATAGAAAAGCAAAACAGCATGAAATTAACAAGCTCTAACAAGAGGAACAACTGAGCGCCTACAATGCGGTCGAGACGAAAATAGCGGCGCGGTAAGTTCAAAAATACCTACACGGCTAGGTGTTAACTTTTACCCCTAACAAGTGTCGCACTGTAACTGACCAACAAACTAACATATAGAATTACAGATCATTGCGCTTTCATTCACAAGTCTATAAACTATTTGCAAAGATTTTAATTAACCGATTGACCACAAATTAGACGAATACTAACTTATACAACAGGTTGGTTTTAGAAAAGACTATAGCACAAGTGACCATCTTTTAACATGAGAGTTCTAATAGAACAGGCAGTAGAATATAATATGAGTCTATGTTTCGAATTCATAGATTTGGCACGATAAAATAGTGGCCAATAAAAGGTTTATGAAGAATGGAGTACCTGTACGTACTATTATTAACCAGCATCTACGAAAATATAACATCTACAATACACCTCCGTAATAAGACAAAGCCTATAAACATTGACAAAGATACATCCAATTCTCTAAATTATTTAAGTTATTTCACGAAGATATATTTTAATATATTTAAACAATTATATCAGAAGGACTAGGAAAACGACAGGAGTTTGAATAATTGGAGACATGCAGATGTATAAGAAGTTACAGCTAAGTAACCTGGACTAAATGAAGAAGTAACTAGGATCAGCTTAAAGATGAATTTACAGAAGACGAAAGTAACGTATGCTGTCGAACCGGAACCGCAGATTAAAATCAGATATGAGAACATTAAAAGTGTAACCAACTATATCTGTTTAGGCTACAAAATATATCTTGAAACAGAAAATCTGACTGTTCAAATAGATCGATGAAGGAGACTAGCCTGGGCTGCATTTCGAAAATTAAGTATCACTTTGACAAACAGAAATAGTCCCGTACATCTCCGAGCTCGCTTTTTCGACCAACGATATGTTCTACCTATGAAGACATATGGTTCTCAAACAAGGACTAAAGAATCAATACAGAAATTAACTGTAACTCAAAGATCCATTGAATGTCAAATGCTTGGTACATCTTTGAAAGATCGCAAACAGATGCACTCTTAAAATTGGGGTTTTCGGTTTTAATCCAATTTTCTAATCGATCATATTACCACAGCTGGCGTGTTGTGATATTTTGAAGTTTTAAGATATCGCGGGGAATTTCGGCGCGCACGCCTATGATTTCGCCTCTTAAGCGGGGATGTTCGCGTTGGAGGCCTCGCAGCGACCAGCACCTAGTATCCCTCGTGCTTTAGTTTCGCAGCCCACTCTCCGCAAGAATACTGCTTGATGGCCTAGCGCTTTGACGTGTTCGATTCCACGCTCGTGGCGCCGAGTTGTGGCTATTTGCTCAGTATTTGGCTTAAGGTGTGGATGGAGGAAAGCAACGGATGGCGAGAAAATTTTACACGCATGAATTCAAGCGCTTCTGCTTTTAAATTAAATTAATTAGTGCTATCGTGAATAACCAGTCTTAACCGGAGTAATAATCAACTTCGAACTGCTTAAGTATGTTGGTCGGTTTCGCTCTCGTGAGCTGCTAGCTGCGAAACTCCAACGAACATCTGTAGTCAGGTTTTTAGTACACGCACAATACATTCTCCACTTACCAACGTGATTCCGGTGAAATTCCCGCATCTCTGTCATCCCAATAAACATTTTCAAGGGCAGTCATGTTGCAGGTAAAATGTATATATCTCTGTTGTCCCAGCCAACTTTTCAAGGGGCAGTCGTGCCTGAGGTCAAATTCCTGTATCTGTGTGTTTGTTGATCACTCGTATTACAGTTCTGAAAAAAAACCCTAGCATCCCAACAGGTATGTTTTCAGGGAGCAGGAGCCCTCTGAACTTGCAGGATCACTTTGCCTTCACGTCAATATCGCTGACACATTGAGTTAAATATTTCTGGTCTTTTCTGGATCATTTCTGCAGAGTTTTCAGTTCCTGGGTGTTTGTAACTTTTCTTCTAGTAGCTATAGCTTACCTACATATTATTTGAGTTCTTGCATCACGGATACTAACTCAAGCTCCCTTCCCTCCCTCTGGGAATGTCTCAAATATTGTTAATAGACAGGTTAGATTGTGACCAGCTTATTAGATTTGATAAAGTTTATCTTGTAACTGTCACATCACCTGACGGCTTTCTCTGCTAGTAATAAATTATATAGCATTCAGTGCCGACCGCGGCCTGATATTTTACCCTGTAGTTTTGTGTGTTCAATGTATTTTATTAGTTTTGTAATGTTTTTCCTGTATTCTGTACCAGTGCATGCAAGTGATCTTATGAACTTTAACAGCTAGAGGTCATGTAAGTTCGCAGCTGTACCAAGTGTACCCCCTTTTATTTGTCGAGGTCTTTCCCTTCTGGATTAGAACATGCCAATCATATCTTATGTCGAGAATTTACAATCCAGTGGCATCCGACGAATAACAATCTACTTTCTATGTCCCTCCTAAAATGAGTTAGACAGTAACACCCACGCTTTCAGAATAGAACCATTCCCGTGTCCCACTGTACCTACCTGGAGTGTAATAGGCGCCCGCCCTTGTCCATCATGGAACAACTTACTTCTTTTTTATGTTTCAAACCCTGTTACAGCAGAATAGGAAATAATAGGTTCTACGCATGCTTTATAAATATTGTGACTTTGTCCCCAATTGTCATGTGTTTGTTGCTACAAAGCAGCTTTGTTTGGTTGTACTCTCAACTCCTAATTGAAGTACTGGTACTAAATATTTCGACGCCTAGATATTTAAAGTTTATGCCTTGCTTAATAAGTTCGTTTTCGTAGGTTGTATGTATTTTATTAGACCTTTGAAACCAGCCATACTGTTGCCTTTTCGGTAAAAATTCTCCAGCTGTAGCGTTCACCAATGGTCTCGAATTTCAAGTGTAGACGCTGTAGAGAATCTTGGTTGTCTGCTTCTATTCTACATCCTCCTGTTGCTTTTTTACACCTTTAATGACACCTTTATAAGATTAAAAAAAGTAGGACTAAGGCTGTCTACCTGTCTGACTCCTGCTATACTGTTACTTGTCGTTCCGTTACTTGTTCGTATTAGTGTGGTGTTGTTGGTGTTTGTTTTTTCCATTACCTTTATGATTTTGAGATTGAAAACGTTTAGAAGTTGTATTTTATCGAACTCTCGCGTCAGATCCATAAAGTACACGAACAAAAATCTACTGAATTGTTGAATTCCTCTACGACTTAAGATGAATATGTGTGGCATCCACTGTAGATCTATAGGTTTGGAAACCCTGATGATTTCTTATTTTGCTTGATAATATTTTTGTCATTAGTTCAGATAAACTGCTCATGTGGCAAATTTTTCAGTAATTACTTGGGTTCATTATGGTTACTTTCTTAAGAATGGGTAGCCACAGTTGCCGTTGGTATGATTTTTGAAAATAAGGTTGTTTTTTCTTTTTTTAGCGTGCCCCCAGTATAATAATTTTTTATTCGATCTATACCAAGAGCAGTAATTGTGGTAACGAAAATACATATTGTCTAATATTAATTTACACAACCAAATTCTAACTCCTCTTTTAATAATATCGAAGGCAGACAAAACCCATTGTGTTTCAGGGCTCTTAGTAATTTTTTTTCTCAAACATAAATTATTGTGATATAGTCTGAAAATGTGTATACATTTTACATAGTTTTTGCATATTTTATAAATAATTATTTATGTCTATACTATCAAATTTGCAAGTATATTTAATAGATACCATTCAAAATTCCAAGAGTTTCACCGGAACGCATATCAGAAATTACTGAAGAGGAATACTAAAATATTACACTAAAATAAAATCTGGGGAGGAATTTTCACAAGGGTAGAAATAAAAATGTCAGCCAGTTGCCCTAACTCATATTTTTATCGTTACACCTCTAGTGGCTGCTAAATTACCGAACTTTCAAGCGTAGGTAAAAATGGCATTAGTTTTCGTACTTCTTTTCCCACTTCTGGAAATGTTGTGGAAAATTACACCAGCAGTTCAATCTTGCCTTTCTATTTTTAGAAAATAATAGGTTGTATTTACATTAACAAATACGATGGATACTAAATAACCTAATTTAATTTAAAATATGCCAAATAAAATACTCTATTTGGTCAAAAACAATTTTATTGTTATAGTAGAATTTTCATACTGAATAGTCCACCTATCTATAAATATTTTCTTTGTGCCTACTCCTTGTCATGATAATATTCTATTTTTAGATATTTCGCACTTGTTTTAGTGGTTTATTTTGGCAAGATTGTCAACTTGCTGTAAACTGAAAAAAATCAAAATCAAAAGGGTTGCTCAATTGGTATGACGTTTTAGATTTCTAAAGATTGAGCGTTAAATAATACTCAAATGTACTAAGCATTTCCGCTTTTAGTATTATTTTTATACAAAAAACTGTACATTGGATTTTACGTTATTCTTTTTAAAATTTAGTACAGAACGGAACAACGCTTTTTAAGTAAATATTTTCCCTACAGATCAAGAGCGACAAAAATAACAAAACGTGTTTACATTATTGAACTGACGCTGTTATCATAAAGGATGTGGACCGAAAGCTGTCGGGGAAAATTTTAGGAAAACAATTGGCAATTCATGATGTGAAATTTTAAAATTTGGGTTATCGCATAGCTTACTACTAGACTGATGGCACGAGCCGCCATTAAAATGATAAATCTAAAATGACATCGCATAAGTTTATTTTCAGTTCTAGTATTTGAAATTTTGTTTTCTATAAAAGTAATTCAATGTTGACGAAAAACTTGTTCAAAATGTTTTATAATTATATTTAACTCAAATGAGATTTAACATTTCAAATTTCTGCTACAGAGCTTTAACAAAAGTTTAAAGGGGAGCAAAAAAGGAAACAATGCTACAAAGTACAAAGAAAATAAGTTTTAATATCTCTTTGTTTTTGCCCCTAAAGCTTTTCCTAATTCCCCAAAATAACTGGTAAAATATTATGCGAATTGATTAAAGCACACAGAGCAAAATGTATTATTATACCTGAGGAGCTGCTTACATTTGCTAAAATGGCATCCTAACATTCCCACAAAAGTTCGACCTACGAAACTACCTTAAATAAATATTAGAAAAGATACACTTCACCCAATAACATTGTGATAACTTTTATTCGAGCTAGTAAACCCTCACACGTGTATTGGAAAAAGTTATAATAAAAACGTTTGACGGTTTGACGGCTATAGAAGCTTACTGATCAGGCAAAGGGGTGGGGGTGATGTGATTCCAGAAGATCCCGTATATAAAGAGACGAACTTCGGTAGCTGTAAATATAGAATTCGTCTAAAACGCAACGTAGAACATTTTTAATTGTGCATGAAACCAATACTACATAAAGTATAAAAATGTAATTATGATACTTGATATTAATAGAGGTTTTTTAAATTCAAGGGTAAATTCAATAATTATTATTTAATTCCGATGAGCTATTAGGTTAATATATACACAGATCGCATATTCACAAATAAAAATAAATGTTATCATTCTAGTTATTTTCATTACAAGGATTAAATTATGGCATTATAAAAAATTGAAATACATGCAATGAAGTCGCAAGCAACCGGATACAGAGATGTTATTTTAATGTTTCAAGTCAATGTACATTACCTTTTAGATTTTGTTTTAGAATTTTCTTATAATGCAAAAAATAATCAATAGCCTGATGAAAGATTGGTTTTAAGGTTGGAAAGACTAGGTTAGTTTCGAATAGCGATTACATCTTACCTATTTTGGCAGAAAACCGAATAGCTGCGCTAGATTTGTTGTTTAACGATATGCAATTTATAATGTAGCACAATAAAGTAATAGTATTTATTTTAAAGAAATTGTTGTTTATATTAGTAATCGTAAAAAGGAAGTTGACTTAGATTCAATCAAGGTCTAGACCTTAAACTATGTGTTCGATTCCTCCTTACTGCGACGGTCACAAAAATTTAGTGCTGAACCCGCTACAATTTCCCAATCCGGCTTTGTCAACCGCAGTCTTAATGTCTAAAACCGTTTTAAAAGAGGATAGGCCGATACCTCTGCCCTGGTGATGTTAATTTGAATATGATGGATTCAGGTTGTCTTTGAAATCCCATTTAAAGTTCAAAAACAATATTATATAAAAACGGACTTCAAATACAAAATTTCAATTATAAAACTTAATCAGAAGTTTAATGGAAGCAAAATGCAACAACATAATGCTATAAAGTAAGTTCTAGTATCATTTTATTTATGCTGTTTTTGGATATTTCGTCACACTAGAGAATTAAGAATATTAAAATGCGAAGCTTCAGGAAACAAATCTATTCCCATTCTCAAAGAAAAGACAACCAATAAAGTAACAATAACAGTTAAAACTTAGCTTTTTACTAAAGCTGCGGGACGACAAGCAATCTCCAATAAATTGCTTGACAACTACAGCCGAGTACGCTTGATTTCCAACTTTATCTAAAACCTTTGACCACAGGAACAAATTCTAAAATCGTAGAATGGCACAAAAATGTTTCAGAAATTTCCTTTGAATGCTATTCGTATTAATTAAAAAGATATTAACCTGTTCTTACATTCTCACCGCCGACTTGTATGGAATGTAGATACTAAAAGATGTTTTTCCATTCGGGAAGCGTCTTATTGTGGAAACACCATTGTGATATTTCAACAAAAGCTCCTTTTACGGAAGTAAATTACGTCAATATAAGAAAACATAAATACTCCGCAGCTTGTACGTTTACCGATAAATGTTATTTAAGCTGAGCAATATAAAGGAGGAACTTTCGAATTGAAATCTAATAGAAGAATGGTTCTTGTAAATGTAACAAGTTTCAACTTACTTGATTCTATTAGTCAATGTGGAGTTAACACTTTGTAAAAAATATATTCTTAAACTAAAAATGAATTGTTAAGAGTTGCAATGTATTGATATTTATACTAAGCAAAATATACAGTGAGCTAAAAAAAAGATTATAGACAATACCTGGTAATAAAAAAATCGAATAAAAATCAATATTTTCCACTTAAAAATTAAAAATCTGCAAACAAAAACAAAAGAAACAAGTATACACAAATGTTTCTTCAGAATAACCAAAACATGTTTCTGTAATTTTGACCTAATACAATGACATTGTGTTGTCGTTTTCAACGTTCAACTGATTCATATATTAATACTAGTTGCAGTATGAGATTTCATATTAACACTAGTGCTAATATGAAAATTTAGAACAACTTTGTAGATTTAAGTAAATTTATTAACTATAAAAATTAATATGACTCAAAATTACAGAAAGTATTGTATGCACCACGTTTTTCAAGCACAACATGTGGCCCAACTCACTAGCGCTCGTAGGGCAAACTTCACGTCTAGTGTGAAAAACAACTTGATACATAAATAACTATTAAAACTCTACTATCCTTTGGTAAGGCAATATAACTACTTTTTAATATACATTAGTTCGTGTTATAATAGAGAACTCATGGAGTTTTAATAATAAAATTCCAATTAATAAACATATATTTCCTGTATGACGCTTGTTCAGAAACAGAAAGTAGAAACCCACTCCTGATTAATTTAGAATGCACCCTAGCACAGAACTACAATGATCGTTTTGTATTTTTTAACTGTTATTAGTGTTTGTATCCAACACACTGGTAAATAGACGTTAACTGGCATTTCGTATTGAAATTTGGGGTTTCTAATCAAAATCTGTATAAGCAAGAACAGAGTGCGATCTTCAAATTGTTATGTGCTAAAGGTGTTCAGCCATTGTAGATTCGTATTCGAGTGCAAACTATTTATGAAAATGTATATATTGTATATCCAACTGCAAGAAATTACACAATATTTAAACATGGAAGACAGAATACGACGAATGAAACATAACCTGGTGCAGCGCTTATTGCATGAACTGAAAGCAGCATTGTGTGTGTGCGCGGTCTCAATATGGAATATCGTCGTACATCCACTTGAGAAATTTCATAAATTCTTGGTGTAGAATTTCTTCACCTTGCCGTAGCCATATTTTGAAAAGGGTATTAAAGAGCTCCCGTTTCCAGTCAGACGTAGAAATATAGACAGCTGTGCTAGAATTGTTCAAACAGCAGCCACGAAAGGTCATTGCTTGGTGGCAGACACAGTGGGATAATTGTCTTAATATACATGATCAGTTATTGTAATTTCCTTTCTAAATATAATTTTTCTCAAATAAAGATAGGTTTCTATTGAATAATATTGGAATATATCGACTTTTTTAATCTACGAAGGGTAGTTTTTGTTATCTTGGTCTGGGCAGTTCTAAATTTTAATGCAATTTTCCATTACAGTTTTTTAATCCCATATGCCCTGGTAACTTGTATGCCAATCTACAATATAATTATTGCAATGTTATTATATTAATGTTATTCGTCAGTTTGTGTTGTCGGCTTGTTAACTTGTTAAAAGAAATACAGTCGAACGCCGAGCTTTCATAAAATGCCGTGCAAAATAGGGAGGACTCCAAAAAATATTCTTAAAGAAATATTTGCTGTGTACAGTAATGACTGTCCATCCAATTTAACTATTTGCGAGTTGTGAAAATCATTTAAACGTGGTCGAGAATGGTTAGATGATGATCTCCGTCCAGATCACCCTATTGATGGTGTCGTTGAAGAATCAAGTGTTGGTACTGGAGGATGCAAATCTGAAGAAGCGACAGTTAGCAGCTTTATTAGCAGTTTCAGAAACCACACTTCTATAAGGGCACATGCATGACAAAAGTTAGTGCAAAATGGGTTCTGCGAATATATTACCTATTTCAAATCAGCTCTCGGGTGGAGGCGAAGAAACAATTTTTGGATCTTTGTGAAAAAGAAACAGATTTTACTATCAACCAACTTGTAACTGGATATGAAATCTGGGTTTACCATTGTAATCCCGAATTAAAACAGTAGATAGTATGGCATGATAAGGGCTCTAGCCCTTCCAAGAAGTTTAAAATCACCCTTTGTGCAGAAGAAATAATCACCATTTTCAGTGATGTGGGAGTACTATGTAAGCTTATTGGATAGTCATTTTTTTAAATACAAATACGTATAAAATTTATGCGAGGTGTTTTGCTATTGGAAAAGATGATATTGCTAATTGCGGGTTCGAATAAATTGAATACCCGCGTTTTAGTGGTTATTTTATGCTTCGTAACCTCAAACAACTGTCATCATCATATTCAGCGTTCACTAATCCAGTTTTGGACGTGTGTCTCGTCAAAATCACGCCCTGTTTTACATCCTCATCCAAGTTTTCCCCAATATCTATAGGTAGCGCCTCTCGATCTTTGCCTTGGCCTATCACGACTTCTAAGTTTCTGCCGCGGTCTCCACTCCGTCCCTTTGGTGGTTCATAGTTTGTCTCGTCTTCGCGTGAGGTGTCCTGCCCATTGCACTTTAGGCCTTCAATGCATTGTAATACATCTTATACTTTTATAATGTTTATTAGTATTTCGTTGGCTAATCTGTGGCTCAGTCTCACTCCTACTGTAGCCCTTTCTATCTTGTTTTGTGTTTTCGCATTTTTTCTATCGTGGATTCATTAAATGGCCAGGTCTTACACATCAGTTGAAAACTCGATACTGAGGGTATTTCGAACTTCGTTTGAGTTCTCCGATTAACTTCTGCGTCTTCTGTGTCTTCTTAAAGCATTAATTTTTGCTCCAAAAGATATTGTATGTATTGTTTGGTTAGTTCCACCTTATGCGTTCTTTATATCAGTTTGTTGATCATTTTCTTGAAGTCCGACATATTGGTAGCTAGTAGGACAATATCGCCTTCGAAACTTAGACGAAGGGTCGGTTCTGCAATGCAAGTATATACGTAGAATAAGCTATCCGAGGTATAATTGTCATAGTTTCCTTTGTTACAGCAATCGTTTCTAGGGTATTTATTCCCTGCATAACTTTATCCTTGGCTTGTAGAACCGGCCCTTAGACGGTATTCGCTGTTAATATTGATAGCCAATATTGTCGATTTCAGGTACTTGTAAAACGTTCGTGAAGAGTTTGTGGAGAATGTTTTCCTCCTGTCGAATGTATCTCTTAGTGTTTGTGGTTTTCTTTCTCAAATGTTTAGATTGGGATACTGGCGTTTTCGTAAAAATCATTGTTAGGTGTTTTATTTGTCTATAGTCGGTTCTGTATCTGTTTAAGGCATTGTTTATTGTCCATACTTCTACCGTATGAAAAACTGTGTGTCCTACAGTGCGGATATGACCCATTGTGCTGTACCCTTGTCTAAACTCCGATTGATCTTACATCGGAAATGCATATAATTTCTGGCTAAGGCATAGGTGTGCTAGTAGTGCCATTAGAAGATAGTCTTTGAGGTTGTATTTCTTGTGGATAAGAGTAACCTTGGAGTTCTTCCTCGCTTGGTGTGTTTTTCCTCCTACATTGACTAAACTATTTCTATCATTATTCCACCCTCTCCTGCTACCTTGCCGTCCCTCATTTGTTTAGCGTAGCCTTTATGTTCTATCTACTGACCGGTTGTATGTGGTATTTTCTCTGTGGTGTATCTAGTCAAGGTTTGTCTTTTGGCTGGGGTGTGGCTAAAGTTTCTATT
Source organism: Agriotes lineatus (assembly GCA_940337035.1). NCBI lineage: Eukaryota > Metazoa > Arthropoda > Insecta > Coleoptera > Elateridae > Agriotes > Agriotes lineatus. The sequence continues at coordinate 123,513,177 of OW679196.1, forward strand.
GATGACTGTTGGTATTTGTAGAACTGTTTCGTATTAATGTTTCCTTACCATTTATTCCATAAAGTCCATCGCTTATCAATTTCCAAAAGGCGTTTGACTCGGTCGAAATCTGGGCGTTAACAAACGCTCTCGTAAGGTGCAGAATCGAAAACCGGTATATTCAAGCAATTACAGACATGTATAGTCAAGCCAACACTGTTATCAAATTATCTGAAGACAAAAATCCAATCGAAATTAAAAGGAGAGTAAAACATGGCGACCCTCTTTCCCCCAAACTATTTACAAACCTACTCGATGACGTTTTCAACGAATACACATATCTGGGACAAAAACTGACAAAAGAAGAATTCAGCTTGCTCGGTCGGCTTTTGGAAAACTAAGAACAGTTTTCAAGGGACCCTTTACACAACACCACAAAACAAAGGTGTTCAATTAGTGTGTACTTCCTATCCTGGCCTATACTGCTGAGCCATGGGTGTTTACAAAAACCAATACAGATAAACTAAAAGTGGCCCAACGAAAAATGGAAAAAGCGATGCTAGGAATTAAACTTTAAGATAGGAAGAACAACGCTTGCATAAGAAGACGAACAAAAGTCTTCGACATAACAGAACGTGCAGTCACACTATAGTGGAGGTGGGCGGGACATCTCGTACGCAGAGAAGACGACAGATGGAGTAAAAGGACAACAATCTGGAGACCACGAACAGGCAAACGTGATAGAGGAAGACCTAGAGCATTTCATTGGACACGCATAGCACAGAATCGAACGGAGTGGAAATACCTTGAGGAGGCATATGTCCAAAATTGGAGTGGACAAGTATAATGCTGGACTATGATGATGATGATATCATTTATTGTATTTATGAAATAATTATGTGTTTCTGCACTTGTTTGTTTCCTGAAAGCTTTTGCTGTCTTATTTTGTTCCATCAATTCTTTGGTGATAATTTCATTGTACTCCTTAACGTCTTCTTTTACATTTATTTTGGTTTCTGTTCCACTCGTTTCATTTCATATTCTGTCATGTTTATCTTTTTCTGGCTTCGCCTTTGAAATAATAATAATAATTTTATTTGGTCTGTTAGGCTGCCTCATCTTTTTTGTTATTTTTCTTGTCGCTTCTTTAAGTTTGTCCCTGATCTGTTTGTTCATGACATCAACGTATATATTGATGTCGATGCAATTTTCTTCCAGAAATGTCTCTAAGTTGTTTAGTATTCTTCCTCGTGTTCGTATAGTGATCTGGAGCTAATTTTTAAGCGTTTTTTTTATTAATAATGTTCTTTCCAGTTTCGTATTTAAAGTTACTTTAGCTTTCAGCATCCGTTGATCACTTAACTATGTTTTAACACCATTACGTCAGTTACTATGTTTTTGCGGTTTACGATAAGTGACAACAGAGTCTGTTTCATTCTTGGTTTTCCCGTTAGGACTTTTCCACGTCCATTTTTGCTGTGCTCTTTTGTGAAGGAACTATTGCGAGGAGAAAATGCAAGGACAGTGACGAACGAAACAGCTATTGAGGACCATTTTGAGAAGAAACCTATATAATATTGAAACAGTGTAATACCCTACCGAAGAATCAGGAACACTATGTTGAATTTGTGTTACTGCTTTAACCTTTTGTGTTCTTCTCCAGTCAAGGGCTAAAAAAGTGACCATTCGTATATTAGATTATGTGATCTAAACTACTATAATTTTAAAGCTAAAAACATCTTAAACAAATATAACTATTTATACTTGATATTCAATGGTTACTAAAAAAGTGGATAACAAATAAATGTGTTACCACTTTTGAATATATTAGACCACCGTTTACCAAACTGTGGTACCCGGAACCTATCCGGGTGGTACAAAATTGTATTCCATAACAATAGCTATAGGAAACGAGTTCGGCTAGAGACTAAGTGATAGCCGACTCAGAGACAAATGTCAATTTAACATTTAGCAAGTTAAAACAATGGCTTTTAAAGTAAATATTTTCCTACTGATCGACGATGATAAAAATAATATAATGTGTTTACACTATTAAACTGATACTGTTCGTAAGAAACGTTAAGCAAAATTTTACGACAGAGTAAACTGTAAATGCAGTGCAACACTGTATATTACAATTTCAAGAATAAGGCTATAATTAAATCGTATTATTTTTCTCATAAAATCCATTTAAATGTTGATGCAATTTTCTTTATAAAGTATATGTACAGTTAAAGGCAGGCTGAACACTTCACGTAAATGGAAAACAAAATATAAACCAATTCTGCAAAGTCAATAAGAAAGTTTTAATACACTTTTGTTTACTTTAAACGCTTTTCGTCACTTCAGTAATGACTAGAAAATATTAAGCGCTTCTTCGTTTTCTCAGAACTCGATTTATATAAAACGTGCATACTGAAAAAATATTTTAATAACAGCGCCAAGCGCCATTTATGAAGCTACATTGAGCAAGTATTAGGAAACGTCTGCTTTGCTTCGTATCTTACGAAATTTGATAACTTGGAGCTGCTAAAACTTTCAAAAATATATTATAACGTTGTAATAAAGACAGATCAAAGCTACAGAAGGCAAAAGCTCACCCAGAGCAAACAGAGTGCTATATAAAGGAGCAAACGATTGCCACCTGTTATTAAAAAATTCAATACAGCGTTTCTCATTTCGCAAAGTTGGAAAAATCCGTAAAACTACAAGAATGTAATAATGTGAGCCAAAGTAGTAGAGCTTTTTCCGTTTCGATAATGCGGAGTAATCGCCAATTAATCCCGATAAGTTGCTGTCATAATGAAGAGCTCATGTTGGTAGATAACGCCAGTTTCATTAAAAAGAATAAATCTGAGTATAATTAAAAAAATTCAAGTTTTGAAACTTTATAAGATAATTTTTAACGGCCAATCTTTTATAATGAAGTTATGTTAGGTGAAATTGCTGCTGGCGTGGTTTCAAAATCGGGAAGCTTGTTTTGATTAAGTTTGTTTTAATAACGTCATCCAATTTAAAAGTAATTTTTGAACCGGGATTGTGCGTCAATTTAAATTAGAAAAGTTGTGTTTTAAGAAAGCGACTTATGCAAATTACGGCCAAACACAAGGCGCTTCTATTTTTAAACATGTGATTATGATTTATTTATGAGATTTCGCCATGGGAAATTTGACTGATTCGGCTACACTGCGAAATCTTGAGAAATGCCGCATACACTTCGAAAACTAGGTCGTGACAACCATCGCCGGTTAAATTTTCAAAGTTTGGGGGTATCGAAACTGGAGGCTAATTTCGATTTGAAACCGCCAAAGGATTATCCAACTCTAACCTAAATTTTATATTGAATTACTGCTTGTGTAGAAAATTAATTTGGAAACAATTTGCTTCCAAATGAAAAGCGCCACGAAAATTCAAAACCAAAGAGAGTTGGGAACTGCATTGTTTTTCCTGAAGTTTGAATTTTGTAAACACAACAGCCTGTGTGTCTCATTCAACAGCTCTAAATGTCAGAGTTGGTAATTTCGCAAAATCCAATTATTTTTGTGAGGTTTCAACGAAGTCGCTGCGGGGTGTTTTGCAAGTTTTAACAGCCAATCCCACTTTTCCTCGCACCACAACTACTTTAACTAATAAACTGCATAAATAGCACACATGTTTATTCGCACAAAAAATAATAAGTAAAGTCGACGTGTACCTGGTGTTGCATGTGCAGAGGAGCTCGCAGAAGCAGCCCTCTTCAACGAACTGAAGAACCCGCTCATGAGGGCATGCCTTCGAGTAACACACACTCATCACTACACTCTGCATATGACACTCTGTCTGCGGGAGTCAGATGTGTGTAAGCTCAGGCGAAAAACTTCACTAAAGCCCTACATTCCGTCCTTGCTTAGCACAAACCCGAGCGAGACAAAGCACCATTAGCGTTATCAAAAATATGCGTGGATTGTGGAAGTATTGATTAAACTCACGTTT
>OW679196.1:123517227-123575037 GCA_940337035.1 Agriotes lineatus
GTTTTCTGGAAGTTATTTAAGTTTAAATATCATCATTAATCATGACATCATTACTGATGTGTTGTGATTCAGCATCATTTATACATTCAATGTATGAACACTACCCTTTACTAGTGCTTTCCAGGTTTCCCTGTGCTGGGCCATTTCCATAGCGCTGCCGAGTGATTCGTGTAGCACTCTTTTTGTTATGTCTGACCACCTCAGAGGAGATCTTCCTCTTCGCCGTTTACCGCATGGTTTTCCCTGGACGATGGTCTTCTCCATATTATCTTGACGGCGAGCAATATGGCCCAGGAATTGAAGTATTCTCGCATAGACAATACCGGAGAGTCTTTGAGGTGGTTTTATTTCATCTAGCACTGATGCGTTTGTTCTTCGCGCTGTCCAGGGAATACGGAGCATTCTGCGCCAACAATACATCTCGAAGGCATCAATCCTTCGTCTGTCAGCCTCGCACACGGTCCATGTTTCCGCTGCGTATAGGAAAACTGGAAACACCATGGTTTGTACAAGTTTTATTTTAACACTGCGGCTGATGTTTCTGTCGGCCCAAAGTCGGGATAGTTGGGTCATAGCTGTTCTGCCCAACTGGATTCTGCGTCTAATTTCTGTTCCACAGTCACCGGAGTTGTTAATAAGAGAGCCCAAGTAGATCATATGCGAGGCTACTTCGCACTTGCCAATTCTGCGAATTTCTGGGTGGTGGTTATGTTCCCGTTCCACTATTAATATTTTTGTTTTATTATAGTTGATGCTCAATCCATATTCACTACTCACATCTTCTAACCTCTGTAAAAGACTTTGTATTTCCTCTGCACTTTCACCAAGCAGTGTTGTATCATCGGCGAACCGCAAGTTGGAAATTCGTCGTCCACCGATTAAAGCTCCACCATCCCAGTTTTCCAAGACTATTCTCATAATGTATTCGGTGTATATATTAAATAAAAGAGGCGAAAGCACACAGCCCTGCCGAACGCCTTTTTTAATTGGACAATTGTTGGACAATACACCATTTATTTTTACCACTGCTTTGCTTTCTGAATATAGTCGGCGGAGAATTTCTACCAAGTGCAGTGGGGTGCCCATTTCTCTTAAAATTGACCATAATTTGTTCCAGTTTACATTATCGAATGCCTTGGAGTAGTCTACAAAGCAGATATATAAAGGGGTATAGTACTCGTTTGCTTTCTCGATAAGCTGTCTGATGTTCAAAATCTGTTCGCGAGTACCTCGCCCCTTCACAAAACCTGCCTGCTCCTGAGGTATCTGCCAGGATAGAAAGGAATTGAGACGTGCTTGCAGAATATACAGCATGACTTTGCTGGCATGTGAAAGCAAAGCTATTAAGCGATAGTTGTCACAGACGCTGGTGGAACCTTTCTTATGTAAGGGAATAATAACAGAGGTCAGCCAGTCATCTGGCCAAATGCACGTTTCCCATATTTTCTGGCATATAACAAGTATCTCTCGCTTTCCTTGCTCATCAAGAAGATTGATGGTCTCCGCTGGTATGGTGTCAATACCAGGCGCTCTATTTTGAGCCATACGATTTATGGCAGAATCTACCTCTTCAGGTAGGATTGTTGGTTCGGTTTCGAACCCTTCAAAGTTGATACGTATGGGTGTTTGAAGGGGATCATCATACAGACTAGCGCAGTACTGCTGCCACACCTTTAGGGTATCGATAAAGTCGCATGTTAAGTTGCCATATTCATCTTGAATCGACCATGTTGAAGGTTTAAATTTTCGAGTAATCTTTTTGATGGTTTTGAAAATTTCGCGGCAATTACCTCTTTGGGCGTATCCTTCAACATCCTTACATAGATTGGCGTAGTATGCGTTTTTCTCATTTCGACATCGATGCTGAATGAGTCTGCTAAGCTCTCTATACTGATTTTGAATATAGTTGTCTTGTAAGCCGGTCTGTTTTAGTGTCCTTCTTTGTTGTATGATGGTAAGAGTTTCATGTGACATCCATTTCTGATTTGGTTTGTTTACTTGTGCAGGCTGAGATCTTTTGATAACAGCATTGATACGATCTTTGAGGTTATTCCATAGTTCATTCATGCCTAATTTTGGCAGCCCACCGTGTGAGGCCTTGTGGGGCCTTGTGGCTCCTTTGTTCTCGTCAACGCGCCTAATTTCGGTGCTCCAACGCCTGGAGCCTATTGGTGCACGACAACGCCCGACCTCATTTTGGGGTTTTCTTTTTTTTGCGTTGTGTGTCTTAATTTTGGCGCCCAATGTTTTTTTTTTCGTCATTTCGAAGTGGTATGGACTGGTAAACCGTTTTTTTTTCTTAGTAGAATATTTTACCGAGCTTCTTTTCTTGTTTTCTATTTGTCTTTTCTTGTTTTCTTCTGTTTTCTATATGCCTTTTCTTGTCTTTTCCTGTTCTTAGTTTATTTTCATTAGTTTTCTTGACCGTGTATATGTTTTTTCTTAGTTGTCATTTGTCTTTACGTTTCTTTTCTTGTTTTCTATATGTTTTTTCTTGTCTTTTCTTATTTTCTATTTGTAGTTTTGTGTTTTCTTGTTGTTTATCGCCTTTTTGAGTTTTCTTTTTGTGTTTTTCCATGTCTTTTCATATTTTGAGTATCTTTTTCGTCATTTTTACCGTCGTTTCTTGTTTTTCTTAGCCAGTTCATACTACCGAGATCTCTTGTTGCACTTAGTGCAGATTTTATCCCGTATTAGTCGGATTTAGTACCAGATGTTGTTGAGTGAAAGTACCGACCTTGTTTTTTTTTAAGTCTTTTCGAAGGCTTAGTGGGAGTTTCGATTCCCTGTCGTTTATATTGTTTAGCCTTGGGCTAAGTTGACACTTTTGTTGTACCGAACTGACGTTTGTCAATTTTGACGTTCACGTTATCGAGGTTTACCGATTTTGACGTTGATGATTACCGATTTTGACAATTTTTCTTTTGCTATCGTTTGGTGTTGTGCCGCGTTGATTTTTGGTGAGCAGGTTGGAATTCATTTTCAGCTTCATCACTGCGTTTTAGTTTGTTGATCAGTTGTGGATTGTTGTTGGTGTGCTTGGGGAGATTCGCTCGTGCGGTTATTACGTCCCTCAGGCCATCTTCTTAGTTGGTTTGACGTAGTTATTTTCGTTGGCCTTTATCTCATACTCATTATCATCATGTACCGCCCAACCTGGTTTACCGACTTCTTCGTGGACACCCCTAACAGTTATCGCAGTGTTTTGTACACTTACCGTTAGCATTTAACGAGTCTTTACCGCTGGTCGGAATGCTTCGTACTTGTTGACGTTTTGTTGTCATTTACCGTACCCTTTTTGTCTGATGACGTCATGTTGTCAAGTATCGTGTTCTTTGTGAACAGTTTCGTTGAAGCTTCTGAGCTTTGTGTGGCGGTAATGGCCTGCTGTCCGCATGAGGTTTCTTGAGTGGAAAGATTTTGAGTAATTAAAGGTCTTTGACTTTTTTTTGTAGTGATGCCCTGTTGTTTTCGTGGCCTAGCGCTCTTTTACCGTACCGTTGGCCGTCGCCATTTTCAACCACCTATGTGGGATTACATAAAGAGAGCGTGTTTCTGGTCATTTTGTTTCGTGCGGACCCTGTCGTCGTAAGGTAGTCCCTTTGGGCCGCATGGAGTTCTGAAAAGGATTTATTGGGCATGCGTTATCGAACGCCTACACCCTTGGAGACTTGGTTCTTCTGGATTTTCTTTTGGTGTTCGGTGTTGGAGTCACTTTCGAGCTCGCACTTTGCGGTTTAATAGTCGACTTGGCTCCGGCATCGGCATTGATTGAGGATTTCGGTGGACTGAGTTTTTCCTATTACTGATTATGACTATTTTTGACAGTTTCTGTCACAACCATTTCCCTTTTTTTTTTTTGGTGGTTCATCCTCTTCTCTTGGGTACTCATACCAGTTGTGGGATCCACACAATGCGCCGATCTCGTGACGCGCAGCGTGCCCTCTTCAGGTAACCCTTGGGAGGGACTTTTGGACTTCCATTTCTATACCCCCCCCCTTCCTGTGTTCTTTTGGAACGGTTGGTCGGAAGTGTCCACAGGTGTAAGACCTATTTTACCCGATTTTGATCCAAACAATATACGTATTTTCTACTGGCGTATCCAGTCTTTCTTCTTCCTCTTCTCCCTTCCCACCTTTGCACCCTATCTGGTGGCCAGTGTGCGTAATCCCTTTGGGGGTGCATTCTATCGTATCGAATGTTTTTTTTTGTTTCGTTCGTTTTTCGTTGTTGCGTTTTCGTTTGAGTTTTCGTTACGTTGTCGCAAAATGCCTCGTTGTTTTATAAGAGACTTCGGGGAACTCTCTTTCAAGTAAGGGGAGTGTTAAGTCATTTTGCTGTCGCAGACGCTTAATCGCATTTCACGCCTTTAGTTAGGTCATTTTGGTATTTTAAATAGCCACCTAGGCTTTAGGGCAGCGTGCCCGTATGCTAAGCCCTTTTAGTTCTTTATTTGGCTCCATCGCCTAATTTCAGAATCACGATTTCGCACATATTTAGCCCCAGAAGCAGTATTTTTCGTCGGTTGGAGCTCCCCTCTGATGGCGTTTTTTTTTTCGAATTCCGAATCTTCTAGAAAGCACGCTGTTGTGGCGTGATACCATCGTGGTCCGCATTGGTTTGCTTCATTTTGTCGCCTTGCGATTGGCTGCCAAGGTTTAGTCACGTGGGGACGCGGCCAAGGTGACCTTTGCCAACGCTTCCCTTTGGGGATTCAGCCGAGAGCGGTCGAACGAACAAGAGGTCGCGGAGTGTGTGCTTTCGTGCGGCGCTTCCGCCCTTGGCGGGGGCGTCAGCCCTTTTTCCCGTCAAGTGCTGTTTCAGCAATCATGTGATATACTGTTTCGCCTTAAGTGGCAGTTGTCCGCAGCCCGTTGCAGAGCACGCTCGTGTGGTGGTTGTGAGTCGGAGTTTTCGAATTGTCTTCGGCGTAGTGTGGGTGTTTTTGAGCCCAGTTCCTGCTTCCGTAAGTAAGGGGTCGTGCCCCCTTCATCTCGACCTACGAGGATTTGTTCCGCAAAACGAAAGTGGCCCATTTTGTTTCGTCGTCCCGTTGCACGCGTCTTGACGCGTCTCCCGTCGCCATTAAGGCGGTTGTGCATTCACCCCTATAGCCGTTGTAACATCGAAGGTACCTGCCACCTACGACTGCAGCCTGTCGCAACTCAACTGTACCAGGCTCCCTCGCCGCCTACGCATTAAGGTATGTGACTTTAACCTGATTACCGCTGTGAACGCGAGTGCTAATTTAAGTCTTCGCTGTCCGCCGCATATTCGTACTCATTACTGCGCTAGTGCATTCATTCAGACTTGCAGACTGTTCATGCCGCGAGTGCTAATTTAAATCTTCGCTGTCCGCCGCATAAGGCGACGCGCATATTTGTACTCATTACTACTTATTACTGCTCGTTACTGTTCAACATCTGTCGTTAAGTTTAGAGCGCGCGTGCCAGCTGGTGCCCTTAATTATAGGTTAAGTATAGATATAGGGCGACGCACTCTGCTGCCCCATTGTAACCCGAAGTTCAATAGATGATTGGTTAGTTAAGGGAACTATTGTTTTGTTTCGACTTGTGCATGTTCTGTTACAGATAGACGCCCCCTTCATTGTACTGTTTATTTTACGACGGAACGAGGAAGCTTTGAGCGTGCAGGTGGGTGAGACAGCTGTGTAGTCGCGGTCGGATTGACACCTAATTACAATCCTTGCATAAGGCAATCCCGAAATTGTTATTTGACCTTGCAACTCTTGAGTAATCCTATTGGCGGAGTATTTTGCATGCTTCGCTCCCGTCTAACCGTCCAGGCCCGGTTAGCCGGGTTAAGACAGGCTTGGTGGCGCCCTCATGATTTCGACATACCCTGTATATATTATGCCACCACACGCTTGCCCAGAACGTATCGTGTGACTCACGCTCGACTCCCTGAGCGTTCCAGCCGTGGCCTATTAGCCTATTTCGAACCGATTTCAGGGCAAGTGTGCCAGTTTTTCAGGACTGATTCCGTGGTGCGATGCTCACCTTGGGTGGGTGTCGTAAAGTTCTTTTAATACCGTAACAATTTGCTTGATCTTCAATACCTTGACATTTATTTGACATGATATTTATAATTTCATCGGCTTAAGGCTAAATAACGATTTTCTCTCATAGTTAGAAAAAATATTGTATAAAAAACGTTAGGAAATGCGATTTTGAGTAACTTATGTGACTTTGGGGAATCCCGCTGAGCTCGTCCCGCAAAACACCACGTGTTTCACAAAACGATCCATTTCCGAACTGGTGTTATAAATAGATATAACTTTTTAAAACGGTTGCAAAAAAAGTTGTTTGCGAGCAATCGGTATTTATACTCACTTTTGATTTTGTATTTATTTTTATTATATCCTATTATGTTACTATGATAATAACTCCTTAGCAACGAGTTGCATTAAGATGCATTTAACAGCACTTAATGTTGTTAAGAAAAATAACATACCGATACTTTTGTAGCATTTAATCACATGTTGGCAGTACTGACGTGTATTATTAGTAACAATGTGAGTTTATGTCAAATTCGATGTTAGTAGGTTTTGTTTGTTATTTGACACATACTGACACAAAACTTAACCTGCTAATCTCGAATTTAACATAACCTGACAGTCGTACCAACAATACACTATATGGCTCGCTCTCGTGTCATTAATAACAATTTTTTCTATTTTTTTAAAAAGATTAGTATTTTAGGATAAACTAAACCGTGTTACGATATACGTAACGTTATCTGCTTTCTACATTACTTGAGAATTTTAAAGAACATTCAAACTATTCTCGCGTAATGTAAAAAGCTTGATAACATTACTTGCATGGTAAATTACTATTATGTATAACACAATACGGTGACGTCCACGAGAGAGAGGCCCCGCGTTGGTTAGGTAATTAACACAATATGGAGACGCTCTCGCTTCCGCGAGGCGTGGCCGCGGTTAAGAATGGCTTTTTTAGGGCCATTGCCAAACTAGCTCAACGAAAGACAACGATTGGAGCTCCTGTAGGCAGATCATGTTTATGCATCTGTTTATTTTAAAATTAATATTAATATGTACAGAGTTTTATAACGTTAATCTAGAGATAAAAATTCAAGTAAGATGTGTATGATACGAGTGGCCAGGTGGAGGGTGTCTCCATGGGCAAGAAGCTGATGGGGGCGGTCGGCCTGGAGGCAGGAAAACTTTGGCCAGAACTTTTTGAAACTGGGGCTCGCATCTCGGCGAGGCCCTTTGGGGGCGGGGCGTTGTCCACGTGCTGAATGACCTGGGGTATCATGACACACCTCGGCGGCATGCAAGGAGATGCGGCGGAGACTTGGGGCGTTATGGCCGTGGCCAGAGACATCGACGGCGGAGCGGTGCGAAGCCGGGGCGTTTATCCCTGGAGCGCGAGCTCAGGCGAAGTCTTCTTCGTAGCGCGTAGTTCCTGGATTCCTGGACAGACCTGGTGGTGACGTGGAGCCGGACGTTTGACAGCACACTCCAAGTGCAGGCTACTGCAGCGAACCTCGATCTTGGTGATGGCGGGGGGCGAATCCGGGCGTCACGTCGGCTGTCCATACTTCTCATCCTCGATGAGCTGTGACTAGGCCGCGCTGGAAGGCGCGGGCTCTAGGTTCTCTGGAGGCGTTTGGCATCACGTAGCTTTCAGCTACGAGAGGGGGTGCGCGGCTACAAGCGTCTTCTGCGGATGCTGAGGTGGCGGAGACAATGGGCTCCCTCTATGGAGGCGGTTCCGTGGATGGTTGCGGCGTCGGCGTTGTCGGGCTCCTCCAGGGCTAATTGAGGTGCTAGCCCTGGAGAAGAAAGAAGTTGATCCGAGAACAGAGTTCAATCAGATGTATCTTTAGCTCCCGGTTTGCTCTTTATGAAGCGAAAACCACCTCCCCCCCTTTCCCCCGGACTGTAGGTTTTTGAGGTCGTAAACTAATACGCACAAGCTGGGGAGAATTTTGGCGGCTTTAATTAAGTTTTGCTCTCGCGCTATTAATCGCGCGCGATGATTTTTCTAATGTTTTTATCGCTTTTCTGGCGTGAAAACGCATCGAATGATATCTCATATGCCAATGTTTGTATTATTTTCACGGCGTTCTATCAATTATGCGTAATTTACTTCTTATAGGATTTGCGAGCGGCCGTTGAAGTGCTAATTATGTGTAGGGTATTTTCCTATAAGGCTTGCGGGCGGTTGTTGTATTGTTAATTATGAGTAATGTATTAAGCTTCGAGAGCGTTGCATCTCCTGGTATTTCGTTTTATTCCGGCATATTTATTTTGTGGGCTGGGTTTTATTTTAAAATTGTTGAGTTCTCACTGAACTAGGTCAGGGAACCTTTGTTTCTGGTTCGAGCGGTGTTGTGCTTTATTGGACGCGTGCCCTTGTCGGCCTGTTTTGTTTATGACACTGTTTACTTCCTATTGCTGAAATCGCAAGTGTTCAGATTTCTGCTTGCTGTTTTTATTTAGCCAAAAAAGTTAAACGGCTGGAATGGCTTGCTTTTCTGCTCCGCGAAAAAAATGAACGCAAGCTCCGAGGGCGTTACTCACATGTGATAAATTTTTAATTGAGCGGCGATCTGACGAATGAGAAGCGCGGCTCTTTATTACATGTGTGACTCATGTCATGTTTATTATTCTGGCTATGAAACACACCATATAAATTATTTCTCGTGTAAAACATATTTTATTTTATAGCTTTTTAGTTCTGTTTCGGTTCCTTGATTGGTTAAAATCTGAAGCTGAATTTTCAAACAAAAGCCATAGGTCCTTGAGTGGAGGTTCACTACGTTCACGGCAAGTGTGTGCGTGTAAGTGAACGTAATTCTTTAAAGCAAGCATGTAACGTGTGTAAAAGTGAGTGAATACTTACTCACGCCCACATTTCTAGTTTACGCAGTAACTCTAAATAACTGCTGTTAAATTGTTCAAACCAAAGTGATTTATTTAATTTAATTTAATTTGCACTCAGCCAACAGCCGTTAGGCCAATTACAGGCGTCGCTGTGCAGTTATGAGGACTTCCAACCCCACTAACGACTGCCATGATGTTGTATGACCGCCGGGACCAACTTTTTTCAGTGATAGCCGCACCGCTAGGCGCCGAGAAATACAGCCGTGGAACTCCCATCCAAGTTCTGACCAGAGACAGCGTTGCTTAACTCTGCTGATCGAACGTGGGCGCTTGTTCAAGCTACGCCACTCGGGACCCATTATTGAAGCTAATTGAACAGCAACGTGCTCCTTTGTTTTATAGATTCAACATATTGTATTCAAAAGGTTGTTAAAAGGTCATTTAATGGAACGTACTATTTAAACAGCTTGATTTATCTAAAGTAACGATAATAAAGCTTTCTTCTGTAAATCAACCGATATGTATACAGAACGACAATAATCAGTAATGCGGTTGTCATCAGAGTTAGAGAGATTAATATTTCAAAAACGTGGTGCATACTTCTATTGAAAAAAATATACTAGCAGCAAATTTGATCAGTCCTGCCAACTATTAGAATTGAGAATTTACCAAGTCACTTTAAATGTACCTATTTGGAATATAGCTAGAGAGTGCTGCAAAGAAAATGTCATAAATTAAGAAGTATAATACCCAAATTATGGATAAAAAGCATTAAAAATAAATTATTAATGCAAACCACATTCAGGATGTTTCTAAAACGTTGGTGCACCGTCTAGGATAGTACCCTACACATAAAAACAGAGTGATAATATAGCCAAATATATTACAGTAAAGTATGCACCCTTAAGAAGCTACCAGCCTGTGAATTTAAACTTTTATTTCTGGAATCGTTTACATCTGAAACTTCTCATCTAACTGAATTCAAACTTCGCATGGTATAGTTTCATTAATTTTCTTAAAGCCTCATCTAATTTAAATTATTTCTATGTCTAGGAGACGCTGGCTACCCTACTTCACTTTGTGAGAAGAATATCCCCCTAAATGGTGTCCCCAACACTCTGTATAGCTAAGGTACTATATTTATACGAGAAAGCTTGTCCGCCATTTTGAGTTCCTGAAAGTGGCGGCAAATTCAAATTCTAGTTACTTTCAATTAACATACGGTAAGTCGAAAAAACCACGATCATGTCATTTAATTGTATCCGTCTTTAAAAAGACTGGTTTGTAAACAAATAAAAGGAAAGCAGAAAAAATCGGAACGAAAACACTCTTAACTAACACGCACGTGGTTCAAACTAGAGAACTTTACTTAGTTCAAACAACAGTGACGAATGACAGAACTCAACAGAACTGACATATACAGTTGACAGCACAGAACAATACCTACACACTGTATATAGATTTAAATAACCATACTTGGATAAAGACTGTAATTATAATTAGCATCGTAATGGAATGTACCAAGATTTAAATCAGCGTGCAGTGTTCGTCTGGATCGAGCAGTGCGTACTCGAACGGTTTTCAGTTTTGTTTGGTTGACAGACGACAGAACGCACAATTACCGGTCAGCCCAGCCAACGGCTTCTGACACAAAATCTAGTGGGATAAGCTTGCCTGGTCTATAAAGCACTCTAATGTGAGCGACAAATCTGATGAAAATAGAAAAATCTAGTATTTTATTTGGAAACAAAATGCATATTTAAACGGTACTGTATCATAACATATTAAATATCAAACAAGAAATTTAATTACAAGTTGTTATTATAATAACTTACTGATAATTTTTCCAGGTTTGCATAATAGTCTCTCTATTTTTTGGTTAAGATAATGCTATATAACGAGGAAATGCATTACAAAGCTATAAAGGATATCTAAAGTGCAGTAAAATCTAAAAAAAATGGAATATGATTAAACTTAGGTATGATCAAATAGTTATTTATACAACGAATAGCTAAAGTGCCACTTTTTTGCACGCGTGAGAACATCTAGCAAGTTTAAAAAAGAAGCTTTAGATACAAGTTGTATACGTAATTGTTTCAACTACCACATATTTATGCTAAAAGAGATTGCAAAACGTCAACGTAATTTCAAATTCAGAACTCAATAAAAATCATGTTAGATCTGCTTTCATTGTTTTAAATTGAAAACTCACCATATTTAATAAACAGTTTTGACAGAAGTGTGCAATAATATTTTTATTGCATATTATGCAATAACAACATGCTTTTGGCATATGGCAAGTGTCAAATAATAGCCTCCTTTAGGAAATGGTAATCGAAAAAATTATTTTCACCTAGTATGGCTTTATGGAATATTTCCTAATTTATGAATGCAACTACATTTATACTTAAGTGTCAAACTTATAAACATTTGATTTTTAAGTCATTCATAGTTGGATTCATAAATTAGGAAATATTCCATAGCCATTCCAGATGAAAATAATTTTTGATCATACTATAGCTCAACCTGTCCGTCGTAAGACGGACTTTCTATCTCTTTCTCCTAATGCCTATAGTTTTTGTTCTTTTACGACGTTAATTATTTCTTCTGGCCTGGGTGGTGCATCTACTTTCCACGTGTTTTTTCAGTATCCTCTCTTCACATCCCATTCTAGACAAAATTATTCAGTGTGTTTTATTAACTATTTGGTTCAATTCCTGTAATAAAATTATTCCTATAACATAAAATCGCTGCTCTCTTTCTTTCTTTCTATCTTTCTATGTTTGATCGCTATCTCCTCCGAAGATACTAGACCGATTAAGTTGAATGACGCCTTAAAAGTTTGCTAATTTTTAGACTTATATCGTAGGCCGGTTTCATTTTCAAAGAAAGTACGAAAAAGTTTTAATTTAATTAAATTCTCTAAACAGCGGAGCGGGGCGCCTGTCGCCGTGGGCTACGGTGTGACAGCTGCTGTCGCCGTCTGCTATTAGCTCGGGTGAACACCTATGTTCATATATCAGTATAGCGGCGCATTATTCAACAACCCAGGTTGGTCCTGAGGTAGAGTGCTCGTTTGCGACGCAGGCGGCCCGGGTTCGATTCCCGGCCGATGCATCTTTTTTTTTAATTTATATTAATGAATCTCTCTTAAATTAGCGAACCGAAGCGTAGTTCGGGTGATTCACTAATAAGTAATAAATGTGACACCATCCTGTAATAGTGTAGCGGTAAAATATGCACCATTGCCGTTAGATAGCGCTGTAAATGGATACAGAATAGAGTTCTTCTATATAGTTAAATAAGAGTTGAGAAAATGTAGAAATTTATTGCGATCAGTGGATCACACGCGTCGTGTATTTGAATACTTATCACTACAGAAACAGTTCCGCATTAATCAAATTTGAAAAATTGTTCATTTAAGTAAAAACTTATCAAACTAATTTGTGTTTTTTACAGCGTTCGTTAAACAAGACATGTAAAATTGTCCTTGCAGTACTACTCGAATAATATTTAGAGCTGCATTTAATCTAAGCTGAACCTACAGTGTCTGAAATTACGCGTTGAGGCATACTTTGCTGCAAAAATAAATCTGACTATTCAATTCACCTGTCATCTGTCAAAAAGTGACCAATGAGAATCCAGAATTCTGACGTTTCCTGACTGATCAAAAAAATATCAGTGGATATATCTTCCTAGAAGGTATTCAAGTGACTATTTTAAACAAATGTCATTTTTATTAGAAAAAGTCAATATTAGTGTTCTGTTACTATAGAAATTGCGTAGTTTGTTGCTAGATTTACTAAAAATTAATTTGAAAAAGTAGTTTGGTTCATTAAATAGTCCCTCGAATACCATTCTTAGTCAAAGTTAAGTAGATTATTTTTGCGGTGGTATCACTACTCATGTCCATTGCGCTTGGGATTAGGACTCGTGCTGGCGCACTCGTCCTAATCGTACCAAAGCGCAATGGATATTCGTGACACCACTACAAAAATAGTCGACATAACTTTGACTACTCATAGTATTATAAGTGAAAATTCCTAAAAAGAAAGAGCAAAGAGCAGCTTGGATCAAAAATATAAAACTAATAAACTGGACACCAAATAGTACAGCCAAAGTTTGCGAAATCAATTTTAATGACAAGCAGTGGGAAAAAAGCGCGTGGATGGTAAAATAAAATTAAAAGGTTCCTACTTTGTTTTCATATCATACGGCAATATCTGAAAATGAAATTTCATTTAATCCTAAAGATGACATTTCCTCTGAACCTTTATTTAGACCTTGCTTTGAAGACAGAAAGAGCAATAAACAGGAATCTCCCACCGAAACCACTTATGAATTCCCACACAAAAGCAAAAATTGCGACTTTCATTTAAAATTAATAGTCCGCATTCACGCACAAATCAATACTTTACAAAAATTTACAATTACAATAAATTACACACTGAAAAGAGTAAAAACGAGATATTCTAAAGCTTTAGATTTTTTTACTAAAGACCAGTTGGAAGCATTAACACACAAAATTCATCGTTTTAGGAAATGTTCAGAAGAAACGATCACAAAATCTTTACACATTAAATTTACATGTGGGATATGCCGCTTTGCAATAAGTGCATTTCACTCCACCTTCCATACGTTCCTTGTTTATATTTGCTATTTGCTGTATCTGCCATACGAAATGTGCATACATATTTTAGTTTCTTAACACGTGTTACTCATTTGTGATATAACCATATTCATATGCTATGTTTTGGGTGCTTTAAAGCAGGGGTAGAATTTCAAAAGGTTTTTTTAGATAATACGATCTAGTGATTTTAGATTATGATTTCTGCGCATGCATGCATGATGACGTGTATGTTTTCTCAACTCTTATCTAACTATATACAGGGTTTTTACTAGTGATGGGCTTATTCGAATGAAAAATAACCGGTTATCCGGTTATTGAAATAACCACTGTAACTCGGTTTTCGTTCCAAGTATTCGAATGAAAAATAACCTCATCTTGATACGTACTACGTGCCGTATCTCAGCGACCTGCGAATGATCGAAATTCTGTAAATAATACGTCATTCAGAACCATAAGCAAGGCAGATGGTACTGATTGACCCAAGTGAGGCTCGCGGCTGCTTGTTGATGTTATTAAGACATTTGAGACTCCCAGTCAACCGGTTAAATTTATGGGGCCGTTCCTATTAAAGATAACGCTCTGCTGAGTATGAGATTTGCCGAAGCTGTGTTGGTATTAATTTATAACGGCCTAAATTTTTGCTTCGAAACGCTGTTGATTATGCCTAATAAGGGATAAACAGAAAGCGAAATAAGATTTTCTAATATCGTAACATATTTATATTTAATTTTTAATAACGAAGCAGTCGATGCCCATCCGTCGTCATATGATATGAAGAAGTGGATTTCGATGTTTAAAATTTTAAGTGTGCGTCCTTAGAACCGCGGCAGGCTGAAAGTAGATAAATTATGGATTCTAAAATATACCGGTATGATGTGCAAGCGAAAAGGGAAGGGTGGCTACTAGAGAATTTTAGGAACTAAAAATAGATTCAATAGATACTCTGTATTCGCATATTTATAATTTCTTTATGATTAGTATTGATATAGCTATTCTCAATGGTTTAAACTCCTTAGAAATCAAATAAAATTCATTAATACAATTATTATAATTAACGATTAACTGAGTTCCTCTGCTATCTGCAAGTTACGGTGCCGATGCAGATGACGGTGAACCGCCAACCGGCAAACCACCAACCGGCGAAATCGAAACGAATCGAGAGCCAAAATTTATTCGAATGATTATTCAAATAATAATTCGGTTATTAATATCATTCGAATGCAAATAATTGGGTTATGAAAATTGTCCGGTTATGACCATCACTAGTTTTTACCGTGACCCATGCGCCCATCCCGAATCGCTGGTTTAAAAATTTCCGTTAATAACAAAGCGCATTGAAGCAAATATTTGAATACACTTACACTCTTGGATTGAAAATGTACGAATTTACATTAATAATTTTATATAGCAGTACATATAGGGTGTTGCGAAAGTCAACCATGCCATATTTTTGTACAAAATTGTTTTGTCATATGTCATATTGATCCTGTTGCTGTTATACAAACCGCTTACTGCTCTTGACATGCAAAATTTCACCTGCGATGCGTTTAATGTAAACCTATCCTGTGTAAACGTTGCCGGCCAGTCCTGAGAATGATCAATATCTCAAATTATATTTACAAGGGGTGCGACCTATCGTACACTGCCCAGTGCTTGCTGTTCTGCTAACCCACCGTGACACGGACACCAAAGAAAATTTTGTGCCAATGCCGTTAGATGGCGCTAAAAGATGTAATCCCGATCGGGGACGAAGTTCCATCCGTGACCATGATGCGTAAGGCACACACGCACGCAGCGTCACTCGCTTATATACAAAGTGCTTCGAAGTTTGCAACCACAGACTTTATGATAGATGAAGAAAAAGTTCGTTCACGTTTTTTTAATCGACTAATACTTTTCGAATTATCGTAGTCTTGAAAATCTAAAAATGGCAGAAAAACAGTCTTCTATCTCAATTGTAAGCGTATTATTAGAAAGTTAAAATAAATCCTCGGCAAATTTCTAAACACAAAGGAAGATTTAAATATAATTATAAAAAATAATTACAAAATGCATTCTAGTAGACATTTGCGTATACATTTGCATAATCTCGGGTGTTTTTTACAAAACACGTGGTCCTGCAAGTCATTAAAATTAGCCACAGGTGATTTCTAGACCAGAGATTTTATGCCCATAAAAAGGTCGCATGACGGTAGATCGGGCGAACGAGGCGACCAGGCAATTGGACCGCCTCTGCCAATCCAGGTATTTATCATGCAAAATGAGGCCTCTCTCCATCGGGCATAAATATCATATGATGGCGCACATCTAGAGATCCTTTATTTAGAAATTCCAAGAGATTTTGTTGCTTGATATGCAAATAATTCTTTAGCGTTTTCGCAGCTTGGTACAATGTGGATAAAATAAATCGGGTGGATGTAATCGATGAAAATTAAAAAATAGAAGATCAGGCTTACCAGTAGATCACATAACTGTCCATACATTTAACTAAAGCGATGTTGATTATTTCTAACTTTCGCTGAATGTCTTTCCCCTGTTTTCAAATTTCAAAATCACGATAACTCGAAAAGTTGTGGTCTAACCGAAAAATAGCAACAAACTTTCTCGTTAGTTTTTATCGTATTACATCAATACCATAAAATGGGTGGTCTCTTTTTTTGACTTCGGAGGCTTTCACGGCCATTGTCATTAAGTAACAAACGACTTCCGGGTTTGGACCATGTCATGATTGAGATCAAAGCCCACTTGCGTAAGGGGCTTCATCAAGAGGAAAAGCAAAAGAGCGTTGTAACTCAACGTGTAAACCACGCCAGAGGCGAAACTCTTCTAACGATCGGAAGGAGAAAGGCGCCTTTCTCCTTCCGTTTGTTACTTAATAGCCTCTTCCTTTCTTTGGATGCATGTATGTATGTATTTTTGTTCGCTATCTCCTCCGAAGATACTGGACCGATTAAATTGTATGACAGCTTCAAATTTTGCTAATTTTTAGACTTAGATCGTAGGCCGGTTTTTATGAACATAGATAGAGCTGGGGTCGAGATATTTCGATAAATTGTATTTATCGTCCGATTTGGCTCATATTCAGAATATATGCTAGTTACGTGGAAACAAATATTTTTACAAAAAATGGACAAGATAGGTGGCGCTGGAGTAGAGATATTTATGGTCTGATTTGGCTGATATTCAGAAAATGTGTGTACAAAACCAAATTATTTTTGAGCAGAACAACGCTTGCGAGTCAGCTACTTTTCCTATAATCCGTGTGGGCAAATTTCTAAACCCTGTATATATGATATAAAATTATGTTCTGGTAGAAAATAAACCTATAAATTGACATGAGGAAAACACACTAAGTACCAGTGCAATTTATACATTATAATACGAATTAAACAAAGCTGGATTTGTAGCATACTTAATAATAGTTATATATACAACAAATGCAGAAAGTGGGCGATACTTGCACGCAATGTGAAAATTGCCCAACGACGCCGAAAGGCTGAATTGGACAATACATCACGTGCCATAACATTTTTGCACGTGTTCTATTTTTCTACAATAGTGCAATAATAACTAAAAACCGTTTAATAAATTTTGGCGGAGGGTAATACAATTTTTATTGCACTATGTGCATTAAAGTGGCACTTTATACACTCACAACGATTGTAACTGTATACTATTGTAGAAAGAACAATTAAGTAAACTATATTCACAAGAAAATAATATTTGCATATGGAACTTGAAACAGGCAACCCTTAATAAAAATAGTCGTTAAATCATAATAGTTCTTTTGGAGACATAGGCGACATAAATATTTTATTTTTACCGTTCTGTTTCTTCACACCGACTATTATATAAGATTTATTAAAAAAAACTTTTGAAAGACATTTTTAAAGCGTACAATTCAGTTTGTAATTTATTTTCAACATTAAATTGGTTAAAATCGTGCCTTCATAATGACACATTACGCATATAAAGGCAAAAAAAATTCAGTGCTAATTTTATTTACTGAATTGTAAAAACGCATTTCTCTTTTTTCTATAAGTGTACGTGTAAAAGTTTTAATTACGTTTAAGACATTCTAAGATAGAACATACGTATTATAACCGTCAAATTAAGGCTTTTTGATGTTGGGTGTTGTCCAAACTTTTAGCCTCTAGTAGGACATTACTCTGTACCTGTTGAGCCCCACTTTCAACAAGTATAAATCCTGGTCTATCTGCAAATTATTACTGTTATATATTTTTCAGTTAACGCAAAAATAAATAAATTATATTTTTAATGTGCTCACCCTGTAGGTATTTGTTCAACATTTTTTATAATTTGCATACACAATTTCGTCTTACTCCAACTATTTACAAATAACAAAAATACTGGTGGTGGGTTTCGAAGTACAGCGCCTGTGAACGAGAATTTAAATCCGACCTCTGATCCATTGGGCCATCGAAGAACTCTCACAGCTTGGCGATATGTGGCGGTATTTAAGAGAACGGACTTCTTATTCAAACGTTTGACTCTTTTACGATATTACTCTGTATCGGTTAGACCCTATTTTCGATAAGTGTAGAGCCTGACCTATGTGCAAATTATTACTTTTATCTATTTCTTAGTTGACGCAAAAGTAAACAAAATTTTATTTTTTAAGGTGCTCACCCTGTATGTATTTGTCCGACATTTTCGTTTCAGGTGACATATAATCTGCTAACAAAATATCGTCTTCCTCCAACAAATAGTTTTTGAGTTATACCTACCGCCAACAGACAGACAGACAGGCGAAATAGAAAAAACCTGTTTTTCGTCATCTAGAAACCCTAAAACGTGAAGATTTGGAGAAATCTGGGAAGGTGATTTGTTTGTGATTACAATACTACAAGACGAAGAAAGTAACAAATTAAAATTAAGCTCTATATTAATTAGATACCAAAATCTTTAAAAGTCTTCGTTTTTTAGACTTAATTATTGTAATATTTAAATATAAACTTAGGACGGGCTAACCGGTATTTTCTATCATTTATATTTTTTGTCTGCTAGTGTACAAATAGCTATTTCATAATAAGTAAGAAAGCACTATTCTTTTTCATACTAGACCTGAAAGCATGTTAGTAAATGTCAAAGAATTATATCGATTATTGTGGACAGAAATAACAAATTTGAGATGCTCTTGAAAGAACTATAATGAAAAGCGAATTGTGCTAGACGGGAATATTGTCTGAAAATCACAAAAAAGATCTAACAAAACTGGCCCTAGAGAAGTTAGGGTATAGAGGAATACCAACAACGGTATATTAAAGTTGCCAAGGTAATTGGTAAACATCCCGAAATGACTTTTACTTTTTATACAAAATTATTCGACAATATGGCGCTTTATTAGTGTGGCTTGAGACTTCTCATAGAACATTAGAATTTATAATTTCAGTAATATTCAAGAAAAGAGATTAATTCTTAAATAATAGACTACAACTGAATGTCCCGCTTATGCAAGAATTGAAATTTATTGAGAGTATTATTATTAAGTAGCTATCAGAATTAGTTCAAAAACTTTTTACGAGCAAATAATTGTGCCATATTTACTACAAGTTAAAATCCCTGATGCTTTAACATCGCTGAAGTATCAAATATCTAATATTTGTAAACCTGTGTAGTTAAATAATAATTGAACAAATCCACATTATGCAGTTGTGTCACGAAGCCTTCCATAATTGAAGAGACAGTTCGAGTTTTAATAATGTTTTGAATATTAAATCTCCGATCAATAACTTATGGCATAATTTCCTAGAGTTTGTGAGTACTTGGATTTACTAATTAATGATGAATTCACCACAGACAGCAGTTATAAATTCTGTACTGTACAAGTGTACACAAGGTCAAATTTGCTAATTAATAATGAATTTTCGGTCTGGATGGTTCCTTTGCGGTTTCTGTTTCCTTTTTGATTGTAACAACAGTCTAGGTTAATTAGTACAAAACAGTTCAGATAATTTAAGTAAACAAATCATGATATGTTTTTCGGACTTTTTCCACTGTCTAGGGTGTAAATCACACAACGTTTCGGGAGTTTTGATCTGCTCCCGTCTTCAGGTATTCCTGGTTAGTCCTGAGAAGGACTGATATTGTACGTTTTTCAACGTAAATTTGTTCCTCCCCCGGGGTTTGAACCCGGGACTGCCGATCGCTGTGAATACTACTCTGCCACTCTAACTACTAGGCCACCAGGGCGGTTAAATATTTACACCCTAGACAGTGGAAAAAGTCCGAAAACATATCATAATAGACCACTGCCAAAAAATTACATTCAGAGAATAAACAAATCATATTATACAGTCCTTGCTCAATGGGTTTTAATGTTACAAATATATTATGTATTATATTATTAGTACGTTTTCCAGCATAGCAGGTTTATAAGTTAAGAGCTTTTTTTCTCTCCATTAGTCGATTTTTATTTAATATTTTCAGGATTCCTTACTTGGAAAATCACAATTTAAAATAAACTACGTTAAATGTACGCACATTTTCAGCAAAGAATAATTATCAAGACTTTAAACATATTCTCTGAAGAAATTAATAAATGGAACGCTACTGTACATAAATTAATAAGAGACCAAGTGTCGAAGGCATTCGGTGATTACGAACAATGAATAAACAGAAAGCTACATACACGGTTAAAACAAAATTATGATGAAATGAGATTATTTGAAACTCTATTAGCAGAAAAGCGTAATGGAGGAAAGCTAGCAAGGATATATTAAACACAGAAAAATACAATTTTGCTCTTAAACTGTAAATCGTAAAAGTCGACATATTTCCTCAGAGCAAATAATCTACTTTCAACTTACAGACAGAATGAAAAATGGACGACGAACGTTTTATTTGAAGACTGTATTATGAATAAGTATCAGCAAAAAGTAAATTAATCAACGAAGCCTATTGAAGAAATATATCTTAGCTATAGCAAAGAGCATATAATCTGCTCTTTGGTTATAGTACTTGTCGTGCTATTCTAAAGCAAGGTTAAGTTCAGTATGGAAATTAATAGCTCATAAATTCGGTAACTCCGTTAATCTTCGTTTTCGTGAAAAAATCTCAAAGAGGTGTTCAAATTGCACCTCGTATATTAGAGTCATTTTGAAATGTTTATATCATTTGTCTTAAATATTATGACGTCATTAATTTTTTAATTAAAATCTATATTTTCATACAAGGTGAGCACATTAAAAAACAAAAATGTTGGGTTAATTTTGAAATAAAAGGAAGTAATCATTTTCATATAGGTCAGGCTTTACATTTGCCAAAAATAAGATTCAACGGATACAGGATAATGTCACAAAATAATAAAAACGATTGAACAATAACACCCTTCAGTTCAAGAAAGGCGCGCGCCGGACTTATTTCGAAGAGGCTCGGTAGCGTAGTTGGCTTTATGGATGCAGATACGATCTTTATTCAGGAGTGCGGTTACGATCGCTCTGCAGGTGCGGCGGGTTCAAAGCCCAGCGGGATACATTTTTTAAATTTCAAAATGTACTTAATTTATTAGAAACTTCAAGATATTTTTACTCCTAACTTAATTTGATTTTTAAAATTATTTAGTGTCACAATGTCGACGAGGGAAGTTCTGGGTAAAGCCCTTTACAGATTTTTTTATTGATATATTTCGGTGGATAGTTGTAATCTGTTTTAAACGGTATAAAATATTAAATAGGTTGTATTTGAGAAATAATTTAAAAACGGTCTTAGAGTTCATATAGTAAAGATTAATGAAATTTAAGAGGGTAAGAAATTGTAGTTACCTAGGTTTAATACAAAAAATGTTGGGGGAAGGGGAGAGGTAAAAAAACCTATAATGTGGAATTTCACATATAATGATGAGTGATGACAATGAATAGAAATTTGTATTCGAATCATTCAATAACTAAAAAAAATATACCTTCGGTACTCAGTTTCGAACTAATGACCTTAGGCTCAGCAGCCCGGCTCTATACAATTACACCACCGTGCTCAGTAGTTACACGGCCTGTAAACGGCTATTACTGGTATCATAATCACAAATTAAAAAACACATACAAAGAAAAAGGACCAATCTCACCCGACAGCTTTTCAATTCCTTGCATTAATATTTCACACAAACTGGCACAAAAATCATCCTGATAAGTTATGTAGTTCTCGAAATAACATGTTTGCATCTATCCGGCGGGACACCTTCACTAAACTACATTTACCAACGTTCGTTTAATACCAAAGCGGTTACTATTTTCACATTATGCGAGATGAGACCTTTCTGTAATTTTGGTTTGGGCGCGATTGATTGAGCAGTTGCGATAAAAATTGCAAATAGTAAAAATGGTCAGACCCGAAACTAATGGATGCCGCAGTAATATTTTTTCAACGACAATTTGTGAACTACAAAAAATCGTATATTTTGTTTTATTATTTAGTATAGGTAAATACTATTACCGTATGTATTTGTACAATTGCATCTTTTCTGCAAGAAATTGTTAACGCAATTCATATATTTTAATCAAGTAAAATTTCGAAAGCGCAAAGCTCAAGAAACATCATTATGACGTGACAAGCTATGTAACAATTATGGCCCATTCTGATACATACACTAAACATTTTCTGGGTTGACTAAGTTAATTAGCTATTTACAAAGCAGTGGCAGTCTCTGTGAGGTGATGTGCTTCCCGAGACTCTGTGTATGCTTTTGTATAATTACAGAGATGTTTATGATTAAAGCTAGGCAACCACTTAATACTGAGAATATATGCTAGCAACTCTAGTCCTAATTTTTTTGCTGCCTCATTCGAAAGTACTACAGATATTTGAAAATGTGGATGTTTACACGACTCATTTTCTTGTTTATATACAGCGTTTCTAAAGAAAATGTTCTTGTGTGGTTACAGTGTTTCTAAGGATACGATCAAGGTTACTAGTATTTACCGTTTTCCACTAAATAAATTCTTACATTTTGTTAGTAAAGGTGAGATAGTAGAAAAAATAGTATATACCATTTGACAAAAAGTGCATTTCCACTATTGTGTAAATATACAACTTTTTCACTCAGTAGAAAAGTATCACTTTCTTCTCTTGTACCGGTTGTCTTAAAAAAATTACATCTAGTATGCTTTGAATTTCCCATAATGCAATACCAATAACAATCTAGAGGCACATAAAAATTTATATGCAAACAAAATTCAAAACCTACTATATGTAATTCTTTTTAAGAAACCCGGTAATATAATATACTATTATCACAAGGTAGTTATGAAAGGTTACGCTAGGACTTTCGAGAAGCAACTAGTTACTAGTAATATCGGTATATTTATAAGTATCTCAGGAACAACAATATTCGATGTTTATTTAATTCCAGACGGAATCGGCAGTCATTATATATACCTTCAAATATAAAATTGCGAGCCAATTGCTATATACTTTACTGCACGTACGCACAACGCACAACCCGCCTTTTTTTTTCGAAAAGGCGTGTAACATTGGATAGGTATTGGAAGGAATTTGTATTATACTAAATTTATTTAGCTAAAATTGTATAATGAGCGAGCAAAAATAAGTAACTTTGGATTGTTATTGCGAGGAATGTGGATTATAATAAATTTATTTAGCTAAAATTATATAAAGAGCGAGCAAAAATAAAATTGACCACGGAAACCCATGAAAAATGTGACCACTGTCCACACTGCACCTTATGCAACTATATTTGAATTCAAATCAATTGTATTATTAGTCCTTGCAACGCAGGCTAAAAACCTGCAAAAATCTCTATTTTGAACCAAATGTATAGATTAAATTGATAGGCAACATTAAAATAACAATGGGACAAGTTAAACAAGATGATGAGAGTAAATTTTAAATTACACAGACATTGACAATTCAATGTTAACAAAAAGGATGCTTGATTGAGAAAGTTTTATCGTTTTCAATAGCTCCCGTAATAAATTTATTTTTAATCTCCCTGTGTAATTGTTAATTACTTATATTGGTGTCAGGATATTAAGCCTTCGTTTACATATACAAAAGTAGGCTGGTAACTAAGTCATAACTGTATCTATACGGTAATAGTCCTTTAGTGTACATGGCAACCATTGCCATACTGAAACAACTGTATCTGTACGGTAATATTCTTTTACCGTACATAGCAACCATTACCATACTGCAACCGATAGACTATTGAATGTTATGAATCGTAACAACCTTAGATGTCTTAAAATCCTCGCTCTTTAGATATGTTAATAGCTATAACATTTTACATTACTTTAACAATTAAAGTAGGTAAAAATTGTAGCTGCATACAAATAACAAATACCTGTAGAAATAAAAAGTCCTCCCTTCGACACCGGTGTGAAGATGGCAGCCAGAAGGTAGCAGCCAAAAGTGACGAACATTTCCGAAGAGCTCAAAGATATCCAAAAAATTATAGAGAATGAAACTAACACCATATTCAAATCATTTAAGGAATTATGCGAACTAAATAAAGCCTCTTAGCTGCTACATATGAGAAATGCCGAAGCATAAAAAGATTTTTCAACTCGAATGCTACACATAGACCCCGAAAGAAACTTTGCTAAAAACCTGCCCTCTATATACCGAACAAAAAAGCCCGTACTCCACATAACGGGTAAACCACCCCCGCTTAAATAAAATGAGAATTTTGCAGCTCGAATACTACACATATAACTCGAACGAAACTTTACTAAAAACATACCCTATATATACGGAGAGAGAGAAACAACTTTATTTATAACAAAGTGGAGCTGCTTGCATTTTTCAAACTAAAAACATACCCCATACCGAATAAAAGGGTCAAAACATATTTTTTGCACTTCCGGGACTAAAGTTGATACTTTAGTCCCCGTAAACAGGGACTAAAGTAGATCATTTAATCCCTAGGGACTAAAGTAACTCATTTAATCCCTAGGGCAGGGGTGGCGAACCATTGGCACGCGTGCCATTGATGGCACGCCACAAAATAATTTAGGCACGGCAGTAATTAAGGAATCTAGGTACCTAATCGAAACATTTTATATTTAACAATGTATTGAACATGAAGCTTCAAGGCGCAAATAAAACAATTATTGTTATAATAGATCTCATGCATGCTTTCGAAGCTAAACTGCAAGTTTTCAGTAACGATATTGTTACCAAAAACTACAAGTATTTCCCAAACTTGAAAAAAATCTCCAGAGATTTGGATTTACATGAAAAACCAGACCAAGCAAAAGTCACTGAAGAGTTTAATTCGGTCATTAATTCTTCAATCAAAAAATTTTCAACGAGATTTTCTCAGGTTAAAGAATTATCGGAAATACTGAAATTTATTATATATCCTGATGTAACTTCACTTGATAAACTGAACTTGGCCAAATTTGATTGGTTGGAAATTGAAGAAATTGAAATGCAGCTGATTGATTTCCAGTCTAGTTCAATATGGATTCAAAAATTTTTCGAAACAAGGAAAGAGTTGGAATTAAATGACATAGAAAGACTATATGTATCAGGTAATATAAGTAAAAATGCCAATATCAAAATTATGGAAACGTGGAATTCAATTCCAGACACATTTAGCAGTCTGAAGAAGCTGGCGTTTGCTATCTTAACAATATATTCATCTACCTATGCTTGTGAGTCATTATTTTCAGAAATTAATAACATTAAAGATACGCTTAGAAGCCGTTTCTCAGATGACTTCAGTCCAGCTTGCATTCTGCTAAAAGTATGGAGCTAATAAAGTTATTTAGCATCTAATTTGCAACAGCAGAAGTCGCACGAATTTTTTCTTTTATTTAAATAAACATAACGTCACAATTGCTGTACAAAATGTATATTTTTTGTTGCAAATAAAGAGTTTTTAGTTGATAGTCTTTAGTTTAATTTTTTCCCCATTAATCACCAAGTCAAGATTGTTTGATGGCACGTCATGGCCTCATTAAACAATTCTTTAGAAAAAATGGCACGTAGATGAATAAAGGTTCGCCACCCCTGCCCTAGGGGCTAAAGTAAAAATGATACCGTAACTATGGTAAATTTATGTACACACGAGGTTAGTAGGTTAGGTTTTGTTTGTCATCTGACACACACTGACGTAAAACTTAACCTGCAAATCTCGAATTTGACATTTACTGACAATACACTTCAGTACTGCCAACTGATTCAGGCTATCCAGGACCTGCTGCAATTCAGTTTGTAATAAATTATAATTGTCAGTTTCCAAATTGACAGATTCCAAATTTTGGAAAACTCGCGGGATTAAATGGTGCATTTTAGTCCCTCATGATATAATATACTATTAGGTGCCGCATTTTGCAAATCAGAAAAGGCGTTCCCAGTTTAATAAATTAGTAATTCTAATACTACATCTGGGAGACTAGAGAAAGTTTGCAGCAGGAAATAACTAATTAAATGTGAAGTTTAATAAAATTAGAGGTATTCTGAAGATAATATACCTTAATATAATAAATGTTATTATTATGTACTGGTAGTAATTATATTAACCATCGGAATAATTCAGTATAATATTGAGAGTATACTAATTTTAGAGTTTATTTAAATACTAATTTGCTACGACTAGACTTGCCTTTTACTATAATAATAATTAGTATTGTGAGTATTACGTATATTGGTTTAGAAGGTCCTACAAGTATTTTGAGATTGACCATAATACAACTTTTAACGTATTGTACGAAACACTGGTGTTATTAATATTCATGACATAGATGGCACATATTTTTTAAGATCTTGTAATAATCTATATCATCTACAAGCCCATTCTCCAAAAAACGTAAATCTTTAATAACGGCCCATCGTCGCTCGTCATCTGTTAAAGAAATTCCAGAGGATGTTATATGTGGTAATAAATAAAAATAATAAAATTCTTGTAATTTTAAAAATATTGTGTCCCAAAAATGTTTTTCTCTTTGAATTCTTTCTATACTTATCCCTTTCTGAGTAAAAATGACCAGATCGCACCAATGCCTATCTGTAATTTCAAGAAGTCCTTGGATTTGATAATAATAATTATGCGTACTTTTCAATTTACCGGCCGTATCTAAGTAGTTTGGATGTACTTCTAGAGGATTGAAATTTCGTATTGAAAATGGACACTTTATCTCCACCAGGCCGTCGTTATCTACTAAGCCATCCGGCGACGCTGCCAAAAAAGGATAAGTTTTGTGGATATGTAGTCCAGCTGCACGGGGTCCAGCGGGGGTGGTTTACCCGCTATGTGGAGTACGGCAACTAATATCTTTTTGGGCCCTTTTATTCGGTATATATAGGGTATGTTCTTAGCAAAGTGTTGTTCGAGTTCTATGTGTAGTATCCGAGCTGCAAAATTTTAATTTTATTTAGGCGGGGGTGGTTTACCCGCTATGTGGAGTACGGCAACTAAAATCTGTTTGGGCCGTTTATTCGGTATATATAGGGTATGTTTTTAGCAAAGTTTCGTTCGAGTTCTATGTGTAGTATCCGAGCTGCAAAATTCTATTTTATTTAGGCGGGGGTGGTTTACCCGCTATGTGGAGTACGGCAACTAAAATCTGTTTGGGCCTTTTTATTTGGTATATAGAGGGCAGGTTTTTAGCAAAGTTTCTTTCGGGGCCTATGTGTAGCATTCGACCTGAAAAATTATTATTTTATTTTGCGCGATATGTGAAGCATCTTTTTATGCGCCGGCATTTCTCATGTGTGGCATCTAAAATGCTTTATTCGGTTCGCATAATTCCTTAATTCATTTGAATGTGGTGTTAGTTACATTCTCTATAATTTTTTGTATATCTATGAGCTCTTCGGCAATGTTCGTCACTTTTGGCTGCTACCTTCTGGCTGCCATCTTCACACCGGTCCGTTCGACCACCCGCAATACTCCAACGGAATGTAGAACAACATGAGCCCTCACAGCTCTTCTACACGCAAGAAAATTTACAATGTTACTAACTGCTGTTGGCAAATAGTTTGTTACGGTATTAAAACAACTTTACGACACCCACCCAAGGTGAGCATCGCACCACGGAATCAGTCCTGGAAAACTGGCACACTTGCCCTGAGATTTGCTAGAAACAGGCTAAAGGGCCACGGCTGGAACGCTCAGGGAGTCGGGCGTGAGTCACACGATACGTTCTGGGCAAGCGTGTTGAGGCATATATATAGGGTACGTCAAAATTATGAGGGCGCCACCAAACCTGACTTTAAATGGGCTCGGGTAACCGGGCTTGGGCGGTTAGACGAGGCAACAAGTACGCTAGTTACTACTTGATAAGGGTACCTACTCGAGAAGTATCGAACTCGGATGACAAAATCGATAATTTGAGGTTTGAATCGTTAGTTCGGGTTTGTGCTGCCACTGCGGGGGCGGCTGCTCCACTCACCTGCACACTCCACTACTCAGAGGTCGTCGTACATCTAATCGTGACACTAGCTGTTTATTCTGAAAAAGTAAAGCATGCAGGGGTTGTACACAGTAATAAGCCCCGCGCTTGCACAATTGTCTATTGAATGATGTTATACAGGATCAGGCAACGAATGGGTCACCATACTAAACCTAGGGCTTAACGTAGTCCCCAGCTGGAGGTAATCGCACTATAACTAAAGCGTACAAATGTTACACACAAAAACAATATCCAAATAGAATATTAAGAAAGCGTTCGAAACGCCTAAAATTAGCAACGCAGCGAAGTCACTGTTTGCACAGTTTCAAACTAAGGATGTACTACTGAATGAATGCGACCAAAGTCGATCGCTTACACCGCACATTCGCGTAAAAGGGGTCACTACGTTACATAATCTTTTTAAATGGTACCTGGTATTTATTCTGGACTTCCCCTGAGCAGTGCGGGTGGCAGTCAGCAGCGCCTGCATTTGCAAGCACATCTCCTTGGGCAAAGACTCCGCCGAATAATGGCGTATTATTTCAATGTAGTCACTCACGTGGGATTGGTGTAACGTATGGGCATTATTCACGTCCTGCAGCGAGTCCCCAACAACTTGTAGGAATGAAAAAACCACTTCTTTTCACGACATGGCCGGACGTAGCCCCCAACAAAAACGCCAAGGAAAACAAGCTCACAACACGGCACGTGCGTCACACACAAGAGCTTCCTGCCGACCTCCTTGATCAATGGCCTGAGTTGAACTGCCGAGCAAGAAGCGTTACGACTCCCGAAGTGGCGTGAGCCAAAACGGCGTTACCACGTGACTCTCGACAGCCAATGGCAATGCGCCCAATAAAACAAATACGTTCCGGTGACAAAGAGAGCGCGAGGTCTCGCAGTCGCACCAACAGCGTAATTTCTAGAAGGTTCTAAAATCTTGCGAGCGTTAACACACGGCTGTCAAAGTACCAACAAAGGGGTGCCCCAGATGACGAGAAATACTGCGCTTGAGGCCAAATATGTGCAAAATCATTATTATGGAATTAGGCGATGAAGCCAAATAAGTAACTAAAAGGGTTTAACATACGGGCGCGCTGCCCTAAAGCCTAGGTGGCTAATTAAAATACAAAATGACCTGACAAGTTGTACAATTTTGTACGGCTATAGAAACAGCTCTTACCATACAATGTCAGCATTATAGGAAGGGTAAAGTAGAAATGCTTCTCCACTTTGTTGTCTGGTACCTGGGCTTTGTTTTCATGTTTTTTTTAATGAAGTTGGTATGCTCGATACTATTAGATATAAAATATATGGAAGATAATGAAATAATAGCTAGATTTACAGAGATTCCCATGCAAGAATAAGATGGCCTGATGCCAACCACTGTCCGGGCAGCCGGGTTTTTGCCATTTAAAAGGTTCTTGGAAATGATGACCACTCCAGAACACAATGCCATAGTATATCAATTACTAAAGCTGATCAAAGTGCATAGTTCTAATTACAACCTGATTTATTATTTGACGCAAAGCAAAACTAATTCTGCTGAATTTTTTACTAACCTCCTGAAAGAGTTGAGTCCATTTAGTGCCACCGTCAGTAATGTGACTAAAAATGTAACTTTCAGATTAATTTCGCTGGGTTTTACTGGCATGTGTAGTTGTGTATACAATCCAGTAAGTTTGCTCAAGTCGATTGAAGATCAACTTATTCTGATCCACTAAATGACTAGTGTGCTTGCTGAAATATATCATCAACATTGCAGCATACATAATAATTTACATATTTGTATTAGCCACTATATTTGGCAAATTACTACCAGAAACAAGTAAGTGGAACATGGAAAGGACTACCACCCGGGACGCGTATTGGCATTGTTTACCATTGTATAGTGCATCAGTGTTTAAAACGCAGTAAGAAATGCACGACAAAGATTGCTCAA
The DNA here is from genome assembly GCA_940337035.1 of Agriotes lineatus. NCBI lineage: Eukaryota > Metazoa > Arthropoda > Insecta > Coleoptera > Elateridae > Agriotes > Agriotes lineatus. Next base: position 123,547,047 of record OW679196.1, read on the forward strand.
AATCCACTGACATTGTTTATTACGACACAGAACACGGACGTATTCATGCTCTGAAACGCAGTGTGTAGAAACTTTTACCTATTTCGCATTGCGCGCAGGGCTTATTTATTGGGGTAGCGGGAAAGGGCACCTCGGAAGCTGTTGATCGAGGATGTTAGTCTGTAAATTATAACTGTACAGTTCATGCATTTTCTGTAATATACGTTTATTCACTTCAACCGTTTTATTATATTTGATAGTAAGCAATGGATCTCATATGAGGTCAATCTTTACTTATTATAAATTATAAACAAGCAATAAATACATTATACCTAATAAGAGATCATGATTGGGTAGAATGAAACATTTCAATTAGTTAATATTTTTTAATACTTTCTCATGTATCTTAATATTTATTAATGTCGATACAATATGAGGCAAATATTAAGTAGAATGAAAAGGGAAATTGTGATTATCAGTTAATCGTATGATGATTGGTGATTATGCATAACGGTTATTAAATAAATAACGGCTTGGTAAATGTAAAACCTGTTTATTTTTAAATAACTATAATAAAAGTGGGGATAATAGTACTGATGTAAATTTATTTATTCTGAAACTTTTGATCGTTAGAAGTCGACATTAATTAAAATGGAAGGTGTTCAAACTAGATAGAAAGCACAAAGTACAAAAAGGAGAGAAAGCTTAGAGAGTAAAGTACATACAACCTGACATAAATGCAAACGAGGATCAATTATAACAAAATATAGAAGAAATTAGGGAACGATTAAGTAAGGTGTTAAAGCAAGAATTGAAAACTAAACTTGAAAAAAAAGGCAAAATATGAATTGAGGTTGATCATAAATTAGAGCATCAAATAAAATTGTATGAAAATATATGAAGGATGTCAGGTGGTAAATAACAATTTATAAATTAAATTGCTTAGAAGAAAATGGGGGTATACATAATAAATCGTTTACTAGCCACATTACTAAAGTGGAATACAAGGTGGAAATATTAAATAAACAAATGAAAGGAGTGAAAGACAATACAGGCAAAACAATCATTACTATGGTAGATCAAAATATTGAGGGCATAGCACAAATCTTAAATTTAGAAGAAGAGACAAAAATTTAAAAATAGCAGAGGTTGTTATAATAATTTAGCGGTACCTGAAGTTGTATACAGTTCAAGTCAAAATAAAATAGATAAATTTGGTGGGAATGATGGAATTAATCCAAAAGAGTTCCTGGAGAGTCTGGAATTATTAATCCCAGATAAAAGAAAAGCATATATGTATAAACAGAATTAAGAATAATGGGGGATAGTTTAGGTGATAGTGTATTAAATTGATTTGTTTTAAATAAACAACATTGAAATGATTTCCAAGATATTTTTGTTTAGATTATTGTTAGGGTGAAAATAAACAACAACTGATATTTAAAGATTTACTTAATTCAACGTAGACAGGAATGTCTAAATATCAGTTGTTGTTTGCTTTCGCTCCAATAATAGTCCAGAAAATTGCTTTTTAAAATCTTGGAAACCATTCCATTGCTTTTTATTTAAATTGAATCAATTTAATGCACTACTACCTAAACTATCCCCTCTTATTCTTTGAATTAAGTAAGTAAAATTAAGTAACTTTTTAAATCTCAGTTGTTTTTTGTTTTCAACCCAATAATAATCTGGAAAATTCTTTTTAAAATCTTGGAAACATTCCATTGTTGTTTATTTAAATTTATTAAATTTAATACACTACTACCTAAACTACCCCCGATTATTCGCAATTCTGTTAGGTAATCATATAATTGCCCAGTTATTATTAATTCACAGTATGATGAAAAATCAGGTTTACCTAAGGAAAAGTATGCCACACAAAAATATTATGAATTTTCGAACTTAGATAAAAGTTACGGTAACTATACCAATTATTATAAACACATTAACAACTTATTTTGGAATAATAAAAATTTGGCAGCACTTTTTACAAAAAAAACCCAAGAGGCAGTTTTTATCGAGTTTTAATCAAGATATTCAAAAACATCAAAACTGAAAAAAATCAGTGACGTCACATGTCATCTCCTTTTTCTTCTTCAATCGTGCAAAGAGGATTCATACGCACGCCACTGGTGAGCTGAAAGATGGTTTGCCAATAAAAAATGTTCTTAGCGCCACACGTACCCACATCAAATATGTAATTAATATTCCAAAGCATTTCAAAAAATAATAAAATGTACGATTCTTTTTCTCAAATTCATTTTGAAAACGAAGAACTTTTGAACCCATATTGATGGGAACTTTTTGTCTTAAAATAAGCCAAGCAACATACCAGTCAATTTTCTACACGTACGTAAGAAACACCCTGTATATTTCAACAATATTGGTATATTTATAAACCATGTACCAAATACTATAAGTGTGGAAGAAAGGCTAACAATTATAAATAAGCAATAAAAACATTGGAAATTTTAAAGACATCATGACTGAGTAATAGCTATTTGTGCAACAAGTGCTAAAAGTGGATGTTTAAACACTTTTAGCACGAGTTTGCACACAATTTTTGTTACGGCCTTAAATTTACTGTTATTAATCCATAACTGTCGATTTAAGAAAGGTTTGCATTTATGGCAGTTATAATTTATGTCATAGTAAAGAGATGGCCTTAACGCGCAGGTGACTGTTTCTTCAGCTGGTAGCTGTCAAAGTTAGTTGTCAAAGGTAATTACAAATGTACACATTTTACTTTATTCATTACATAATGTTTTAATTATTTAAAAAAACACTTTACCTCTAACGAAAGAAGTAACTAGAATAACTTTACAACCTCACTTCCAGTTCGAAATTCTAAATTCAACACCAGCTGTTTACTTTATAACACATGTGCTAAAAGTAAACAGATGATTTCACTTTTGACACGCTGGATTATAAAACGTCATTTTTAGTTAAAGAAATCTAGCGCTAAAAGGCCTACTTGTAGTAGTGGTTGTAGAAAAAGCATTTTACGCTATCTCTTTATTATGTCCAATGTTTTTATTGCTTATTGCTCAATCATTGGCCCTTTCATTCGGCACATATGCGGTTCATTATTTACTGCGCTTCAGAGCATCTAGAAGGTTGGTGTACTGTACCGTAGTAAATAATGTCAGTGAAATTTTAGAAATTCTTATCATGCATTTCTTACTGCGTTTCAGAACACTGCTGCACCGTGCAGTAGTAAACAATGCCAATACGCACCCGGGACTGATATACTCTACCATTTTATGAGTGCTGTGATACATGAGAGCCAGTTTTGGGAACTACCCCTAATACAATAACGTTCCATGCATATTTATCAGAATCTCATGGTCAATACTATTGAAGCCCCAGGACAAGTCAAAGAACAGCTCCAGGACTTTTAGCAAGACAATTTCTTTATACTTTCTTTATACTCCACCTACTTTCGTACATAACTAGCAACGACATTTTGGAAATCAGAGCCTTGATCCCAAAGGACTTTCTGAACTGATGCCATAACGACATCATCGCTCTCAAATTTTGCTTGACAAAGACTGTCTTAGCTTTGAAAATCATTAGGAGTTAGGTTAGGTAAATAAGATTGTTTATTCGCAATCACAGTGTAATGTGTCAATTTCATGACATGTCAACAGCTGGGAACTAGATGATTACTGAAACTAGTAGGGAAATTATTACATACCCCGAAAAATATTACATACCTGACGACTGGGTTGTTTTCATGGTAACAAAAATATTGAGTGGATTGTTTTCATGGTAACAAAAATATTTGCTACATCAAGATATCTATTATTCAGAATTCAATTGTAGTTATTTTTAAAATTAGACGATTGCCAATAATAGTATATTATTATATGAGCGATTATGACAGCCATTATTCACGAGGATGACATTTGCGCCACAAGCCGAAGGCGCGTGGCGCAAGTCATCTGAGTGAATAATGGCCATAATCGCGAATATAATACGATATTTTATCTACTGTGCAATAGGAGTTGTGTGTTCATATTTCCCAATTATGACATTTGTGACAGCTGTTAACTTCAAAAGTCATTTAATAATAAGAATGAATTTTGTGATTGGCTACAACCTATTGCGTAATGAAAATAGAATTTTCTGATTGGTTGCAACTTGCAAACTATTGAATAATGAAAATAGAATTTTATGATTGGCTGCAAACTGTGAATTATGAATCATAATTAATGGCTATTGTACAGTAGGAGTAGATAAAATAATATACATACCACGGTGAAAAGTTTCATTCCTGTCTCGAGATAAAGTTAACTTATACGCTGCTCGTCTCGGTTAACTACTTAATCTCTCGGCAGGAATGAAACACTTCCCACCTCGGTATGTAATATACTATTTTTCAAAACTTCAAACCGAACGTCACGAAATGTATTCATAAAAAATGTATCTTCTGAACAGGAACATTCTCGTGATAAAAGAGAATTCCTCTTTTTTAATTTAATACAATCACTAAGATTTCTAACAAATTTTGCATAATAGTGACCTGTGATTATGTAGCCACGTTCTGCAAGTAACATTTCTGACATCTCGAAAATTGTGGCCATTATCCTGCCCACTGAATCCTGTAACTCAAGCAAGTGTAGACAAGACGACCTTGAATGACACCCCTCATGTTCTTGTTTAGACTAGCGATGGAAGTGAAGTCCAAGATTCATCAACGGTAACATAACAATCAAGAACATATTTTAGATTGTGATTACACAATGCTAGAGGGGCCTTGATAGGCGAGTGCGGCGATCAATTGCAGTTGAGGTCCCGGGGGCTTTCGAATCGGCACCCCGGCAGTGGTCAGCTCCTAGAAACTCCTTGCCATAGGTTGATTTAAGTTTAGTACGCACAATGGGCCTGGGAAAGTAGTCTACGAGCTGTAGAGGTAAAATCAAAACAATGCTATGTTGCCTATTGTAAAAGTAACTCTCACACGCCCTCTTACTCGCAGGTTATAGAGCCCGATATAGTCATTTATTACGGTTTTCTGATTATGTCATTACACGCCCAATGCTTTCTTAAGTACTTACTCGCAGAATGCGACCAACACCCTTTGACTGTTCCCACGTTGTTCTGCCTCATTTGAACTCTCGAGGCCATTTTTGTACTGATAGGAAAGAGCAGAATCCCCCAACACGACAACCATATCTGTATGAATTTCTTTCGGCGTTAAACCCCTCTTTTGTAGGTTGATCATATGAAGCTCACTGTATTACTTTCTCAGAATGTTCGTGGAGCTACTACTTTCAAGTTGTACAACTGTTATGTATGTGTCCCTACCTACAAACCTAAACCAGCATATTGTCTTAACATTCAAAATTCACCTACATAATCTACATTCAATTGCTTTCGATATTCAATAACCTTTTCATCGACACTTTTTAAGATGGTTTTTGCCGAACATGGACTCAGTCATGCGTACTAAAACTTAGTAAAACTGTTAATGCGTCAAATTAACTCTATAAAATGTAAAATGTTTTCTTGAAATAGTCTATATCTGCGAATAAGACGTCTAAGATGTAAAACTTCCAGGGTACAGGATAGTTAACTAAATTTCTATTAACATTTATTTTCCGGTCTAGGACATTTGGCGCGGCCGTTTGGGCGCGGCCGTCTGGGCGCGGCCGTTTGGGCGCGGGGACACTTGGGCGCGAGACACTTGGGCGCGAGACACTTGGGCGCGAGAAAGGGTCAACATTGGGATTCAGGAACACATTAAGTGTGAATAATTTCAATTTGGCATAAATAAACAAAAATTTATTAAATCATTATTTATCCTGAGAAGTTAATGTAATTAATCAAACAATATTAAAAGAATAATCCAATTATTTATTGAAACCGTTATGAAATTAATTTTAAATAAGGTGGTAGTATGTATCTATATTAGATAAATTTTTAAATAAATCCGAATAAAAATAAAGAAGGTAGAATATTAGATTAGTTTTGAAATAATTCTGAATACATAAAAAGGCAGTACCTATGTTAGATATGAAACAATAATTCTGAATTAAAATAAAGATGGAAATAGATTATATATAGGTGTTGAAAATAATTTTAAATAAAAATTCATTTATTGTGCTGGTAAATGAATCATGCTGTGCTATATTTAATCGATTGATGGTTCTAATGTTTAATATGTTTCTAATATGTGTTCTGTTTTGACCGAAACTAGTCGACTTCGAGTTTTGTTTATAATAATAATACTTAACAATAAACCTTAAATTTTAAAGTAATCAATTATTTTCGTTATGTTATGAACCGACTAACTGAAGATAAAAACAGAAATAAGAATAATAATAAATAATCATATAAAAGATTAATTTTAATAATCAAAATTTATTTTTTACATTTTTACCATTATAATACATATTATTCTTAAAGTAAATATATACAATTTTTTAAATATAAACAAGAAGCATCCACGCATTTATTTCATAATTGTACGAAATGCCTCTTAAAAATTCTAGAATGTCCCTATTGTTTACGCCGTCTACATGATTATATTGATTATTATAATCTTTAACCAAATTTTTTATTTTCTATCAGCCTGGATACATTTTTGTTTTTTTTTTCAGTGGGCTCATTTCCCGCAAGTAACTGTTCATAAGCAACATCTCTCCTTCGTTGAATAGTTTTCAGGCTGTCGACGAATCTCCAAATGGTTGGATGGTTCATCAACAGCTCTGTTTGTACCCAATCTCTATTCATATATTCTTTGTTACTTATTATTTTAATGTAATAAATCTTCGCAAAAGATTTGCTAGTATTTACCGGAAAGTTAAAATTTTTAACTTGCTTTAATAATATTCTAATTTTTGACAATTAATATTTCTATACTAAATTTTTGCCGCCCGCCACCTCCTTGGACGTGCTTTAGGTAATTTTCGTTATTTAAAATAAATTTTCAGACCTATGAATAGTAAAGCTAGCTAATACTAATATTCGTTAATTAATTTCCTAGCGCCAAATGTCTCGCGCCCAAGTGGCTCTGCGCCCAAGTGTCTTCGCTCCCAAACGGCCGCGCCCGAACGGCCGCACCCAAACATCATCGCCCAAATGTCCGGCTCCGTTTATTTTCACAGTAAAAATAACCAGTGGCATTGTTTCTTGCTTTAAGCCTATCTGAGCACCCCAGCTAATTAACTCCTCAAGTAGTCCATCAAAAAAGTGTGTATTAAAATTTCTTATGTATAGTCTGTTTTTTTGCTTTATAATTCAGAGCAGGCCGTGCATTTATATTATTTTAGCAGTGTACAACAGTTTAGTTACAAAATATACCTAACGTCAAAATCAAGGTCCCCGAGATTGTCACCTTGACACTTCAATAATGTTTAATAAAATACCATGAAAAAGCTGTATTAATAGTAAAACCAAAGTGGCTATAAAATGATGTTTTACTAATATAAAAGACATCAATAGTAAATTAAGTAAAACAGCCATCATTGGAAGAGTTGGTAAAATCTTTGATGTAAGTATTAAGAATTAAACCATTATAAAATGTCTTACATTTTGTTATTATGCTAGATTTTGAATTCAACTGTATTTAATATTCTAAATGAAGCAAAATCAGAACTCCAGCAACAACGGGATGACAATATAAAAAAGGAAAAATAATTTTTAACTTGGGAGGACTATAGTTTCAGGAAGGATATTAAGAAACTTTGGTTTTTTTTTCTTTGGATAATTTATTGCGATGTACAAGACAAGAACTAAATTATATCAGGACTCGTTCAAAATTATACAACACATTAAAAAATATGGGATATAAATACAAAATAATTGTGAATGGAAGAAAATTGATTTGTGAGAAGAATCATGTAATTTCGGCGAAGATTACTTCTTTATTAAAGAAATATTTACAATTTCGAAATTTTAGTGAAAAATGTATGTTCCGGTTTTGGATGAAACTGAATATTTCGCAATGGAACCAGTCTGTATAGGAAGACCAACGACACAGAGTTGAAAAGTACCTAATCCATATAAACTTAAGGCGGAGGGAAAGAGATATAGTACTATTTTGCATGCAGGATGCACATCAGGATTTTTACCAGGGTGTGAGGTGTGACACTGTTTGACACGGACAATGGTACTATCATAAGTGTATGAACGGTGGCATTTTTAGGCAATGTTAAAAAAACAGTTAATCCCTGTTATATGTTTAGCATAAATAATAACTTCTACAACACAGATTTGCAAACAAAAGTCATCAGCAAGTTTTTAATAATATATTTTCACATTAGAACATATAGAAATTTGATGACGTTTCTGTACAGTTAGATAACAACCATGTTTAAATAAAATTTCTTAAAATAAAGCAATACCTTATTGAATGTCGGTGGTTCAGTAATTGTAGCTTTTATTATGTATAATAGTGCTTATAAGATAACACATTGACAGTTATAATAAGTTTTTGACATTACTAGTGTTTTCTCTTTGTAACCAACTACCTACACTGTTACAAAAATTCAAGATCAAAGCCTGCTTTGAATCATAAAGCAAAAAAACACACTATATCTGTTATAATAGCACTACGATAGTCCATTCGTACACGAGGAACATTCACGTCAAAACCGAAATTTGCTTCAGTAAGTGCCTACTATTTATATCTTTAAACATGTAGTATTTACAATAGTGGGCGTTTACATTAATCTTCTAACAGAATTGTTTGTTGTTATGACAACCGTGTCGGTTGTTGTTTAAGATGGCTACTCTGCGGCTAATGTGCAGCGCGTTATTATTCGTTTTCTTATAAACTAAGACGTCAAACCTAAAATTTGGTCAAGATTAACAGCATATTTTTTGAGAACAAATTTGGAAAAGATCACAGGTGTATAAATAGTATATACGGTTTAAATAATAACGCAAATATGTTCGAGGCAACGATGGAAAAGGTGGCCCAAATGCTACAATAGAGAATTATGTCAATATTCAACGTGTAGAGAACCTCTTCTTGAGCGATAAGCGAGTAACGGTCCGTTAAATAGTGGAGAAAACATTCATAAGTGTTGAAAACCTTATCCACGATTATCTGCACCTAATAATTAAATTCTAATTTTGACGTAAACGACCTTCGTACTGTAACGGTGCACACTATGTTTGGAATTAACGTGTGGATGTACGTACAGTATGTATGTTTCCCTGGCCAGTGCGGCGTGCCTCGGCTAGGTTACATACGATTACTCTCGATGGCGATACTTATGGTAATTTTGCTCAGGTCGGATAGAAACTGGAGACCGTCGCTTCCTACATCAAAAAGAAACAACGTCATGGAGACCTAATATTCTTTATTAAGGACAAGCGTATATGCACTACAGGCACTGCGGTGTTTCAAAAACTATAATGGTAAGACGATTGTTGGTGGTTCGCTCAGCAGCAAGAAAGGCTGGCCGCCCATCTGGTGGCTCACGTGGCAGACAAAAAAAAGGAAGGAAAGAAGTTAGGGCAGTTTACAACCTTATTAAAAGTGAAATTACTGCGTTGCCGGATTTTGAACCGCTTAGTGAAGTACAGTGAAACAAACAGTCAGCGTAACCTTACTAACAATTAAGATAACGACAGTGTCGAACCGTGACCCAGCTAGCGAATTAAGAGCTAGATAAGAAGGAGTCGGTGTACACACGATCTTACTAACAGTTATTATAAAACTGCGATATCGGATTCTGCTTCACCTAAAAAATAAGATTGAGACAAAGAGCCGATGGTTTACACAATCTTACTAATAGTTATTATAACTGCGGTGTCGGATTGTGCTTGACTTACAGAAATAAAAGTTTAACAAATTGTGATATGTTACAGCAGTTCTCCGGACTACTCGTAGAGCTACTACATGCACCAGACACTGCTTTTTTCTGCTTCTGGTGTCTCATTCAGATGCGTTTTATACAAATTACGAAAACCCTTCCATTCCGAGTCGCAAAGCGGACAATCAATTACAAACAATCTAAATTCTACTGCAAGAGAACTAGAGTTGCTCTAAAGTACATTTTCGGCCGAATATAATAGGTAAGCATTAATAAATCATCAATAAACTATTGTACTTAAGAGAACCGATTAGATACAATTTCACGAAACATTAAATGTTTAGATAACATATTTGATTTTTTATAATGAGAAATTCCATTGCAATTCTGTACAACACCAAATTACCCACCAGCCATTCTTATTATCGACGGAATTGATTCGCTTTTCTTAAATGTACAACTTGTGTTTTAAAAGAAGGATATAAATTTAACAGTAGATACATCTTTTTAAATTTTACATAAAAACAAGAGCGAATGCATTCCCATAATAATGAACCATGTTCTTAATCTTCTGTTCCCATTCCTTTCGTACCGCTGGCGCTGCTGTGCTGCTGCTACTGAGCGCTTTCGAAGATATGAACTTTTAACTCGGAGTGTACGCTTTCCCCTACACTGTATCATATTGCTGCGCGAAGTGAAACTTTTTCTAAGGTTACGATGCGGGAGCTGTATCTATGGAAATCCCTATATCTATTTTAATATCTCGTAGAATCTTTTAAAACGTTTGAATTGATTATTGTTAATAATCCTTATTACAGAACATTTTAGTTAAGGCATTAATACTAATACGTTGCATGTACATTAACTGAATCCCGTCTTAGAAATTGAAGACGCTATAACATGTTTATGGTTAGAAATTTATCAACTAGCGATGATTAGTTTTTAACAAATTATGTAACAGGTTCTAAAATATTTTCCTCGATTTTTGTTTTCACAGTAGTTTCGTCGTTGGTAATATCAGGCTGCCTTTATAGTTTTTGTTCATTTTTCGATTCGGAATTGGCATTCCTTTTTTTAATATTTCCAAGTAGAAAGCTTCAGGATTGACATATATTTCCGGTTCCCATTTGTCGAAATTTTTGGAGTCTTCACTTTGCTTCCGATACAGTAAGATGCATTTTCGGATCGCTTGTGATGAACGTCTAATAAACAAATTTATCCCGTATATCGTCAGCAATCGGGTGCAAATTTGGCATAATGGTTTGTTACGGTATTAAAACAACTTCACGACACCCACCCAAGCTGAGCATCGCACCACGGAATCAGTCCTGGAAAACTGGCACACTTGCCCTGAGATTTGCTAGAAACAGGCTAAAGGCCACGGCTGGAACGCTCAGGGAGTCGGGCGTGAGTCACACGATACGTTCTGGGCAAGCGTGTTGAGGCATATATATAGGGTACGTCAAAATTATGAGGGCGCCACCAAGCCTGTCTTAACTCGAATAACCGGGCCTGGGCGGTTAAACGGGAGCGAAGTATTCAAGATACTCCGTCGATAAGAATTCTCATGAGCTGCAAGCTCAAATAACAATTTCGTACTGGAATGATAATATTGGGACTCTTTGGCCGAGACTGCGCAATCACTGGACCTACCTGCACGCTCTGATCTCTCACGTCTCGCCGTACACCAATCTTTACACTGTAAAAGGCGCTATCTGAAACAAAGCATGCACAGGTCGAATAGGAATAATACGTCCCTTAACTAAATATGCGTCTATTGATCGCTAATTACATCTGGGCAGCAAATCGTGCCGCCAAGCTTATGTTACTGCTTACGTTAAGCACCAGCTGATGGACGCGCTATGCTAATGAACAACACGCTATGGGTGGCCGACCGCAGTGGGCTCGACCCTTTACCTATTAGAGTACAGTTTAGAAATACGCGCTCCGGCAAAAGGGCGCGTTAGTGCGCGATAACAGACGCCGACCTGCGGTTAACACCTAGGAAGCAAAGCACAAAGCCCTCGCAAACATAAACAAAGAAAAACTCGAACAGCTTAGGGCGCGCCAGGCCCAGCACGGCGAGGCGTTAATTCTATTTAGGTATTAATCGGTACAATATAGCGAAGCTCGCGCACCTAACGTTACTGAATTAAAAATTAGCACAAACGTAACACCAAATCATAAGCGCAGAGTTCTTTAGCTATTTAGGCGATGAAACGCGAAACTCGCGCACATGAACTTACTAGCAGGCTACCAAAGTAGCGTCTTGCAGCATGGTGGCCTCAAACCGGCATTAAAAGCCGCGACAAGCAAGCAAGGGGCATGCATCCGCCCACATAAAGTTGAGCACAAAGCACCAACGCTCGCACAAGTGACAGTTACTATGTTTAAATGGTTGCAATTACAAATACCTTAGTCCGCAGACGGTCCATGAGAGTGGCGTGCAGTCAGTTGGTAGAAGGCGGCAGTCTGTGGCAGCTCAATCGCCAAAACACGGCATTAGGGGTAAACGGGCTGGAATCCGCCAAGATGGCGGCATTAGGACGCTCTCCTGAGAGCACACTACAGCGGAAAAGAGGCCTACTTCGTCCTGCTTAGAAAGATCCTCGAAACAGCGAGTTGCAAAGGGAAAGCCCCCTTTCTCACCAACGCAGAACTGGTCCCAAGAAGCCCTTCACACACCTACGCCTTGACGTAAAGACGTGCCACTCACACAACCACACGCGACCTCTTAAAGGATGGCATATTCGACAACATTCGCTGAAACAGCACGAGACGGGAAAAACAGGCTGGCGTCCCCGCAAATAGCGGGAACGCCGCGAAACAGCACACTCTGCGCCGTGTTATGGCCCCTGCAGTGGCGTGAGCCAAACGGCCTTGCCACGTGACTCTCGGCAGCCAATGGCGATGCGCTCCACAAAACAAATTAATTCCGGTATCAAAGACAGCCAATGGCGAAGCGCCTCAACGGAGTGATTTCTAGAAGTTTCGGAATTCTTGCGAGCGATAACACCCGGCTGCCAAAGTAACAGCAAAGGGGTGCTCCAACTGACGAGAAATACTGCGTTTGGGGTCAAATATGTGCAAAATCATTATTGTAGAATTAGGCGATGAAGCCAAATAAGTAACTAAAAGGGTTTAGCATACGGACACGCTGCCCTAAAGCCCAGGTGGCCACTTAAAATACCAAAATGTCCTGAATCAAATGTGCGGAAGATGAGATTGTACTTGTGCGCAAAAATTGAAAATGGTTTTAACATAGCAACAAGTTGCCCTAAAGGCGTGCAATGCAATTAAGCATCTACAACAGCAAAATGACTTAACAGGTTTAGTGGATTGCTGCACGTATCTTACTGAATCAGGATTTAATGATATTTTGGAAGTAAAGCCACCTATTTGCCAAAGCCTAAGGTAAACTTTATCTACACGTAGACTAACGCTTTGTAGGATTTATTTTACACCGTTTTCCTAGTAATTTCCAAAATGTCCCGACAATCGAGTTCGATGAAGCCCCGCCGTACGAAGAAATCCGCGGATCATTTTATTCAATAGTTTTCGCAAGAATATTGGCGTGTAGTTATTTGTTTCCATTAAAGCATTCTTACTTGAATGTATTTATGGTTTGTTCCTTTTCTCAACCCATGGGTATAGTTGCCTGTTTTTTTAAGATTAAAACTACGAAGAAACCCCTCTACAGTAAATTACTTTTATTTAAATAGATTAAATTATGCCCGCTATTTTGAAATAGGTAGCGTCTGCCACCAATAGTGTTTCAGGTTTCATTAGGTCTTGACTATTTGAAATGGCTGAAGCACTTCTTCTTAACGTCTTATCTTAAACCGGCATCTTGCCAGTTAAGTAACACTTAACCGAAAGCACGTTATAATTAGTTTTTCTGTTACTGAATTTGTATTAAACATTTAACCTCAACTAAAGGAAAACAACTATAGTCTGTTTTTTTGCTTTTGCATTTTTGTAACAGTGTAGGCAGTTGGTTACAAAGAAAATACACTAGCAATGTCAAAAACTTATTACAACTGTCAATGTGTTATCTTATAAGCACTATTATACATAATGAGAGCTGTAATTACTGAACCACTGACGTTAAATAAGGTATTGCTTTATTTTAAGAAATTTTATTTAAACATGGTTGTTATCTAACTGTACAGAAACGTCATAGAATTTCTATATGTTCTAATGTGAAAATATATTATTAAAAACTTGCTGATGACTTCTAATTGCAAATATGTGTTGTAGAAGTTATTATTTATGCTAAACATATAAGAGGGATTAACTGTTTTTTCAACATTGTCTAGAAAGGCCACCGTTCATACACTTATGATAGTACGTGTCAAACAGTGCCACACCCTGGTAAAAATCCTGATGTGCATCCTGCATGCAAAATAGTATATCTCTTTCCCTCCGCCTTAACTTTAGATGGATTACTTTTCAAGTCTGTGTCGTGGGTCTACCTATGCAGACTGGTTCCATTGCGAAATATCCAGTTTCATCCAAAAACCGGAACATACATTTTTCACAAAAATTTCGAAATTGTAAATATTTCTTTAAAGAAGTAATCTTCGCCGAAATGACATGATTCTTGTCACAAACCAATTTTCTTCCATTCACAATTTTGTATTTATATCCCATATTTTTTAATGTGTAGTATAATTTTGAACAAGTCCTGATATAATTTAGTTTCTCTCTTGTACATCGCAATAAATTATCCAAAACAAATTACAAAGTTTCTTAATATCCTCCCTGAAACTATAGTCCTCCCAAGTTAATTTTTTTCCTTTTTCGTATTGTCATTCGGTTGTTGCTGGAGTTGTGATTTTGCTTCATTTAGACTATTAAACAGAGTTGCATTCAAAATCTAACATAATAACAAATTGTAAGAAATTTTATAATGGTTTAAGTCTTAATACTTACATCAAAGATTTGACCAACTCTTCCAATGATGGCTGTTTTACTTAATTTACCATTGATATCTTTTATATTAGTAAAGCAGCGTTTTATAGCCACTTTAGTTTTACTATTAATACTGCTTTTTTGTGGCTTTTGATTAAACGTTATTGAAGTGTCAACGTGACAATCTCGGGGATCTTGATTTTGAAGTTAGGTATATTTTGTAACTAAATTGTTGTACACTGCTAAAATAATATAAATGCAAGGCCTGCTCTGAATCATAAAGCAAAAAACAGACTATATTTGCAAATTATAGTAAAACATGTTTAAATTGAAGTCGTATACTTTGTTTACGTAGTTTTTGTCTAATTTTCTTTTCAGAGTAGCTAGAAAAGGCTGTTTTATTGCATATTATATTAGGTACAGTCTTAAAGAAAAAACATTGAAATAACAACCTTGCGTAAGAAAACCAAACGGTATTTCTTCCCCTACAATCCAAGCAGTAATTTTCCAGTTCTCTCTCTCCGTGGCGCTACAGTCCTATCGAACCTGGGCCTCCTTCAATTTCTTCCTCCACACATCCCCAATTTTCCAGTTACTAAATTAAATTCTCTAAACTCTATCAAATTTTACAACAAAACCGTGCATAGTAGTTGCGTCTCCTTGTAAATTTTATGCTTTATGCAGCAAGCGAAATAAAAATTTGGAAAGCATGCTGTCGTAAAGCAATATCTAGAAACTATTTGAAAGAACTTGGAAAATTTCCTTTACCTAAAAAATGCGTTTTACCCACACTGAATTTAAGTTCGTGTACCATTCAAAAAACAATGTGAATTAAATATTCTTTTCACTTCAAGAACAGCTTTGGAATTAAACGATTACAATTTCCTTTAGGCGAAGTACAGTATTAAAGCTTTGTTAATTTCACTGTAGAAGAGCGCGTGCTTTCTTTTTATGTACACAGAAAATGGGTCGTACTGAGCGAAAACAAACAAAGGAAATATTTAAATTCTTTAAAATTTCAAACGCGAGAATTGTAATGCCAGGCAAAACCTCCTAAGGGATTTAAATAATGAGAACTTTTTGTTATAAGTTCACAACAAACACTGCTATCAAAAGAAGACGTTTTAACTTGAACGACCTCTGCTATTTATTTGTCCTTTTACATCAATTTTACCGTATCTACATTTCATTTTCAATGCATTTTTATTTCTACTAAACGTCCTAACGTAACTGTTACTCTAAATAGTATTTTCCAGCAAAAAAATATATCTCAAACGAATCGTTAGTCAAGTTTCACAAGCCCAGGACGATATTTTATATAAGATCTTTGGACTCGGACAACCAGAAACCCACCAAATTTATTCTTATTGGAAAAAAGTAAAACTCGCAGGAGAAAGGTCAAGCTGATCAAAGTCACCATTTTATATCTTACCTGATAAACTAATTCAAGTCCACACATCACTGGGGATATCATTTTCAGTTGGTGGTAAAATCAAATTATCAAAATAACGTTTCATTTGAAATATATTTCACCGCCTTCAACCTGTGACCTATGTAAAAGGAACCCCAAACCCTAAAGCGATGAGCGGCCCTATGATGTTACGACTACATTAAGCAAACGCTTAAGGGTAATGCAGTAGCGTATCAAGAGCAACAGAACTTTGTGCTCACTCAACAAACATATAGGTGTAACTACATTCCCATTTGTCATAGATCAATTACATAAACAAAATATAAAATATGTTAATACATGATGGACATTTTAGCAGAACATGAAAGAGACCATACGTATGTGTAAAGCCCCGACATAAATTCACAAATCTGTTGGGGCTAACCGAGCGAAAAGTACACAAGTGCAGTACAGATTGCAGTAATAAGAAATATAGGTAAAATAATGCACTAAAAATTACCGGAGAAGAGATTTAAAAAACTTAATATATGGAGCAACGAAAGCTTCCGCTGCCAAGCAGTCGTCCGTTAGCGCAGTCTATCAAAATGTCGGACGTGCCGGCTGCGAATAAAGTGATAAACAATGTTTGCAAGAAGAAGACGAGATAACAACCCATCATCAACCAACGACAGTGACAGGAAACCAGATGCAAATTACGCAATTTTCAACAAAAGTAAAAAAAATAAAAACACCATAGAAGATAGGTTAGAAGAAACGAAAGAAATTATGGGAATGTTCATGCGGGATGTAAAAAAAATAAAAACGATCAACAGGGAATAAAAAGAACAGTAAGCCTCCCTCTCTGTCTGTCTGTCTCTCTCTCTCTCTCTCTCTCTCTCTCTCTCTCTCTCTCTCTCTCTCTCTAGTCGTTGTCTCATTATTGAGGATCGTGGTCGTGTATGTTTTTTATTATTTTATTTTAATCTGCACGATTTTCGGCTTTTCAATGTGCCCAAAGAATTCAAAAATCTGTTGTCGAATATTGGACTGAAATTAAACTAAGGGAAGAAACAGAACATAAAGTGAAAAGATTGTGATCTTGAAAAATAGATTAAAAACACTAGAAAGAAACGAAACTGAGACGTTACACCAACTGTCCGATAATTCGATGAAGCACACTGTATATATGTTAAACTGCACATTAAACGTTAATAACCAATACAAACGATACCTGTAAGGAGTTCGGCGGTGCGATAACTGATGTCCTACGCTGCGGCAATCAGCCAAGGTGTCCAGATACTGTAGGGGACGAAATGGAAGGGAATACGGCAACATCTCAACGGACTGCGGAAGCTGTGAGCCGGACATATGGGGATTTATTTTCTCATACGAGATGTAATGCGAAGTTCGCACGGAAGGCAGAACGGTAAAGCAACAGCTTCGCCAACACAACACTGCTAATGAGTTCCCATAAAGAAATCCGTCTAATAGACGAGATATAGGTCTACTGCTCCGCGGCAAATCGGAAAACTTGAAAGGCTTACGGTAATCGACAAACGACACCCCAAACGATCACTCACGCTCACACAGCAGATGCGTAACGCACGGCCAAATGCCTTGAAACGCCGGGGTCCTAATAACGATTCAAACCATGGCATTCGCACACAGACAGAACAGGACAAGACGTTAAACGCCCTCGCAAGCGTTACGCTGACGCTAACCCCGAAGGGGAGACTCCGTGGGCCGCACACCTCAGAAAATGACTGTTGCATTCTGATGCCAGATGCCAACTGAACTCAAGATGCAGCGGCAGACAGCGCGATCGATAAAGAAGCGAGGCAGCCGAGCTGTACATTGTAGCTTGCTCTCTCGCACCCATGGCCGTTGTTTGTTAAATTCACATAGCAGAACGTCCCAGAATGCGTCAATCCGACGGATCGATATTTGCATCTAGCGCGGCAACAACCTGAAATCGAGATACGCCGAATACGTTTTAGAACCATTGGAGGCAAGCAAAATAACACAGCTGTGTGCGTTAGAAAGCTACTAAATGCTTGTCTGAAGTGGGGTCGTGATGTAGAAAATACGCTAATTACCGTACGTTTCTACCAACCTAAAAATGTCCAAACAACTGAGATGCATTTATTGTAGTGAGAACACTAGACCGCATGGAAAATAACGCTGTAAGAAAACACTACAAGGTAGGTATTAGAAATGGGAATAAAAGAGACCAACAGCAATGGGACAACCATGTAACAAAAATGAATATTAATAAGCCTCGTAACTTGTCAAATCGGCTATAAATTATCGTCCAAAAGGCAATAATAAAATCTACTCTCTTTCCCTTCGTTTTTTTTAATTAACTTGTATAAACTTTGTTCTGTAGTTGGTTTAAAACTTTTTGGATAATGTTGGGGCTATATTTGGTTTTCTCCTTTTTACTTTCTTTTACAATAAAGGAAGTATTGGATTCACCCCAAAAATTCGAAATTGAGTTTTCAACAGATCTTCACGTTTTAGAGTCCCCTGAACCCAAAAAACATGTTTTTGTAAAATCGTACTAAAATATGGTCATTTATGCATTAATTTGCGGGCGTAAATAGTGCCGTTTGCGCCCTAAGGCCTAAAAATAATTTGCGGGCGTAAATAATGCCTTTTGCGCCCTAAGGCCTAAAAAACCAGCATCACATTGGCAACCAACAACAATTTGATTTTTGAGAACGAATCGTGCCATTTATTTTTCAAATAGTGGAGGTGCTACATGGTTCATCTAATAAAAAAACTGCAAATTGTGATAAGAAGATTTCCTTTGGCAGAAATGTAGTTTATGGCTATACAATTCATTTGAGAAGGGGAGGCATCTCGAAAAGTTGTTAGAATTTAAGATGGCGGTTGAAATTCAAAATGGCGTCATACAATGGAATCGTTTGCAGTTTTCTTACTATCCGTCACACAAGAGTGTGTTTGGTGTCAATTTATATGTTTTTTAGGCCAAAAATTTCATTTGTAATATCATAAATATGGATAAAATCAACATAGGAGACTTGTTGTAAAGTCGTTAAGTCACATTTATAGAGTAAAATTAAAGAAGAATTAATACCAAAGATCTAGCATGAACGAGAATAAATCTATATTTCTTCCCTGTTCCAAATGTAACCCAAAGTGTTTCCAGGCTTTTATCTGACAGTTAAAAGAAGTATGCAATTGCTAAAACTAACACATCCGTATCTACAGAGCGGATAACAATATTTTTCAATCCATTTTCTACAATTTTCTTTGAGATGAAGTATTATCCTTGAATCTGCTTCTTCATGATCAGGGCAAGTCACTCAAACTAAAATACTTACAGCACTGACATTTCCTTCAACTTTATCATCTGAAGTAGTAATAACTTGTGTTTTGTTTATGTTATTCATTGCTAATGATCCAGGTAGAGAAAATAGTTTTTCTTTGTTATTTGAATCTCTTAAAAATTCTTGCCAATTTGTAGATAATTTGACATGAGGTAGCACGTGTCTCCTTGTTCTTGTGCCCCTCTTCTGTCTGGCTTCACCTTTAATGCTCGGAGTAACGTATCTGTCCCAAATTAAATCAAATCTACGGCAGCCAAAACTCTCAATGTCGTTACATACGTGAGGATGAAATGTGTTAATGTAATAATCATTAAACGTCTTTGAAGACTGATGAGGCTTTAAAATGTTGGCACGAACTACACCATCATAAATTGCAACATGGCAGGTTCCTGGAAAGACAATGTCACTCTTTTCAACAATTTCCTCTAAAATATGTGCTAGATCACTTTTATGGCCGGGTCGAAATTTTCCATTAACGGAAAATGCAGGCGGAAATGGCTGATTTTCGAATTTAAAAAAGTTTTGCATATCCAGCTGATGATTCTGTGTAACTATTAAAAGCCTGAAAAGCAGCTGGACGTCTGTTTTTAAAATCTTTAAAGTTTAATTTTTCTTGCTTATGCTTTTTGTTATAGTACTGAAGAGGGGGATTTTGTTCTTTTTCAAAGGCTGAAATAGTGTTGAGAAACTTTTTACCAGGAGTTCCTCAATGAAACTGTGGAACTGTGTACTACCAGTTGACTCAGCTAAATAAACAGATGCACTGATATCCTTATCAACAATAACTCTGCTGTCGATGACAAGCAAAGCTTTTCCATTTTCTAAAAATGGGTTTCTAAAATCTTTCAGAGTATCATAAAGTGCTTGAACCTTAATGACAAATTTAACTTCGACCTTTGTCTGAATCTTACACTCAAACTCTTGCATCAAGTGGCAAATCTCCAGTCCAGCTACCATCCAACGTGTTAGTGCCGATGGATCCTGTGTTAACCCTACTGCACCTCAATCTCCTTTCACTATAGCATTGTTTTGCTCGTGCGCTTGATCTATGCTGATAGCTGAGAAGAGTTTGTTTGACTTTTTTATCACAAACTGTACATAAGAAGAACATTTGTATGCCCGAATGGACTGATACTTAGCTTATTTTTAAAATGAAAAATGAACTTGTTGGTCTAAAAAACATATAAATTGACACCAAACACACTCTTGTTTGACGGATAGTAAGAAAACTGCAAACAATTCCATTGTATGGCGCCATTTTGAATTTCAACCGCCATCTTGAATTCTAACAACTTTTCGAGATGCCTCCCCTTCTCAAATGAATTGTATAGCCATAAACTACACTTCTGCCAAAGGGGATCTTCTTATCACAATTTGCAGTTTTTTTATACCTAGCACCTCCACTAAAAGCTTTATGGTGGATTTTACAAAAAATCTTGTTTGCATTTCGGGCGTGAACGGCGATTTTGGCCCTTTGGCGTTTTATAATCCTTCGGCCCTTCGGGCCTCTGGCTTATAATTCCGCCGCGGGCCAAAATCGCCTCCTTCACGCCCTTAATATAAAAATAGCTATTTTGTACATTGGTCTGTCTGTGTGTCTGTCTGCCTGTGAACAGAATATCTCAAAAAACGAAAAGAGGTATGGCGTTCAAACTTCATATATACGTTTTGCATACGATATAGATGCAACAGCAAGCTTTTGAAGGAAATCGCATAACCGGAAGTAGGTGTTTACTTATGTTATTTTTCAGTTTTTTTCGATATTTTCAAAAACGCCTCAAACGATTTTTTTCAAACTTCACATTTTTATTACATTTTTAATGTGTATTAATGTGAGGTAGGTGATTTTCCAGTTGAATACTTCTAAAATGGGTTTCTTTTGTTTTTTTCTATTTTTTTTATTAACTACTATTTTAAATAGAACACCCGGTATATTATTCGATTTTTGAATTCAGCTTAAAATTCTAGAGTAAATTTGTCTCTTCAGCTGACGCTCTATTTTGCACCGTTTTTGTAGAATTTGTAATTTTTGAAAAACTTTGACAAATGCTTAAAAATTAAAAATCAAATTTTTGGTTAATTATAAGATCAATGTAAATTCTCAATTCCGTCAGTCTGTCTGTCTGTCTGTTGGCGGTGTAACTCAAAAACCATTTGTCGGAGGAAGATGATATTTTGCATACACAATAATATATACCTGGCATGGAATTGTGAAAATTTCAGACAAATATATACAGGATGAGCACCTTAAAATAATAAAATTTTGTTTATTTTTCAATTAACGTAGTAATAGATACAAGTAATAATTTGTGCATAGTGCAGGCTTTATTCTTACCAAAGATGGGAGCCAATAGATACAGAATAAATGTTTTATGAAAAAAGGAGGCACAGATTAGGGCGTTACTAAATATAGCTGCGACGCAGAAATTCGTAAGGTCGGTGCTCCGTGGCGCAAGTAGAAATTGCCGAGTCCCTTACAATATCCCACAAAACGTTGGGGCTGCACACGCGGTCCGCCTGCCGTTCGAATTTGATCATTTATTTAATTTATTAGAAACATGAAGATATTTTTACTCCTAACTTATTTGAATTTTAAAATTATTTTGTGTCACAATGTCGACGAGGGAAGTTCTGGGTAAAACCTTTTACAGATTTTTATAGGTTAATTCACAAATACATACTGCTATATATTGGAAAAGAATTAATAGAAGTAATGATTACATTAATTACGAAGATACTCTTACAGTCTGTCCACATCTCACACTTGGAAATAAAGTACTAAACATGAAATTATATTTATAGACTTCTACTAAGTGGTAAAACTGGAATTGAATTTTAGACACACAATGTTAATATCTCAATTTTCCTATTCTCTGATGCTGCATGCGTGTTGAAAGATGTTTATTATAATTCCAAATGAGAAATCGTTCTTCTGAACACCGGTGGCTTGATAAAATCGCGATATCTGTAAGCGCATTAAATGTCTCAGTGGAACTCAAGAAAGTCCCTTCTGATAATTAAAAAAATCCTAAAGCTTAGATATCGTGTTTCGCACTCCGTAATTTGCCAAAACAATGTAGCTATAATAAATACACTACGATTTTCTTGTTCTAAGTTGATGGACTAGCCAGTTTAGCGAAAGTGACTTCCATTATTATTTGATATGATATTTATTATGAATCTATTAATTTTAATAGTTGAAATATTAATTTTTCATTTACGATATAATTAAAATAAGTTGCCAAGTTTTGTTTAGAATATTTATGTGAATCGATTCCTTTTAATATATCAAATAACGCTTTTGTTATAACTAAAATAGGTTTACAAAGAATGTTTATTAGCTTAACACTTAAAAGTAGAATAGTACCACCAATTTACTGTCTGAAATGTAAGTTTAAAAATTCGCGGAACAACTTCTTAAATCTTTAAACTGAAAAACAGATTGGAAGGCATGTAACCCCATTCCAAGCCAATCGCACAATCAGCTCCTCGGCTTTATTTCGGCAATTCCCCAAATCCTTCAATTACTTTTCCTCGTTCACTTTAGTAATTCAGTTTTCTACTTTTCGAACGGAATTACCCTGCTCCACCAATTAATTTATTTGAGGACCTTTACAAACAAGTCGATTAGGTATAATCGCTTAATCTCACTCTCGGTAGGATGTTAAAGGGAGTTCGTTTAAATCAACTGAAGTTCATCAGAGGTTCGGTTACACAAACTTTTAGCTACGCGAATGCCCTTTTGTTGTATTCTTGATTTTGTGGAACTGAATTTCAGGCCTGAATGGTACTGAATACAGAGCAGATTCCTACAAGGACTGCGTTCTTTAGTTCGCCATTTCTATGGTAATTCTACAATTTAGGCTACGAAATATGGAAAAGAGATAACTATTTTGTTATTCGACTTACAAAATAGTTTAAGATGAATAAATACAAAATTTTCTGTAATAGCCACATAACCAATATTTACAAAATATTAGATTATAGAAAATCTAATTTTATTTCGTATTTAATTTAACAGTAGGTTTGTCTCTTGTAAGTAAAGTCTAAGTATGCTGAATAACAAGTACCCTAGACACCAACTGGAATGATGAAACCCACAGTTCATATCGCCTTCGAAAGATGGTATTCTGTAGAAGTTTGAATCCAAATTTGAATGTCCATCTGAGCAGATATTGCGCTTGAGGCGCTAGCGTGTGGTTTTGTTGATAGCCTGATACCAACAAACCAACATGGGTACACGAGCTCAGAAGGACCAAATTAAAGAGGCAATTAACGAAACGTTAAACGAAGACTGGAAGAAAAGGTTGACCGACACTGTTACCCCTGTAACGGGTACGCTTGAAACAAGACTGGCAAAGCTAGAAAATCCAGGATGTCATGGAACGGAAAATTAACACACTTATTAGCGAAAATATCAAACTTAAACAAGAAAATGCAACGCTTACATCTTGATAAATAACGGTAATACTCAAAACGTAACAACTGGAGAAAATACCCGAGACAGTGGAAAACGTCCGATAA
This sequence comes from Agriotes lineatus, assembly GCA_940337035.1. NCBI lineage: Eukaryota > Metazoa > Arthropoda > Insecta > Coleoptera > Elateridae > Agriotes > Agriotes lineatus. Next base: position 123,570,977 of record OW679196.1, read on the forward strand.
AACATATCATAACTGGAGAAAATGTTGAAGATAAAGTCATTTCCTTTTTTAATCAACAACTAGGCGTTGATGTTCTTCCAGATACTATCAATAGATGCATCGACTGGGACCTGCAACAACAGGAGGAATTATACCGATTACAGTAATTTTTTTCTCGTACAGGTGCCGCAGTGTTATTTTTAATAACAACAAATAGCTTAAGGGCACCTAGTTCAGAATTTAGAAGGACCTAACACGCAGTAAACAGGAACTGTATAGAGGGGCAAAAAAAAATGTCTCTAAAGAACGGACATGGGCCTTCGATGGTAAAATTGTTATATTCCACAACAACAAGAAGCATTTCGTGCGAGGAACTTGGTCGATATCGAAAATATTGTAGCCATAACTAATGTGAAGGCAGGCCAGCCGGGTCACATCGCATGTGTCTGTGTAAGGTGATAGCAGAAATTAGAATTAGTTTATTTTGCCTTATTTGCAAACTTTTATTGTTAAATTTATTTTTCTAAAAGCACGTTTCCATTAAAATCGGCTTTGCTTCAGTGATCGGCAAAGCTTCAGGAAAGGAAACGTTGAATTCGGCAAGGCAGATCGGCGTGCCGAACCAATAACCATTGTAAGTCGGTCCAGATCAAAGAAAGCCGAGCCGAAAGAAGTGGTGGAAATGCGAAGCCGATCAGGGTAGATCTTTTTTTTCGACAGTCTGTGTTAAAACTGACAGAAAACCTAACCTGCTAACCTCGAATTTGACATGGACTTACAGTGCCACCAACATATTATTCATACAACAAATATTTCAAAGGGAACTTGATCCGCGGTATAATATTGTAATCGTGAAAAAAATCTCCTGCAAGGAAGACGATATTTTGTATGCGAATGTACCGAATATACCTTTTGTAAAATATATACAGAGTGAGCACTTCAAGAAATAAAATTATGTTTAGTTTTGCTTTAACTATTAGTTAAATACTAGCAACCCAGTGAGACAAATGTCTCATTTAAAAAAACAAAAAAGACCGTTTTGCAAATAGAACGCGTATTCACCACACGTACGTATATGACGTCATTGTTGGTAGCAAACTACCAGTCGCATTCGCCTTGATAAAATTTGCCTAGAATCTAACCTAAAAAGTTAGGATTAGGATAATTAAGATAACAATTAGTGTTAGAGACTGAAATTCGGTTCCTGACCTGACCTGACCATTCCAAACATATAACTTTAATAACTTTTTTCTCTATCTCTTAAGGTTTGACTGCTGAAACAGCGTCCCGGACAGACAAGTCTATTAGATAAAGGATACGTAATATTTTGCACGTAGCGCAGGTTTTTATTTTTGATGAAAATTGGCATACTGGGAACTTTACAGATACTCGGAAAACAACTTGTATCGGTCCTGTCGTCAAAGCGCTCTTTATAACGCAGTCGTAAGCTAATATAATACGTGTGTTCTTATGGGTAAGAATTTAAAGCGTCTGGCCAGCAGTAGGATTCCGCTAGTTCGAATTTCACCAGCTGCGGAGTTTTTTAATTTGTAATTTGATACAGTGTTCATCACTAAATGTTTTCTTTTACTAACGGGTGTTCATAAACAGTCGTCATCCCAGTAGGTTTTGACTTCAGAAACGTATGTCTATTAAAATTGAGAAAAGATGCGCTATGACAGTACTCAATGACGTTTCATTGTGTTGCACGAATTAATCAAAGACATAACATTTTATTTTTCAAAGCAACTGGGATGACGACTGTTTATGAACACCCGTTATTTCAGTATTATTAGCAACATTGAGGTATTTCTACTTATTTTGTGAAAGCGAGCTAAATTCCGTGGCAACCAATTTACATATTTATTTTACTTTTTTTCGGGTTTGTTATCTGTCACTAACGCACAACTCATCGTATCCTTGCTGGTTGGTATGACAAAATAATAGACTCGCTATAAAATGCACCGATCCTGGGACAATTCTTTTGTATTTGGTTACTATGAAAACAGTTATCACTTACTTTATTTAGGCAAACAATATTATACAGCTTCAAACAATAGTATATTACCTACATTACAAGGCATGGAAGTGATACTTTGCAGATGAGGAGGGTTGTTGAAGAATACGAGGGCGCGAAGCGTCCGAGTACTTTTTCAAAGCCTCCGAGTCAAGCATAGACACTTTCATGCTGTGGAATGTATCACATTTTTTCTGAAATCTCTCTTTGTAACACCTAGCGCGGGCAGGATTCGGCAGCACGAATCTACACTGTTCCACGGTTCCATTGTTTCCAAGAGAGGGCGCCAAGCGCAACGCTAGCTAGTCATGTTTCAACGGCGCGGCGCTCTCAAATCATCAGACTTTCTACAGTGACAACGTCTTAACAAAGAACCACACTACTGAAACTGTTTAATATTTATGTGCTAGGCATTACCGAACATTATGCAAATAAAGAGTCTTGAAGGAAACTGGAGGATTTTATTTTCTCTCCGACATCCTTTAAAAATTTAGAAATAGAATCCTATTGCGACCAGTCTCCTAGGTAATGTAAATTGTAAAGTAAACATGACTAGTCTTGCAAAAATCTCAAAAGTGACTAGTCTTGCAAAGTGCCACTTTCAAGATCAAACTGAGTCTTGACATAACCCGCTTTCTTGGCGATTTCTGGAAAATTAAATTTTTATAGGTAAAGTTGATCGCGCAAAGAATGTCGATCGTTAAGTGTCTTATTGGAACATATTTAATTTGGTTAACTTGTTCCAAATATCCTTTAAACTATGATCTTCAAATTTTAAATTACGGTATACCTTTTTTTATTTTTTAATTGCAGAATTGACAGCATTCTTCCCCCTTTTATAAGTTCGCCATTCAACTGACGACCTACTTCTTTTGTAAAATCTAAAGCTTTATTTTTAGTGTCTATCATTTCGCGGAGATTAACGGTTATCCACGGTGCATATTTTTTAGCAACCCTACCTGTAACTAGGAGTGCATAAATGTCTAACAATGTTTGTATATTACTGGTTAGAAAATCTATTTTGCTATCAATATCCGGTAGTTGATATAAAATGATCCAGGGCGTAAAGCGTAAATGATCATTAAATGTTATATGTAATCAAAATCTTTAAGTTGAAATAGTATATTGTACGTTAAGAGCTGAAAGTGCATTCTTGCCACTTGCGCATGAATATTGCTGGTTGAGGCAAAGCCGAAACCAGCAATCATGCAAAAGCGGCAAGCGCACTTTTAGTTCGAAATATACATACTATTTTTTCGACGACTGAGCATATTATTAATGGAAAAAATCATATTTCATTTTATTGCAAATATTAATTGACATGTACTGTTTGAGGCTTTCGCGGTTACTCGAATTATTCTCCTTAGCATAGAATTTCGGCTTAGACCGCGTAGTATTTGTATATGAACCCCCAGCATTTTCTGGCTTAATGTGCCTTGCACCTTGTGAAGTCGAGGGAAAACCCGCGCGATGGCCATGCTCTTTGGTGGCTCGTGTTGTTTGAGTATCTTGAGAACGAGGATACTTAGGCAGATTTGGCCGTTTTGCTGTTTGTGCATCCATATTCACTAACGTTTTGCAAGACCTTGCAGCTTGCATCATCAGAGTCAAAGTCGCACTAAAAACCGAAGGTCGGTGTGGAGCTATTTATATTGATAATATCAACAGGGAATATGGCTTTAAGCTTAGTAAAACGTGGACCCCTGTGATACACGATCTAAAGCATTACAACCACTGTGCGTCATACGGCCACGCCCCACGGATTACGTTGCACTCGGACGACCAATCAGCGTTACGCCACTCCGCGCGCCTGGCACAGAGGACTATAAATAGCTCCACACCGACCTTCGGTTCTTAGTGCGACTTTCACTCTGATGATGCAAGCTGCAAGGTCTTGCGAAAAGTTAGTGAATATGGATGCACAAACAGCAAAACGGCTAAATCTGCCTAAGTATCCTCGTTCTCAAGATACTCAAACAACACGAGCCACCAAAGAGCATGGCCACCGCGCGGGTTTTTGCTCGACTTCACAAGGTGCAAGGCACATTAAGCCAGAAAATACTGG
>OW679196.1:123575137-123658702 GCA_940337035.1 Agriotes lineatus
AATCCCATCTCCTGCATTCATATTTCCTTCCGTCGTTCCTTGCTACTCCACAACATCTCTGCTAATATTCCTTCTTTACGGCTGACATTTTCTCTTGCTATTCCTAGTTGTCGCCCATTTCTCAGCTTCATAACTCATAGTAATTCGAAAAATTGTATTGTATATTCTTCCTTTTGTGTTCTTGTCAATATGCGTGTCTCAGGGTGCAGTTGTTGTATACTCATTCTTAAGTAACAAACGACCCTGTCATCATTGAGGTTTCTCCCACTTTCGTAAGGGGTTTTATTAGGAGGAAAAGCAAAAGGGAACGGCAACTCAACGTGTAAACCACGCCAGAGGCGAAACTCTCCTCTCAGACGAGAATATCTCGCAGGCCCGAAGAACAGCCAAAACACACTTTAAGCAGTTAATGGGCGTTTAACATAAAAGTGGGAAAGCAGAAAAACACCATTCCGAATAGAGGTCATTCTGGACTTGGCTTAATAAATACTGGGGAGAAACACTGATAAATTACCTTCAAAGTGAAAAAATATATTAAAAACCCGAACAAAAGTGTTGGACTTTAAGAAGCCCTGATATCACAACAAAGAACGAGATCGATTAAATAATAACGAACGAAAACGTATTATAAAGGATGTATCAGTCCTAAACCAATTCAATACGGGAAGCGATCATAGGCTTATAAGGGCAAGCTTAAAAATAAATACAAAAACAGAGCGAAACAAGGTAATAAGACAAAAGACATTGGTATGGACAACCTCGTTAACAGTAACGAAAACAAAGACAAGCAAGAGTAACACAGACAGCTATAGAAAGAATCATGTTGGGGATAAGCCTAGGAGACCATTCGAAAATGAAAAAATTAGAATAAAAACCAAAGATGTGATAACAACCATAACAGACACAAAATGGAAGTCGGCAAGACATGTCGCCATACAAGTAGACAAAAAATGGACAAAACGTGTAGTAATGTGGAGGCCCAGACTACATACACGAAGCGTCGGAAGACCAAAATGGCGCTGGATAAATGACATACGAGAAAAAGCGGGAACTAGATAGTACTCAAAACAGATCATAATGGAAGAGACAAGGGGAGGCCTACGTTCAAGAGTGGACGAAGAAGGGCTGCTAGAGAAGAAGAAAAAGAAGAGAAGTACACTTATTTCTCTGTAATTTTTGCAATCTCCTCGATTTCCGTCTAAAAGGCGAAGGGCTAGCCCCTATTAAGTTCAGACACAATCCCTCAATTGGATTAGACTACGTATGGTATTAAAAATCTTCTATGTAGATAATGCTAAATATATATTGGAGGTGGTTTTCTGCGAATAGTGTACCAAGAAGCACTAACCAATAGTATTGGAAAATGTGTTATCATTAAAGCAACCATTATGGCGGGCTAAGCATGTTATTGATTGTAGTCCTTCATAAAATTGTTGCCAACAATTGGCGATTGAAGCCACTCCATCATAGTGCTGCTAAAATTTATGGTCTAAATGAAGGGGTATCCAGAACGTGTTAATATTTAATGCATTTCGTTCTTATAGGCTGTTTTCCTTGTATTTGAAAATTTCTTCCGAACAGACTTAGATCTGAAGATCAATATAAATGAACACTAAGAGCATTCGATAGAAATTATCTCTAGAATAGAAATAGATTATAGCACGAGGGAATATTTAAAGCGCGACGCGAAGCGGAGAGCTTTCAATTTCCAGACGACTGTAATCGTGATTATGCACGTGGTACTTATAACGTTTTATTTTATTTTGGTTCTCAAAATGGACTACTGTGTGATCGTTGTGCTGACCCTGGGATTTTTTGGTGTGCTACGGTTTGTATGCAGATTGCTGGTGTTGGTATACTACATTATTGATGTTTGTTAAACTGCATAGCAACTTTATACGCCATCGGACCATGAATGCCATATTACGCCCGCTATAGAAGGCCAGTTAACAAGATTAATTCATTCATAATCTATAGCCTCTTTTACCTTTCGGTGTCGAGGACCATTCATACTTTGCGGGAAGTGCAACGGAAGTAATGCGCCGCATACGACTTACACTATGCATGCAAACATACCACACACACAACCACTTACATCTAACTTAACTAATGATTTCAAATCCACTGCCGCTCCGAGAAAATTCTCGGCTACGGCCAGATTTGAACCCATGTCCACCTAGTTGCTAAGCAGACAACAAGCCCACTCAACCACCGAGGTGGCCTGTTAACAAGATTATGGTCTCAAAATGAAATAATACGTATTTATTAGGAAGTAAAAATAATCTACTTGTGAAGCCACCAATTTACAGATTATAAGATTAGACTTCTATCCTGTTCAGGTTCATATTTTTTTTAACTTATTTGATTGAATATGGTCACGCATAAAAGCTTGCCACGCTCTTTAGAACAAAGCGGTGCGAACAAATATATACCCCATCTTAGCTATGTTATTCAAATAATTTTCATAGAAAGGATGCTACTTACGTTTTCTTGTTTCTGCTTACGTTTATATGGTAAAGGTAGATTTTTGTGGAGTCTTAAGTTCTTGTTCTCATTTATGATGTTATTTTACGTTAAGGAATTGAGAATATCCGAATTGTAAAACGGCTGAATTGCTATTTATTTAACAAATATATAATGTAGGACTTTATTTGACGAGTCTCGTTTATAGCCGAGCGAGTTTTGCGAGCGAGGTCAATAAAGGAGACGAGTCTTTAAAGTCATATTTAGTACGAGTTGTATACAAAGTTTTATGTTCGACTGCTAAATTCGAAAAATCTATTTTATAAATTTGACGTCTATTCTGTGACAGAAAAGGAATTGATATTAGAGTGGCTTGACAGATATTGACAAGCATTTATTTTGGCATTGGCAAGTATTTATTTTGACATTGACAGCTGACGTAAAGGTACTTGATAGTACTAGTAAAAAAGTACCGTACTTTATAGTACTGGTAAAATAAAATGAACTTTATTTTAAAAGTACTCTAAAGAGCTAATTTTTTGCAGCGAAATGATGTCATAAACAGTACTTTATAGGTAATGCAATCGTATATATTTTCAGAGCTAATTCGCTGCAGGTCAATATTTGAGTGTTACTGTCGTTATAAGTTTATAAGTCTTTGTTAACAAAACATTTTACTTTATGCTATTGTGGTTACCCTCAAATGTTTAATTCAGTGCGACACTGCTCCAAAGAAACAGACGTAAAACGTATTTAGAGATAATCAGGACCTTCTTGGGACGTGCTACCAACTTTACAGCTTTAGTCAAATGGCGCGGCCGTAAATTAAATCGTTGTTACAGCAGCACAAAAAATATCGTTATCCCTGGAAGGTTATTAGAGCCTTACTGCTGCCTCTTGTTCTCAAATTTACTCGTAGTCTCATCTTACTGCTTCCCGCACTTTTAATATATTTGATATAGTGAAGGCATAAGATCATTCATCAACGACGGACGTAACTGTAACTAATCTGTTCACAAACTTTGGAAATGCACTCAAATATGTTTTCGGTAAATAATATATCGTTGTTGTAATGGGTTGCCTACACAACCAAGCATTTGGGAGGTAAGTGTATATAAAGTAATTGTTAGGTCATATCTTATGCCTACAGTATACAGATGTGAACCTGTCAACACTTTTTTTTAAATCACAACTCTACAGAGAATTATTGTTGATTGTATATATCAGGCATGGCATAATATGAATAAATCCAAAAATGGCTTCTTGCTGTTTTTCTACTTGTCTCAGTATCTCTTGTTGTTTTTTAATCGATAAAATTTTACACTTCTCAAAATGTAACTCGCGAAACTTAAATCTATATTTGCAAACTTGAGTGCTGCATTAGTTTGTTTACTTAGAAACTCTTGAGTAACTGCAGTGGTTAGCTCTACTAGAATATGAGAGATGTGGGTTTAAAGTTTAATGTCTTACGCAACAGCGAGAGTTCGAAAATTTACTCATTTGCTTCAAGTTATAAATAACTACATTTTCTCACTAACAGATATACATATTTTCATATGTTAGACAGTAGTTTTATAAACGATTACTGTTAACTTAAAAACTGCTCTGATTATGATGCTTAAATAACATTTTTAAAAAATATTAGGGATTGGAGTTCGTGTTCATTTGAGGTGACGACGTACAATCACTCGTGCTCGTAGCTTAAAATCAAATAATCAGGTAAGTGCATCCTGCAAACACCTTTCCTATAATACCCCTGCTGCATGCTACTATCAATTCAGTTGTTAATAAACCCTCAACCTTCCACCACGTTCAAGTTATACATATCTCACAAAACGAATTTTAATATGCCTGTGTTAGCTGTGCATCCAGCAGCTGATAAAAGCACATCGCAGGTCAATACCATTACCGAAAATATTAATACCACATTCGACAAATCCTATTCTAACGTTGTTACGATGAGGACGCCTCTATAACTTTGATGGTCTTTGGACACAGTTTATTTCATTTCCAGGTCTGTTAAGCGTACTTTTAATTTTCCGCACCCCCCTCCTGATCGCATTTTGTTTTATCGGTACGTGGAAGCGATAATGCCTCGACTTATTTCCGCGTTCTTTTCCTTTTTGTGCCCTGTGCAAGCAGTTGACGTCCCGTGAACTGTCCAAAGTTTCTGCGGGCATGTAGTTTTCGTTTTGAATGAGTTTGTCCTGCCGATGGCAGCGGATTATTGTAGATTTGGCAGTTTATTGAGAAAGATCTTCTCGCGTCAATTCTTAGCGAATTTTTGGGAGCGCACTGGTGACCCACTTTATTGCACGTGGCCCAATTAATCTGGGATAAGTCGATTGAAGCTTCTATCGTTCCGCGTACGCATCTGATTCTATTTTGGGTATTCCTTACCCGCAGTTGCAGCTCCATTTACCCCTTTCACTGTTCACGGAAAGTTCTGCAGTCCCACATGAGATCATTGACCTTAAACCCGTTGAGGCCGTGAAGTTACCTTCTGAACCCACCTTTTTGTGTGTTATGTGGGTTTAACCTTCGACGTTCTTACCGGTCTTTGTGACCATTCTAGTGGGCCTAGGGTGCTTAACAAAAAGTTACATGTTTTGTTTTCTTTTGCATCAAACCAACTGGATACTGTGGACGGTGATATGGAGCTTTGAGCACCATAAGGTCTTTTACTACAGTGTTGGCTTGGATTCCTTCAGGACCCGTAGGTTTTACTTGGACTTTCGCCCTCATTTACCGTTCGCTTCAAGAACCGAGTAATGAATGCACTTAACGATTTTCATCCTCAGAGCATAATTTAATCTTCGTTACATCTTTTTAACTTGTTGTGGTAATATTTAATGTAGTTTATATGTGTACATTTTAAACTGTTGTATATGCTAACTTACTCGCAAGTCGAGTTTATGTGTTTTGAGGTGTACCTTATTTTTGCATTTATCGATCACCTTATTTTGACCTATACTCTTAGAATAATCACCTGTACTTCGTATTGGCTTGTATGCAATTTTATTATGTGATAATTATACTGTGATATGAGTACTTTGTCTTGTTCATTGTTACTGCTACCTAGATTCGTGTGCTTTCTTTCAGGGTATTGTCTACTTTGAGTTTACGAATTCTCTGTGACGCATGGAAACATTTGTTGAGCGTTAGTAGTTGAAGAACTTCACGAGGTCTCCACTGAGATAGTTCGGCCGGTAATTGTATCCATGTAGTCATTTGGATTTTTGAGAATATTAGCCGACTAACCAATTATAGGTAACAACGTTACTAAAAATACATATCAATATCCGATAAAACAACATGGAATAATTTTAAACGCCACGCCGTGGTAAAGGTGAAGGTCAAGGAATATCTATACGCAGTAGGCAATTTAGTCTACCCAAAAAATTGCCAGAATCAAAACCTTCCAACCAGAGAATTTGTATTTACTTATGATCGAAAACTTTAATTGACCATAAAAGTATTAACATAGAGTAACATCAAATTAATATCACAGATTAGTTATGCCGACTAAGAAAATTGTATTATCCAATGTTTATCCAACTATCCGAAATAAAATTATAGAACGATCTTTGGCAATGTAAACATTAAAACAACCTCACTAGTATACCTTATAAAAGCAGGATTTTAGGAAACTGAATGTAGACATATTGTAATTTTCATACATATTGGCAGGAGAAAATACAATTCTTCCGGATTCAGTAATAATAAATTATGAAGGAGATAAATACCACATTTTTTTGTAATTTAAAGAACCGAAAAGCTTTAAAGGTAAAAAATTTTGACATTTTTCTTCTATATAAGCGAAATACTGCAATCCTCTAACGTCAATCATGGGAAACGGCCTTTGCCATCTACCACTACAGGAACAATAGACACCCCAGTAATAGAAACCGCTGACCCGTTTATAAACCTAAATGATCTAATTAAAGAAAACCCAAAAAGAAACAATTTAGATGTGAATAAATCAGGTGAAGAAAATATATCAGAAATAAAAAAAGAAAATAAAACCAACATCACAGAAAAATAAGAAAGTAAAAATCGACGTATACCAAAATGAACCAACTTTGCAAGAATTAATTTCACCTATTAAAAAACTTATAAAAAAAGATAAAAATAAATACAACTTTACTTACGAAGAATTTGAGAAGTTTGTAATAAAATATATTCATTTAAAAACCCTATACAAACTGCAAGACATTTTATGGCCGATGTTGAACTGCTTATAGCCACCCCTCAAGACTTCCACAGTGTATTGAGACACCGTAAAATTGAATATAGATTTACTCGAATAATAAGTAACATTAAAAAACAATTATATCAGAATAGTACGTTAACCGACCAAACGTCAGCATGTGATTTGCAAGTTCACGACTCAGACTGTATGTCATCAATCAAATTTAACTGTAACGGCTTTTATACACATCTAACCGATCTTCAACTATTAGCAACAAACTAGGAAACAGATATTATATGCTTGCAAGAAACTTCCCTGAAAGATGGAAAACCAGCTTATCTAAAAGGATATAACTTAATAAACAAAAAAAGAACTGCATCACACGCCAGTGGAGGAGTTAGCATAGGTGTTAGGCAAAATTTATATTATCAATTCATTGCATTAAACAGTAACTTAGAAAATCTCGCTTTTGAGATATGGATTCCCAACAGAATAACGATATACAATTTGTATATCCCTCCTCATTATACACTAACATATGAGGAAATTGAACCAATTATTGAACAACCACCTGCTCCTTATATAATCGCAGGAGACTTTAAGGCACACAATCTAGTATGGGGATGTGAACGAACGAATAGCAAAAGAAAAGTAATTGAAAATGCTCTTGACAATTTTGATGCTTTAATCCTCTTAAATGATGGAAGCTCTACTCACTTGAGCAATTATTTTCTCTGCTATTGGTTTATCTTTCTGTTATATTCAACTAGCACCTGCAATGGCCTGGAAAACAGATAATAAAATGTGTAGTAGTAGTACTTGTGGGGAGACTGATGTCAAGCAAGTAGGCCTTCATAGGCCCTTTTTGCCAACCCCGTGGACAAGGTCTAGGCATGCAGAGTACCAGGTGCTTTAGTCCTACTTAGAACTTTGCCGAGACTAAGGAGTTCCAACGCTAGCAAGAGATCTTTTACATGCTACACATCGCAGTAACATGGAACCCACGGCTTTAAATCACTTCCGAATGATGGCATTCTGTAGATGTTTTTATCCGCATTTTTTACTTCGACACGAAGTGTACGAAGTATTGAAATTCCCTCATATCGAAAACCACTCTGAGTCAAATATCTCTAAAATTCGAGCCAACCGACTAATGAACCCACTATATCAAATCTCCGTCTCGGCGGGGCGGATCTTTTGGTGAAGATCCCAGCCCACTAGACCAATCCCCCATATTGGGGGGTGCCTAAACGTGCTGTGCGAGAGATGTATGTTCGTATGTGTACACGATTCCGGTCGCCAGGAACCTTCCTGAATGCTTGGATCGTTTTCATACGATAGGTCCTCCGAAAATGAAGGCAACATCAACTTTTGAGCTATGGTCGTCGGCAATTTTTTTTTTATTTGATAAATAACTGGTTCCTAGCATTTCATTGTATTAGCGAAACGGAGTGATGCTGAGTATCGAAGTATTCTTGGAAAGCACGGAAGGGCGCTTTTCTTGGGTGGGGGGTACCGTATATTTATTTTTTAAAAAACCTCACCGGGAAGCCGAAGCTGTGTTGGTATTAATTTATAACGGCTTAAATTTTTGCTTCGAAACGCTGTTGATTATGTCTAATAAGGGATAAACAGAAAGCGAAATAAGATTTTCCAATATCGTAACCGATTTATACTTAATTTTTAATAACGGAGCAGTCGATGCCCATCCGTCGTCATATGATATGAACGTGCGACAAGAAGTGGATTTCGATGTTTAAAATTTTAAGTGTGCGTCCTTAGAACCGCGGAAGGCTGAACGTAGATAAATCATGGATTCTAAAATATACCGGTATGATGTGCAAGCGAAAAGGGAAGGGTGGCTACTAGAGAATTTTAGGAACTAAAAATAGATTCAATAGATACTTTGTATTCGCATATTTATAATTTCTTTATGATTAGTATTGATATAGCTATTCTCAATGGTTTAAACTCCTTAGAGATCAAATAAAAATCATTTATACAATTATTATAATTAACGATTAACTGAGTTCCTCTGCTATCTGCAAGTTACGGTGCCGATGCAGATGACGGTGAACCGCCAACCGGAGAAATCGAAACGAATCGAGAGCCAAAATTTATTCGAATGATTATTCAAATAATCATTCGGTTATTAATATCATTCGAATGCAAATAATTCGGTTATGAAAATTGTCCGGTTATGCCGATCACTAATGTACACTTACAATCCGAGCCTGAAACGCATGTTAGTTTGGCAGGATCTGACTTGGTATTTTATGTATTCTGAAAAGTAAAAATATCAAAAACTACGACTTACAAAAAAAACTTTACAATTGCGAAAATTTAGCTTTACTTCTGTATATAAAAGCGACAAAGTTTATCTTACTGTAAATAGTAACAATTGTGATTCATTATTATTATCAGCGTCGGGGATTAAACCTTTTGGTTTGTTCTGATCTCACAGATTAGAGCTGGTCTCTAGCGTTTTTTTGGTCGTCCAACGTTTCTTCTTTCGCCTGCTGTAGGTTGGAAATGAAGCAGTCGTTTCGGTATACGGGAGTCCTCCATCCTAGTGAGATGTTTGTGCCAACTTGTTTAATATTGTTTTATTTCTTCATTTGGAGTGTCTAAATTGTTTATTGTGTTTATGACGAAAAACAGGTTTTCTCAATTCCGTCGGTCTGTCTGTAGCCGCTATAACTAAAAAAATATTGGTTGGAGGAAGAAAATATTTTGCATGCGGATTACACTCGGTGACCTGGCATGAAACCGAAAAAAATAGGTAAAATATGTACAGGGTGGCCAGATAAGAATGCAAAGTGCTGTATCTCGGAAACTATTCGTCGTAGAGACTGTCGGTAAAAAAATTTATGACTAAAGTGGCCAAAAGAAGACCGCGGAAAATATTTTCAGATTTCCAAAATGGTCACCAGGGGGCGTAACCGCCATCTTAAACCTTTAAAGTGATTTTTCACTGAAATCCACCTAGTAAATGTTACCAAAAGATATATGCTTATTAAAGATAAGCTTTACTCGAATAATTTTTGTTTAACACTTTTTGACTTATCTATTAAAATAAAGTGGTGGACGGTAATTCAATGTTTTTTTAAATAAACAGCTGTAACTCCTAAACCACTGAACGGATTTTAACAAACTTGGTCTCGTTGGAAAAAGCATTTATTGTTCCATGAAACCCATCTTACCTGTGATATGTCTAAATCTTAGTGATGCCGCTAGAGCGCGTTTTTTGATATAATAACAGAAAATTGCAAAATTCTCTAAAAAATTAAATGCAATAATATGACTTTTTTTATAAAAATGTAGTGAAATAATACCTAAATAGGCTAGTAAAAACCGTATCTCGATATCTTATTCGTAGTCTGAAATATCGAAGAAAGAAAATTTAGTTATATAATTTTAAAAAGACGTTATTGCACCGATATTTATTGTTATTTATTTGTCTTTTTTCAAGATTCACTGATAAAATTTCATAATTTAATAATTTTTAAGTAATAAAAGTATTCTTAGTTCAAATAATTAAAAAAAACGTGTAGGGGCATAATAAGAAAAAAGGGCCGATTTTGAAATAAAACTAATGCCTCCCTAAATGCTCGAACTGTCTTCCATCACACTCAATGCATTGTTGGAGCCGCTCATGCGTGGACATTACAGCAGCTTCAATTTCTGTTCTTGAAAGGCTACGAATGGCCTCCTGTATTCGGATTTTCATGTCGTCTCTCGTTGTTGGTGGAATTTGATAAACAATATCTTTCAACCGACCCCATAGATAGAAGTCCAAATAGGTGAGGTCTGGGGATCGGGGTGGCCAAGGAAATAGACTTCCTCGCCCAATCCACTTCTGGTGATATGTTAGATCTAAATGTTCTCGGACATTTCTTGAGAAATGTGCTGGGCAACCGTCTAGTTGCAAAAACATATTTTACCGTAATTGCAAGGGCACATCTTCGAATAAAATAAGTAATTGGTGTACCAGAAAATCAAGGTACGGTACCATTTAGTGGTTGATCAAAGAAATAGGGACCTATAATAGTTCCGCCCAGGATGCCATACCACACATTGAGACTCCAATGGCCTTGATGTTGGACCTCGCGCAACCAGTGAGGATTGTTGTCAGACCAATAATGCATATTATGCAAATTAATGTTTCCATCACTTCTAAAAGTGGCCTCATCCGTCCAAAGAATTTCGGATAAAAATTCTCTATTTTCCCTAATCATGCCCAACATCCAATGACAATAATCTATCCGTCGGTCAAAGTCTTCGTGATTTAAGGCTTGATGTGAAACCATATGATATGGGTGCAGTCTAAAAATTTTAAATAACAAACACATTGTGAAACATGTAAGGTAGTATTTTTAGTGACATAAAAACTTACCTGTGATCCTTTAAGATGTTTAGAATAGTAGTACGTGATATACCCAACGCGCGAGACATTGCTTTCGTACTAACGTGGGGTTTCAATTCCAAGTCTGATAAGACATTAACAATATTGTCTTCCGTTGTTCTAGCAGAGTGTCTTCGCAACTGAGGTCGAAAGCTGCCAGTATTACGCAAATTTTGCACTAAACGCGGAAAAATTCTCGCATCGCTTAAACGCCGATTTGGATATCGAGCTCTGTATACTCTTTGAGCCAATGCCGCATTTTGAAGACATTCAAAATATACCGCAATCATATCGACAGCTTCATCATTTGTAAAAGGCATTTTAATAGTTTCGAGGCCTTACTTGTGTGTGCAACGAACAAAATTACACTGTCTCTATAAGTATAATTTTAATATTTGTTGACAAGTTGATTTTAGGCATTTATTTTTCCTCCATGGCCTACTCTTCATATTCTGCCTACCTTGCACTTGTATACTAGCTGCATTGATTATTATGCCCCTACACGTGTTTTTTTTAAATTTTTTGAACTAAGAATACTTATATTATTTAAAAATTATTAAATTATGAAATTTTATCATTGAATCTTGAAAAAAGACAAATAAATCAAAATAAACACCGGTGTAATAGCGTCTTTTTAAAATTAGATGATAACTAAATTTTCTGTCTTCGATATTTCAGGCTACGAATAAGATATCGAGAAAATGATTACTCTTGTATTACCTCATTGCATTGATGCAATAAGAGATATATTTAATCAGTCTCTTAACATCGGTGTGTTTCCAAATACCTGGAAAATCGCCGAAGTGATCCCCATACCAAAAGTAAGAAATCCGGTCTCTTTGAACGAATTAAGGCCAATATCGATATTACCTGCGTTTTCAAAAATTTTTGAAAAAATTAAAGCAAAACAAGTAGTCCAATACCTAGAAAACTCTCAAATCTTGCCTAAAATGCAATCGGGCTTTCGTCAAAAACATAGCACTTCTTCAGCACTATTAAAAGTAGTTGATGATTTTGCCACCGCGTTTGAAAAAGCATCTTCTACGATTTTAGTGTTATTGGATCAAAGTAAAGCTTTCGATTTAGTCGATTTCGAGCTGTTAATTGCTAAACTGTCGTATATTGGTTTTGATAACGGTGCCAGGACATGGTTTGAAGATTATTTGCAACAGCGAATGCAAAGAGTTAAAATAAGTAACCAAGTATGCTCTGAGTTAGGAGTAACTAAAAGTGGCGTTCCTCAGGGCAGCATCCTTGGGCCTATCTTATTTTCTATTTTTTGCTTTGACTTGCCTACAGCTGTAAAAACTTGTCAATTACACTTATATGCAGATGATATGCAGCTATATAAAATGTGCAATAATATCAACGCCACAGATACAGTTAATTTAATAAATATCGATTTAGAAAATTTGTACCGCTGGTGTAGTTGCAATGGACTAAAAGTTAATCCTAATAAAACTGTAGCCATGTGCATCGGCCCCGAGCGACAAAAACAAGTTATTTGTACTCAAGTGCTGTTAGTCGACGGGAGCCCGATTGAATGGGTCTCTTCGGCAAAAAATCTTGGCCTGTATATAGACAATAAGTTATGATTTAACGAACATGTTAGCAATTTATATACAACTACGTTTTTTAAGTTAAAATCGTTGTATCATCTGAAATATCAACTTAATGGAGATATAAAGTTAAAACTTGTTAAAACACTCATTTATCCGCACATCGACTATTGTAGCATTGTATATTATAATTTTCTGCCTAATTATAACAAACAAAAAATACAACGCATTCAAAATGCTTGTATCCGATTTGTCTGCAATATTCCCTATGGCACACATATTACCCCATATTTCGAAATTATATCGGAACCAAAAATAATAGATAGAGTAAAATATTTATTTCTTATTTTCTTATACAAACTTTTAATTTATAAGACGCCCGCATATTTATATAACTTGTTGTTAAGACGATCAGACATCCATGATGTCAACATTAGAAATATTAATGATTTTACCATCCCACAGCATGTTACTAGTAAATATGAGGGCTCCTTCTCATATAATGCCCCTTTATTGTTAAATATGGTAGCGAATCAGCTCCGTCTAAATTCTTACGAGTTTGTTAAATATGCTAAACTGATCACAAAACATTATGATCAAAAATAGAGATTCTATATATTTTTTTTTGTTATTAATCTTAATTTTGTATTATTTTTAAGTGAACGTATGCGCACCATATATGATATTATTAGGTAGGACGGAAGAACGGCGTAGCCGAGTTCATACCTTTTGTGTAATTTGTGTTTTTTTTTACACAATAAAGATTTATTTATTTATTTATTTATATGGTTTTTACTAGCCTATTTAGGTATCATTTCACTACATTTTTATGAAAAAAGTCATATTATTGCATTTAATCTTTTAGAGAATTTTGCAATTTTCTGTTATTATATCAAAAAACGCGCTCTAGCGGCTTCACTAAGAATTAGACATATCACAGGTAAGATGGGTTTCATGGAACAATAAATGCTTTTTCCAACAAGACCAAGTTTGTTAAAATCCGTTCAGTGGTTTAGGAGTTACAGCTGTTTATTTAAAAAAACATTGAATTACCACCCACCACTTTATTTTAATAGATAAATCAAAAAGTGTTAAACAAAAATTATTCGAGTAAAGCTTAGCTTTAGAAACCATATATCTTTTGGTAACATTTACTAGGTGAATTTCAGTGAAAAATCACTTTAAAACTTTAAGATGGCGGTTACGCCCCCTGGCCACCATCTTGGAAATCTGAAAATATTTTCCACGGTCTTCTTTTGGCCACTTTGGCCATAATTTTTTTTACCGAAAGTCGTTACGACGAATAGTTTCCGAGATACAGCACTTTGCATTCTTATCTGGTCACCCTGTACAGAGTGAGCTCCTTAAAAAATAAAATTCTGCTAATTTTTGCTTTAACTCAAGGATTATTACCTAAATAAAAGCAATATTTTGCACATAGCTCCCCTCGATGAAAAAGGACATACGTATTTGAAGCCAACATATACAGCGTGGGCACCTTAAAAAATAAAATGTTTATTTTTGCTTTAACTGAGAAGTAGATAAAAGTAATGATTTGCACATAGTTCAGGCTTTACCCTTGACGAAAATGGAATCCAACAGATATATGACAAATTTTGTAAGAGACATAAAAGGGGTAACGAATAAATATGTTGTGTTTAATGCAGCTGCATCGCGGAGGTGTGGAAGGTTCTGGCAGCTTGCGACAGATAGTCGGGCTATTGCCTATGGTTTAAATCGCACTCGCAGGCGGTAACGTTCGAATCCCACCGCCGGTATTGCGTTTTTATTATAATAGCTGTAATTCGCATTACCAAGTGTTTACTTTTACTGTTTCAGTATTACTAGGAATGTTAAACTATATTTGCCTTTAGTTTCCTTTGATTTTTAAAATTGTTTAGTGTCACAACGTGCACTTGCGCGGAAAGTTCTGAGTAAATTTGAATTTTTACTATTGTAAATTATTTTTTCTTTGTATACAATTTTGTATCGTAGGTAACTGAAGCAACTGACTCGTTCGGTTGGTGTATCGTCAATAACGATTTTCGTTCGAATACGATCTTGGCCTTAGTCTTTGAAATAGAGATTTCTAAATTATATATTTTGGTTGTTTTGTATAGTTTATGTGTTGCCAATAGGAATTATTATTATTCCAACTAGTTAAAGTAATTATATTTTGTAGTAACATACAATCATATAATATTCTGTACTGCATGATGAAATATAACGGTTCTAATAATCTAGTAACGTTTATTATTTTATTATGTAATAGTCTGATACATGAAATCAAAATTACGCGCTCACTTGACGACTTAGGCCCGCTTTACGAGTCGTAATTTTACTCGCATTTAGCAATTTATAACAGGTCAAATTGCAGGTATTTCCAAGCTCTACAAGTTTTATAATAACTGCGATAAACAAAATACAAGCGAAGAAGGGCGAATAAAAGTCTCCACCTCTTCACGTTTTCCTTTCGCTTTCGATATCTCGACTAATATAGCTTGTACGTAGAAAAGTAATCCTACATAAATTGTAGAGCACAAAAATTGTAAAGAAAGAGTCTGCGTATTTTCATGTACCGTTAACGGGAACTGAGTTACCGCAAAAAAATCAAACACACTTTTTTTAAGATGGCGGAAATAGCACATAGGAAATCTTGGTCAACAACTTGAAGTTAATCTTTTCCGAATCCCCCCCCCCCCATTCCGCAAAATAGAAATTTCAAATTTCGGTTCACTTTCAAGCAAAAATTGAATAGTAACTTATATACAGATAAAAGAACATACCTAATAGGTGTGACGCTTGACAGCCGATTATCTTGGACAGCTCGCATAAAGCAACTGAAAACTGACTACAAATGAGCCTTAAAAATGTTGTAGTTAATTACATATCATGAGGCGCAAATTCAGAAACTTTAATGGTACTGTTTAAAGCATTAATTTGAAGCATAAGATACGCATCAAGCACGTCCAAAGCATTAAAAAGCAATTTACAATGCAGGATTAAGATTGGTGGGAGTGCACCCTTCTGAGAATATACAGTATTTCCCGTTAGAAGACATTATCATCTGATGAACTGTTTTGTATCTCCAAAGGCTAACCCAAATAACATTAATCACAATTTATTACATCCTTTATTCGAAAAAACAAGTACAAATTAAAACTAAAAATTACTCCTACCCGTATAAGAATAAAAGAAGCTATCAATTTTACCGCCTACACTTTCTTGTACAAACCTTCACCTTGGCTTATTGACTTACCAAGCATAAATATATTTCAATCCCGTTTTCCCAAAGAACAAACATTCTCCATTATCTTTAAACGAATGCTAAATGAAGTTTCAAGTAACTACCCTGCTTACGAGCAAATCTACACGGACGGTTATAAAATAAATAACAGTGTAGGAAGTGCATTTAAATCTAAAAATAACAGTGAATTTTGCAAACTAAGTGATATTAGTATGATCCATACTGCGGAAGTGTTTGCTATAAAGGTGGCCCTTCAATACATCGCACAAATTCCTGTTTCTAGCAGACTCTCTTAGTACCATATATAGTATACAAAACACCTACAGTGACAATCCCCATGTAAATGACATACACACTTTATTGAGCAAACTAAAATTAAACAATAAGGAAGTATAGCTGTACTATGGAAATTCGAGGAAACGACGAAGCTGATCAGTAAGCCAAATTAGCTACTACAATAAACGAAATAGTCAACAACAGCACCGTGGAAGATTTAAAAAATTTCATCAGATATAAAGTTGTAGAAAAACAGGACAACGATTGGCAAACAATACAATATAATAAACTGGGAGTCATAAAAAATGGTACTAAATAGTGCAACTCAGCTAGCAACCAACCTCGCAGACAAAGAACAGCACTCAAAGAGCGCTCCAACTTTGTATCCTGAATCCGAGGCAAATTGAGCATTGTACCGTCAGATGCAAGCACATAAAGCACTAACCTCTATACCTCAAGGTAAAATAAGGTTATCGTTAATGCATACATACAAGTTTTCGTACGATACAGTGCTCATTTCTAACTGTGCTTATAAAAAACTAAACATACAATGCATACGGTTAAAGTGCGTGTAAAACTGGGCCAGAAAATCATAAACCAAATACCCGGTGCACTAGCGAAGTAGATGGGGCCGATGCTATACACTGGAACTGCTATGGGAACTGGCCTGAGGTTCATTGGAGTAGATAACCAATGTGACTACGGGGCCAGGAAGTGACGTCATTTTGGCGGGAAATTCAAATTCGCGCGCAGGTCGTCTGCGCATCGCGCAGCGCAGGTGTCTGCGCTGCGCGATGCGCTGGTCTGCGCGCGCAGGTGGGGGAAGGGGGGCGCCTGCGCAGACATAGAGGGCGGGAGCCGGGGTGCGGGTGCAGGGGGCGGGGGCCGGGGGCTGGAAGCCGGGGGCGGGGGTTGGGGGCGAGGGCGGGGGCCGGGGGCGGGTGCCTGAAGCTGTTTTCAACCCCTTCGAAAATATATTATTATTACAGAAATGAGCACGAAGCGATAAGCTGATAAGAAACCGCAAGAGCTGATAAGGACGTAGCGAGCGCGAGTAACCGCAAGAACTGATAAGAAACCGCAAGAATTGATAAGCCTAATTAGAAGTAGATATCTCACCAAATATCCGCTAACAATTTATCGTGTTGGAAACCATAAACGGAAATCTCAACCGAGCATCCTGTTGCAAATATCGCAAAGTAAAACCTAGATAATACTAATTAACTGAGCATCCTGCTGAAAATATCTCGCAGGAAAACCACAATCTTGCTACTAAACCGAGTATCCTGTTGAAAATATATCGCAGGAAAACCAGAACCTAGAAAATATATTATTATTACAGAAATGAGCACGAAGTGATAAGCTGATAAGAAACCGCAAGAGTAGATAAGGCGAGCGCGCGTAACCACAAGAACTGATAAGCGGTAAGCGGTAGGAATGCATTTGTATATAAGATGAAGAATAATATATGGGAAAACCATTCGTTATCGTAGAGCAGAAGAGATGGCTGGCTTAGCGCAACCCGCATCAGCTATGCTGAAATGTGTTGAAAAAATGCATAAAAATATTGTGAAGGGTGGGTGTAAACGGAGAGAAGTGGAAATGTTAATAAAACACTGTAAATGTAATACTAAACTATTAAAAAAAGCAGTTCGATCGGAAAATTTAAATATTGGTGAAAAACGTCATCTGGAAATCATATGTGGGCGCATGAAGAGATACCAAAAAGTACTATGTAATCTTCACATCAATAAAACGGGTACCGGGACGAGAAAACAACCTAGAAGTGCGCGAATAGTGTGGGAGGAGATGGAAAACGCATACAAATGCAGACTTCGGACCGGAGTGATTGTAAATTTAAAACATAAGGACCCCAAACCGTTTTTACAAGATGCATTTTATTTATTCGCTTCACGCATAAAGAATGTGTATAAAAAACAGAAAACCGCTATGAAAGTGAACACAACATTTTGCGGGGAGTTTGTTAAAGAAACCAAGGACAATGTTATAACAGACTTGAAATATTTTAACACAAAAAACAATGTAATTCTGCAAGAACATGTCGAAAATCGTGCAATCTTAAATCAGTGGTATTTCGATAACGTGCAAGATTCCATCCAAATCAAATAGAGGAATTTGAAGAACAAGAAAGTGGATGGGCGTTATCAGAGATTATATCTTTAACCGTGAACATAAACAGTTGTACTGTGTTTCATGCATCTTCATACATCGAACTACCACAATATATAAAAAAGAAGCAAGCTTGCATCAACGTAAAAAATGATGATAACTTCTGTTTTGCGTGGGCGATTGTATCCGCCCTACATCCCACCAATAACCACAGCTATCGAGTATCTTCGTATCCTCATTACTCGGATGTGTTGAATTGTGAAGGATTGAACTTCCCAATGAAAATTTCACAAATTCCGAGGTTTGAAAAAAACAATCCAAACATTTCAGTGAATGTGTATGTGTTAAACAGAAACAAATACGGAATTAGTGTGTACCCCGCGTATCTAACTACGGACAAGAAACAAAACCATGTGAACCTGCTTATGTTTACCGACCCCGCGAATATGATGGACACAAATCTCGATGAACTGTCTGATTTAAGCCCCGGTACAGTAATTAGGGATCCCGAGCCCGAAGTAAATTACCACTACTGCTGGATTAAAGATTTAAGTAGACTTGTAAGTAGCCAGTTAACAATATGTAATCGTGCTAAGAAATATATATGCGATAGATGTCTGCATTATTTTTATAGTCAGCAAAGGTTAGACGCTCACGAAATTGATTGTAAAAAATTGAACGAGTGTAAAATTAATCTCCCTCGGCCGGGCGAAAAACTAACCTTCGCTAATTATAAATATCAGCAAACTGTACCATTTATTTTGTATAGCGATATAGAATGCGTATTAAATCCTGTAACTGAAAAGGTTGGGAGTAACACTGTCAAGTATCAAAAACATCAAGCCTGCAGCATAGGTTATTATTTGCAATGTTCATATGATGATTCACTTTCACATTATAAATCATATACGGGTGCGGATTGCATGGAATGGTTCGGTAAAGAATTGTACGAAATGGGGTTAGAGTTAAACAAACATTTCAAGACCGTAGTTCCAATGGAAGAACTAAATGAATTGCAAGAACGCGAATATCGAGATGCATCTAATTGTTATATTTGCACGAAACCTTTTAAGGATGATGATATCAAGGTAAAAGATCATTGTCATTTCACCGGTAATTATAGAGGTCCGGCACATCAAAGCTGTAACCTAAATTATAAAATCGATCATGTAATACCGGTTGTTTACCATAACCTTAGCGGTTATGACAGCCATTTCTTGATAAAAGATGTCGTTACAGCCTTTCCGGGTAACATTTATGTTTTGCCTCAGAATAAAGAGAGGTATATTTCTTTCACTAAAACTCACGATGATGCCAGTAGTTTAAAATTCAGATTTATCGATTCATTTAAATTTATGAATTCTGGATTAGATAAATTGGCTTCTTATTTAAAAAAAGAGGATTTCAAAATTCTACAGGCACAAAACATGCAATTAAGCGAACACCAATTATCTCTGTTAACACGTAAAGGTGTATTTCCCTACGATTACATAACTTCCCTTGATGTATTATCAGAAACTAGATTGCCGTCAAAAGATAAATTTCACATTAAGTTAAAAGATGTCCACATTTCAGATAAAGATTATGCACACGCTGTTGAAGTGTGGAACGAGTTTAATTGTCAAACAATTCAAGATTATACCATGTTATATTTAAAAACAGATATTTTGTTGTTGGCCGATATTTTTGAAAACTTTCGTGCGAGTTGCCATAAAACGTACGGATTAGACCCCGCCCACTATTACACATTACCTGGATATACCTGGGACGCTATGTTGAAATATACACAAATAGAACTAGCACTCATATCCGATATAGATATGCTGTTGTTTATCGAGCGAGGTATACGTGGCGGTATTAGTCAATGTTCGAAGCGATATTCTAAAGCAAATAATAAATATTGTCCAGCAGGATACAACCCCACGCAACCCCCAAGGTATATCATGTATTACGACGTGAATAATTTGTACGGATGGGCAATGATGCAGTACCTACCCTACAACAATTTTCGATTTTTAACTCGTACAGAAATGAGTTGTTTTGATGTTAACAGTATCAGAGATGAGTCAGCAAAAGGATACATATTAGAAGTAGATATCGAGTATCCAAACGATATTACGCTACATAATCTTCATACCGATATGCCAATGTGTGCCGAACACTCTGTTCCTCCAAACTCAAAACTTCCAAAACTAATGACAATGTTGAATAAAAAAGAACGATATGTGATTCATTATAGGAATCTGAAACAAGCTATAGCTGCAGGCTTAAATGTTACCAAAGTGCATCGCATACTATCTTTCGATCAAGCTCCATGGTTAAAATCATACATTGAGTTAAACACTCAACTTAGAACAAAAGCAAAAAACGAATTTGAGAAAAATCTGTTCAAATTAATGAATAACGCTGTTTTCGGTAAAACCATGGAGAATGTTCGTAAACACAAAGTTGTTAAATTAGTAACGCGATGGCATGGAAGATATGGAGCTAACCACTACATATCCCAACCTAATTTTCACAGTCGAACAATATTTAGCGAAAATCTTGTAGCCATAGAATTATCAAAGCTTGAAATAATGTTTAAGAAACCGATATATGTGGGTATGTCCATATTAGATATAAGTAAAACCTGTTTATACGATTTTCATTATAATTATATGTTACGTAATTTTAGTTATCAAGATTGTAAGTTGTTGTATTCGGATACGGATAGTCTTTTGTATGAAATAACTTGCGAAGATGTTTATGATATTATGAGGCGTGACATTCACATGTTTGATACAAGCGATTACCCCAAAGACAATATCTACAGCATTCCATTGGTGAACAAGAAAGTGCCAGGGCTAATGAAAGACGAATGTAACGGTAAAATAATCACAGAATTTATTGGTTTGAGATCGAAAATGTACAGTGTGAGAGTTGAAGGTAAAGACGCTGTTAAAAAGGCTAAAGGTGTCTTGGAAAATGTGGTTAAGAACAAAATTTGTTTCGACGATTATTTGACGTGTTTGTTTGATAATAAGGATGCTGTTAGAAATCAAAATTTAATTAGAGCAAATAGTCACATTGTACATAGTGTAAGTCAAACTAAAGTGGCTCTTACTAGCGCAGATGATAAGAGATACATTTGTGAAAATAAAATAGATACCCTTCCTTGGGGACATTATTCTATAAAAACGTAGGTTTATGTAAAATGTATGCTTTGTTTACAATAAATGTATTAAATGCACTCTGTGTCTTATTTACTTAGGTTTACATGTATTGTTGTGAATAAGCTGAGATGCTAGGTAAGAAAACACACATATTTTTACAGTTTTTTATTTTATTTAACTATCAATACATTTCAAACTATTTCATTCTTATTTATCCATTGATCGTGTGATTTATCCATGCCCAACCAGCGTACATACAGTTGATTGCCACGTTTTCGTAACACCTTTTCAACCAAATATACATCGACATGTTTGGTTTTCTGCAATTCGCGTTCGTAGAACCCACCAGCTATGGGTTGTCCTCGCATATCTTCGAGTAAATATACAACCGGGTTGGTGATACGAACCTTTGCAATTTTAAATAATTCCGTTGACCAGTTGGGTGTGTAACCTTTCGCGAAAACATTCTTAAATTTGCTTATACGTACTATATCGCCGACTTTTAAATGATGTGAGCCGAAGATCTTTATGTTATTGTAAGCGGTTAATTTTGTATTAGCAGTAACTTCAAAAGGTTTCATTCCAATGGTTCGATGTTTTCTATTGTTATATTCCTGGGTCACATCGGCGAGAATATCAATCCATTTATATTTTCCGCGCAGACTGAATGTCTTATACAAATTGTTTTTCAAAGTTCTAATTGCTCGTTCGGCTATGGACGCTTTCTTAACACTGTACGTGGAGTAATGGTTGATATTAAATTTTGACATTAATTGCGAAAAGTCTCTGTTGTAAAACTCTTTACCCTGATCGGTTTGCAAATTACTGGGTAAGCGACCTTGGGCCTGTTTTAAAATTTGTTTCAGCGATTTAACTATATCGATACCTTTTTTCGATTTAAGAGGTTGGGTCCACACGAATTTCGAATAACAATCAATTACAACTAAAATGTACTTATAACCCTTATTGTCTCTAGCATATGGAATAAATTCGGCTAAATCAGCCTGCCATAAATCATCGAATCCTTTAACTATTACCCGTCTTCTAGGAAAATTTCGTCTCGCTTGTTTATGCAACTCCTCAACGACCTGTTTTTTAGACATTTTTTTATAGTTCGTAATCTATATCACCCACGTCACCACTCGATATGTTTAATCGTGTTCGCAAAGCAGCGATGTTGTTATTAATAACATCTAATTTTGTGGTTATTTCTTTTATACAGCCGTCGACAGAATTTTTGTTTACAGCATCATCACCGTTGACAGGATTAGATAAATTAGCAATACGTTTCCCTTGAGAATCAAAATTTAACCCGTCAATTTTTAAAAATTTGTTATGGGCTATTTCGGTATTTGCATTGCGCTTTGTTAATTCTGTTCTAATCAAGCTCAATGTTTGCATGTGTGTTGTAGTACCAAGTTCACGAATTTTCTCGTCAATATAATCTTTATTAGATGCATCCGTCCCCTCAATGGGGGTTTGTACATTAACTAACCTTTTTAAGTTACAATCATTCTTAGTGCTCAAATAATAGTTTAAATTAATGTCGTAACTATCTTTAGGGTTTGCAACATTAGTAATTCTTTGATTTCGTGCATCGAAACATTCTTTGTCAAGCATTAAAACGTTTTGTTTATTAACAGCATCACTACCATCAATCGGATTTGCTACGTTAGTTAACCTCTTTCCTTCTAGATCGAAATCGCCATTATCGGTTAACTTAAAACCTACACCAGGAGGACCGATAACGTGTGAATGATGACGATACTGATGACGCCCGAACTTGTCAATACTCATGATGAATGTCGCGATTTATACCGCCTACATATATTTTTATAGATTAACTAGAAAACGTTTACTTTTCGTGGGATCTTTAATGTAACCGGCTTCGTACAATTCTTCTGCTATGGAAATGATTTCGTTACGATGTCCCGTATGACCGGCTTCTTTTTCAGTCCATTTCACATGCAGATCGTCAATTAATTCGTGTACATCATCCCAGTATCTGAATTCTACAGGTTTTCCTACTTCCTTGAATAGTCCCCTACCTGAGACACTCTTAATTCTGCGAGTAGTGGTGCTGCTGCTGCTGCTGCTGGGTGGATATATCAGAGGTTTTATAATGTTTGTGTATTTAAATGCCTTTGTTCCCATTACTTGACCGTGCGAGTCATTATTTCGCTTATGGGCATTTGTATCCATCAGAATATCTTTATAATTTTTTTGATCCTGCTTGGTGAAAATTTTTTTTGGATCGTTCATAATTAGAAGCTCATATAAACCGGGGGTTCCTTCGTATTCCTTTCCATTAATAACAAGATCTTTACCTCGAATATCGATTAGACTATTACCTATTTTCCATTTATCGTTATGTACATCGTAATGCACCCCATAAGTAGTATCCGTAAGGTGTTCTGTATCGCGTATCATTCGCTCCACATACTCTCTGGGTAGTGGATGATATTGTTCGAGAAACGAATCTCCCGCCGATTCATCTAATAAAGTCGAAACATGAGATGGTGTGGGGGCTTCCTTCACTTCATCCTCCTCATCAGGCATTATTTCACCTATAACATCACCCTCCAAGAACTCTGGAGGCGGCGGATTCACTGTTCTTACTGGTGTTGACGTCGCACCTCGTTGTGCCGGTAATGGTAAAGAAGATCGCTTTTTTATTGGTTTTATCTCAGTTTTAACAGCAGTAGTAGGTGACTGTTTTTCTATTTTTATAGCGATATCTTTAAGAGGTTTCGTTACGGGCTTATACATGTCCTCAAATAACTTTTTTGCGGTGGATTTTCCTTTCTGCAGGGAATTATACTTTTCTCGAATACTTTTTCTAAGTTTCACGATTTTTTGTTTTTCTTCCTTTGTTTTGTGATCCATGATTAACCGCTGTTTGGACTGCTTTGGGCCGCTTTTTGGACTGCTTTGAACTGCTTTTGGACTGCTTTTGGACTGCTTTGTACTGCTTTTGGACTGCTTTTGGACTGCTTTGTACTGCTTTTGGACTGCTTTGAACTGCTTTTGGACTGCTTTTAACTGCTTTTGGACTGCTTTGTACTGCTTTTGGACTGCTTTGTACTGCTTTTGGACTGCTTTGAACTGCTTTTGGACTGATATAATCATCCGCTATCGAACCGCTTTCTCCAATGAACAGAGCTGTTGTAACCTGATTGGTAATAATTATATGTATATATATGAATCGAATCCTTTACGATATCGACCTCGATCACAGTCTTTGTTTATCACCAGGAAACCGTAGGGTTCTCTCCAGCATTTAGCACACAGTTCACGAAATGTAGCAAAAGACATATCTGTACCAACATGATCATCGTACACGTGATGTAAATTCATTTCATTCTGTTTAAATAGCACCAATAAGTTTGTATTGTCGCGTACTAAATGTTTCGGTATGCGGGTGTATGTCTGACAGAGATAGAAACAATCGATTGCATTATGTCGACCCATACTAAAATATTCGCGCATTACATTCTGTTTATCACATATGATATCATCAAAAATAAAGATAGAATTAGGTTTAGCCTCGTTTGGATGCATAATATCATCGTGTTCATTAAATGTATAATAACCTAATCCCTTTATCGGACGCAATAACATCTCTAAAAATTTATATTTTGGTTGGTGTAACGATTTCGAGTACACGTATACATTTTCAAATTTTAATCCGTTTGGTTCCTGCAATAAGCTCATTATCACCTTTGTTTTACCGCAGTTCGAGGGTCCAGCAATAATACAGCGACATGTGTTTGGCAAAAGTACACCGTGTTTTTTTATGTTATTCACATGACCCAAGTCAAAATTTTTTACAGACAACGTGTTCTTTTGCTTGACAATTTTCATTGTGATATGATTAAGAATTCACCCGGCTACCTCTATTTATAGTCACGAATAGAACTCAACCTTTTGTATTTATTTTGTATTTTGTTTAACTAGACATACATGTCAAAGCTTATTATAGACGTCGTACTTCACCGCTGAAGGGGTTGTATTCCACCACTGTATCGTGAATAATTAGACAGTATGCGACGGTTCCTTGTTCGAATGCGCTTAAAGCCTCCATTTCCAACTTGATGTCAACGGTAGAAGTTTTGATTGATTCCTTTTGATTAGAACAGTTCAACACGAATATGGGGTATTTTTTAAAGTCGGTGTAGTCGAGTAGCGGTTCGTTTCTGTTTTTTCCATAATAACTCTTTTGAAAATCGCAATAACTGCGGTAAGCCAACTGATATTTATTGTTTGCAAAATCTAGATTCCAATTTTCGTAGGGATAACGTTCTGAATTAAGATGTAATTTGAGATTGGTAATATTTGCATGATCAAAATCGGTTGCTTTAGCTTCTTTATTATTCAATTTGTTTTTCTGAAAAGCAACCAAAACGTATCGGGGTTTTTCCAAATGTGTGGATGTCTTAATAGCCCACACATCGGATTTGGCCTGTTTAAGAGCAGGTAAATTATATAGTTCCCATTCTCGAAAAGCGACGGTTATCAGAGTGTTTCGGTTAATTTTATTGTATAATTGTAGTTTGGCCGCATCGCTCGGCTCCACATGCAGCACCTTCCACTGAATAGAGGTGAGTTCAATCTTTGCCTTATCGGTATCACCTTGGAAACAGTTTAGATCGTTTCTCGAGCGTATTAGAATCAACTCTTGACGTACATTAACAATAAAACGCTTATAATCCTTAGCAAATCCGGTGAATAATTTCAATGGAACGGAAACGAAATTTTTTTTCTCTTTTGCATTAACCACGAGTACGGTTTGCATAGGTTTATTATCCAGCTGCCATCCGGCCACAGATAATGCGGCACTTTCATTTTTCGTATACGATGTTAAACCTTTAATTGCTGCAGTTATACCTGGCAGTCGACTGGTAAACACCCTTTGACCGTTCAATTCATAGCGTATCTCTTCGAATAAAAAGCATGGGAAATTGTGTGTTAAATCGAACGTTTTTCCATTCTCGGTTTCGGTAATTTTACCTTCGATTACAATGAAACTTTCTCCGATATCGGTTATTAGTTCTTGATTTTGAATTAGAATTCTGATTTCGTCCGAGTTGGCATAGGTGTTTGACCCATATGGCAGATATGTATGATAGTTTAAATTCTCAATGTCTTCCTCGTAATGCGGTTTTTCGAATACGTTTAGTTTGTCTACCGCCATCTTGCACTATTTCCAATCCGATAGAAGTTAGAAATTGTTTTTCTGCACGTGTTAGTTTTCCGGAAGCTGGAGAACGATTAAACTTTGATGTTATACCACCTACTACTTTATAATTAAAATTTATCCCCATTATCTTTCAATTCTAAGATTACGCTAGCTTGTTCGCCTCCAAAATCTATTAGTTCACCCTTCTGATTCACAAGGCGGATCTCGATGTTATAAATAGTTTCGACATTAATCTCCAAATAAATAGGTGCAGTTGGCACACTTTCCATACGAAACCCAGGCGCCACGGAAATACTAAACCCATATAAGATGTGAGCGGGCAAGTTGTTGCGATAAGAATCCCGTGTGATGTTGCATTCGATGTAGACGTTTGTATGTTTAATTATCTGTATATCCAATTCGGATGTGTGAGTATGGTTAGGTTTGTACTCGATTGGTTTGAATCCTAGCATCCGACCGATAGAGTCGGTTTTTGAAAAATCTACGGTATACATCGATTTAATTTCACATTTTTGCGTATTATTGTTTGCTCTTAGTACGGTGTTGTCTACGTGTTTTCTAAATAAGAACTTAGTTGGTCGATTTCATATGAACCGTGTGGAATAGCGAGTACATGCTCATGCTCATCTTTGTAATAAAACTTATCGTTGCCGGGGTGGATATTTTTAATCAAATTGCAGCCGTAGAATCCCCTTAGAGCAAGCTCATACCTATGTCTAGGATTTAATCTTATCGGTTCGGCATAAGTAGCATACAATATGTTACCAACACCTTCAACTACCAATAGCACAGACATGACTATGATGTGTTATCATTTACAATCATTTATATAGAAAATGTAGACAAAGGTGACCACATATCACGATATTATAGTTCTGCTCTCTAACGTAATTATAATAAATTTTACAATCCCGAAAGTAGTCAACGACCTCCAACGGTGGCGGTAAATTCCCAAAACTGTCATAGTATTTAACTATAGAACCACGCTTTTTATAACACACCCAGTGCGTACCGGATCCTTTTCTATTATCTAAATTGACAATTGCACTCTCATTCTTCCAGGGTTTTTTAGGTAACCCATCTCTCATAAAGACGCCTCTAAAATGGGGGATATCAACCGCATATCGTTTTAGGTCGCCATCAGTTAATGCTCTTTCGGGTAGTGTTATTAGTTTTTTTATTTGTACGGTTTCAAGTACATTGCCCCTCCTTCATATGGTTTAAGGTACAGAGCACCGCCACCTTTTTTAGTTTTTTTCAAATACAAACCGCTTCCCTTCTTTCCGAGAGCTATAGCTTCCATGGATTGATTGTGACGCGCTGTTTCGTCCAACTGTTTTCTGGCGGCCTTAGCATCATTGACCGCTTTGGCTATACCGGATGCTCCTCCGGCGAGCGCTCCAGCTGCAGATAAACCCGCAAACAAGGGGATCAGAAAAGGTAGAAATCCGCCTTGTTTAGGTAGAGGTAACACTCGAGGGATCAAAATGTTACGTTTACCACCAACACTCTTAACAACAGTTTTAGCAACGGCCAGAGCTTTTTTAATTATATTCTTTTTATTACCAATATTCTTTACAGCTTGAATAACTTTTCGTAGAATTCCTCCCTTAAAAGACACTTTTTTATTTTTCTTTGATTTGCAACAGCCCATCCCCAATTTAGTTTTTGCTTTCATCGCTGTTGTTACTGCCCACGCTGCAGCCCGTTCTCCAAACCCCGCGTCTTTCGATTTAACACGCTCCCACGCTCTTTCAGCTAATTCTCTATCGGCCAGATGTCTGCTGCTTAAATCTTTGTTATCTCGATATGCGATGTCATGCAAACGACATGCGGCGTCCAGAGGATTTATACCTTTATCACCTCTAGCGAGTCTTTTCGCTAAACGAGTTCCAGGTCCACAATATTCGTAACCTCCAGGAATGTGTAATTCAACAGGTAGCTTGTTGATGAGATCGTTTACAAAACCCCTCCCACTCACCTTACCTCGCTTACGGTGAACAATCATTTAAGTGACCGATGCCGTTTTCAACTCTATTTATACTTTTTCAGTATCTCACATCTGGCGGTAAGCAAACAAAACAACTATATATTTTAATACATTTATTTAAACGACATCGTTACAGTACTTAAAATAATAACACGTACACATACATGCCATAAACATACCTAGTAATAGACAAGAAAGAAGAATTATAATAATAAAATAATAATTGTTTTTATTATCTTGGGGAGGCCAAATCCACTCGATGCTAAGTATATCGGTATGATTTTTATTCCAAACCTCCATTCTCCAATCCAAATCTTCCATCAAGCCGTTAATTTGATAACGTATCTTGTAGAACAGGAAATGGTCGGTACGATTTTCGAATTTCTCCAAATTTGCACGATACACGTAATGTTCGTGGCCACCGGAAAAATAATCCATAGTCATCGGCGTCCATTTTGATGGCCACGATGATGGTTCATTGTATGCGGGTAGATTTGCACTGTCGTTTCCAAATTCCACATAAATATATGCTCTCGTTGCAGTAACAGGCTTACTTATAATTAATTCCTTCTCGGGAGTAAGGAAACTAAGTACTATTATCGATGTAAGATTCAACATCTTTCACCGATCAGAGTCCAATGTCAACTGTTCAAATTGTTTAAACATCCGCCTTTTCATACAATACAAGTCTAAAATTATTCTTAACCTATTCAAATTAATTTTATGCAACTTTAATCGCGTGCGTAACTGTTCACTTCGGTATTTCACCACACCTCGCATGTCTAACAGCTTCCAGAAAACAACCCGGATGCAAATGTAGAATTTCCAAAGCGATGGATATTATATACGAATCGTAGTTTAATTCTTTATTTAACAAGAGAATGGCGTCCTGTATAATCCCTTCGTTGGTGAGCTGTTCTCCGTGTTGTGCAGTTTGTGTTACTAAAGTATTAAAAAATGTATTTATATCGTATGTATTCAATAGATTTAAACGATAAGATATCAAGTCACGTATTTGAAACAATTTTTTAAAATCAGTTTCCAGCAGTCTACACTGACACACGTTGCCACATAGTAATTCTTTGATTTCATCACAAACACGCCAATTATAATAGAAACACTCGTATTGTTGAAATATTTCAGTTTCTAATTGCAGTAGCTGTTGCCACAGTTGCTTCGTTAAATGTACTGCTTTGTAACTTTTACGATCATATATATCCATGCATCCAATACACGAAATTCTTAAAATAGGTTGAACGTTAGTTTTTCCAAGGGCAATTTGCTTTATACCAAAGCCAACCTCGATAATTTTTTTATGATCCCATTCTTCACTGATAAAGAAATTCGTATTTCCTATCATACAAACACATTCTTCTTCTTCTTCTTCTTCTTCTAAACACCGATCTAGTGGATATTCAATAATAGAAGTATCTTCATCATATGATAATAGTGGTTGATTATTGTCTTCTACTTTTTTCCTTTTAGCTTCAGGTTCACCGTTGACTGTTGTCCATTCAATTTCGATATCGTCGTCATCACAAAATATAGGTGACCGTCTTAGTTTTTGTTTTTCGAGAAACACCCTTATACCTTCGTCTATATTATCGGCGGTAGCACCATTCACACCACACCCAAACATTGTAACTGCTTTTTACTTGTTTAAAAACCGACACACGTACCGCCAATCGAACTATTACTTCCGGGGCCCCCAATAATTCGAAAAAACCCACAGATTTGTGCTAGTTTTCCATAAGAACCAATGTTAAATTGAAAGAATGCACCCAAAAGTCACAGTTTCATTGCATGCTGACATCACCATAACTTGTATACGATTTTTTTCACACATTCACGTTCTAGTCTCCAATTTTTTAAATACTCCTCGAGGGGTTCCATCACATTGTAATCAAACCAATCCCCGTCTGGGAGTGGTACTGTTGCAAAAGTTTTAAAGTCCGGATGTCCATCCAACGTAACGGTAATAATCATTTGATCGCAACCAAACCATGGAAATAACTCCGAAAATTCCTGGAAATATTTCCCATATTGCTCCCATGTGTCCATGCTACAACCAGACTGTCACGATTTATTCAATAGATTATGATTTATTTTGCTGCTGCACCGTTTTTGTACATTTTTCTTTACATGCTGAAATACTACAGCTCTATGTATACAAACATACACGTACCGCTAATTGAACTATTACTTCCGGGGCCCCCAATAATTCGAAAAAACTCACAGATTTGTGCTAGTTTTCCATAAGAATCAATGTTAAATTGAAAGAATGCACCCAAAGTTGCAGTTTCATAGCATTTCTATTTTTTTAAAGACATTAGATTTGATACCAGATTATATAGTTGCTGTAAAATACCTTCGTGAGGACAATTCAAACTGAAAATATCGAGATTTTTTTTACCGGCTTGTACTAGCGTACCTGAAAATTCATTGTATTCATAAAAATTATTTTTATTAAAGAAGTGTATGTGTCCGTTCGTATATCGAAAAACAGATGTAAGTCCACCGATACACCGGGGAAATCTTTACTTGTCGAACCGTATTTCGAATATTTAAATGTACATTCATTCAATTCCATGTATAAATTGGGTTCATAAAAAATATATGTACGACCGGTGTACGTATTAACAACGCCGTTTATCTTTAGTATCTTATTTTGTCCTAAAACCGTATTTATTTTTGGGTACCCGGCTGTGAGTAGGAACGAGGGGACTTCTATTACATAAATATAATTGTCTATGAAAAATACTATCTCCCCATTTGGACGTTGATAAACCGCATCGATTTCGGTAAAATTTTTCGGTAAAAACGTTAACCAATCAGTTATCAGTAAAGGTTCGTGATATGTCTTTTCACCTAAATGTATTACCCATACGTACTTGCCATAAAATACATAAAGCTCTTGGTTAACTATGAGAAATTTATCAACTGTTTTAGTTAGTGCACAGAGATCTGGTTTTTTTTCGGCTTGTTTTACCGGGCTGTTTCGCAATTGTTTCTGCTGTTTCTGTTTGGTGGTTGCGGTGGCGACGGTGGTGGTGGTGATAGTACTGCGCCTTGGAATGTTATTTCTTTTCCCGTATAAACTTTGTACTGCAAGTATATCATCTTGGGAGAGGTCAAAGTCTGATATGCTAGAACCTTTAACGGGTGTCCAATAATGCGGATACATGATTGTGTTTGCTTTTGATGAATGACGAATACCTAAAGCATGTCCTATTTCATGTGTTAAGATAATAAGAAGACTCGTTTTTCCTTCAGGTAACACATCATTCACTCCAGTATGCCAATCAACCTGTGCATTTATATGTATTTCAGCTGTTTTCTTCACAGAATCCGGAAAATATGCGTGAGCCAATATACCACTCTCAAAATCAAACGGGCACCTTTCATTATCGACCGCTGTATATAGGTGATATTTATCTCTCATAGAGATTGCTATCATAGCATTTCTTTCGTACTTGAATTGAAACTGTAGGTTTGTATATTGTGACCATATGTCGAAAGCCTTTGAAGCTACTTGAAACAATTCGGGGGTTGTCTGATGAAAAGTCCAAGTTATAACATCGGCATTCCACTTTGTCCGATGAAGTTGGTATGTCGCTATTGTATCCTCAACACCGCATCTGGGCTTCCTCATTAACTCTAGAGCTTCCGTGCTAATGGTGTTCGATTATAATATGATTGAAATCTGTTTAAAGCAAATATAAAATCGCTCGAATTTACAACTAAATCTATTGACGTTAAACCATGTTCACTTGCGCTCGATTTCAAAAACCCGAAATTTTGCAGGTATTTTACAACTTCGCATGTTGAATTCTGCTCGCTAACTGCATCAGCTACTACTACTAGAAATAAAACAAACATTTGATACATTTTGTGTGTTTAATGCAAAGTATCGATACATACTAACAACATTTTATAATACAACAGTAAATATAGTATGCTACGAAGACTGTTCTTCCTCCATTTCTATAAATTTGTACACTTCGTCCAACTGGTTGCCTAGTCCGAGACCCTCCATCAGGTTTATAAACCGTCTTTTTCCTATTGCGTTGTTTAAAAATAATTCACACACAGCTGCACCATTTTCATACAATTTCTGTCTCGTATAGAGCTCGTCGTCGCTAAATCCACAAAACCCCATTCCATACACAGCTTCATGGCCGGCATCGAATGCTAAGTCCTCACACAAACCTTGAAGATATTGTATAGCACTGCGCACATCTGTTGGTATAGCTCGAGCGGCTTCAGAGTAGCACATCCACATCTTACCGCTGTTTGTGTTCAAGTAATGACATAATAAACCGTTCAAATTGGCCATGTTACATTTTACAGTAAACTATTTAACCGCTTATCTGTGGTTACGCTCGCTAAGTCCTCATCAGCTCTTGCGGTTTCTTATCAGTTCTTGCGGTTTGCAGCCGCAGCAGGCTTATCAATTCTTGCGGTTTCTTATCAGTTCTTGCGGTTACTCGCGCTCGCTACGTCCTTATCAGCTCTTGCGGTTTCTTATTAGCTTATCGCTTCGTGCTCATTTCTGTAATAATAATATATTTTCGAAAGGGTTGAAAACAGCTTCAGGCACCCGCCCCGGCCCCGGCCCTCGCCCCAACCCCCGCCCCCGGCTTCCAGCCCCCGGCCCCCGCCCCCTGCACCCGCACCCCGGCTCCCGCCCTCTATGTCTGCGCAGGCGCCCCCTTCCCCCACCTGCGCGCGCAGACCTGCGCAGAAACCTGCGCAGACACCTGCGTTGCGCGATGCGCAGACGACCTGCGCGCGAATTTGAATTTCCCGCCAAAATGACGACACTTTCTGGCCCCGTAGTCACATTGGTTATCTACTCATTGGAAGCCGAGGTCGCCGATAGTACAAATCTGGGGCCGTAGTTGCAGAATTCAAGAACCGTAGCTAAGGAACATGTGTATATGTTCAAGATCGAAAGGGGTGGGGGGTGCTGCAAGCAGAGAAAATTGAATATGGTGTACATCAAAGCTAAGAACTTACGTACCAGTGAAATTATAGCTGTTAAAAGCCAACTATTGCCATGAGGAGTCCGTGCAGCCTGAAAGTGGGCACATACTTGGAGGAAGTGTTGTTGGATACTATGTTGAAGCATTCATCCACTGGTAGAGCTGTTGGAAATTCTATTTCGTGCGAAATTGCATAATGAAAAAGTCATGTCAAGCTAGGTGCATACACCTTTGTTAATAAAGTTTTACCTTCGTAGATAACATTTACACACGTGCAGCAAGGCTGTGGAAATACCCTTCAGGCAGCACATCTGGATTTTGTGTGGGGCGAAGCCCTATCCATGCTAAAACATGGCACCAGCTCGGATAGATGTCAGATTTCGTACATTTATGCTTCTAAATGCGCTAAAGACAATGGTGCAATTAGTTTTGTGTTGTAATTAATTTAAGCATATTTCAAAATTAGCTTTTGACTTTTGTATATTTTATTCCAAGCGTCCCTTTGCAAGTGTTC
Organism: Agriotes lineatus; assembly: GCA_940337035.1. Classification (NCBI taxonomy): domain Eukaryota; kingdom Metazoa; phylum Arthropoda; class Insecta; order Coleoptera; family Elateridae; genus Agriotes; species Agriotes lineatus. The sequence goes on from OW679196.1 coordinate 123,609,251, forward strand.
TTAAACTGATGGCAATTTCAGCCAATTAATGGCTTTAAAAGTTTTTGTGGTTTCCAGGGTATAAAAATAAAGAACGTCGGACTTCCGCAGACCTATAATTTATTTAGACGGAAAAACCTCGGTCTACTCGATTCCATTTTTAGAGGTTAAGTTGATTGTTTTGACTGAAGTTGTTATAATTTGACTGTGAACCAGTTGCAAATAACTAGCTGTCACTTGTGTACTGTATTTTCTTGCAAACTTAGTGCTGATTTATCGTGATTTGTTCCAATTTACACAATTTCTTCGAAGGAAGTTGAATTTGTTCGAGGTAGCGGCCATCTTGAAGCCATTTGAGCAGCAGGGCGCTCGGTTGCAGTTTACAAAATGGCTATCAAACAGTGGCTTAGAGCAAAAATGTTAGAGAAATTATTCCGTGCTATGTGTTCAATTAGCGTATTTCATTTTAATGTTGAACTCTACAATAATAATTAAGCTGGCAAAGGTGGGATTTTTAAAAGTTCAGGAATTAAAACAAAGTTTTTTATTTTCGATCCTCAAATAATTTCATTATTGTTTACTTCCATAAACCCACGAATCCATTTGATCTGGTATGTTGTATTTTATCAACCCTGAGTTGCTATATTGCGTAAAACAAGAGTCTCTTATAATTTTTGCTTGTGGAAAAGTCGTGCAGTGTGCACAAATGGAGGTATCTGTTCGCAGCATGCGATTATTAAATTCTATTTTATTAGCGAGTATCATATCAGAAATTTATGTCAGGGGGCAATTAACGAATAACATGGCAGTATGTTTGTCTGTATATTTTACCTCAATTGTTACTATCGACGCTATCCTGAAACTAGCTGTGGCATGGTTTACCATCGACAATTCTAAGGCTATTCCACATATAACTTAATTTTATTACTACACAAATGTGATGAGATAAGCTTACGTCTCCGATAAAGAGACATGTGTGAAATAACATGTCAACCATTTCCTCGTTTGTTGTAAAACATCTTATATTAATTTAACCTGGAGTGACTGGGCGATAAGCTTCCCAACTCATCCAACTGTAAACACATAGAATCTTTTCAAAAAACACAGTGCGTAGATGTCTTATTAGAAACTGATGTCTTTGCATGTTTCACCGCCGACTTGAAATAGTAACTCGCGGTATTTTCTATCACTTATGTAGTAGAAACTCTTTGTGTTCTATGCAGAAATTAATTGCTTAAAATTTTTAGAAAAATACTTTTTAAACGTACCACTCTCAGTAGTCTTCATTGTTGTCAATTGGTAAAGTGCGGCTTATACTCAAAACTTTTAAAATACGAAATACTCAGCTTCACCCAGAGGCGTGTGGAGTAAACCATCGTGTTAGTAAATGCTTTATTTTATTGTTTTTTAGTCAAGGTGGTTGGATAAACTTCGTTTTATCAGGATAATGACAAATCTAGGTTTATCCTCATTTCTGCCTTGAACTGCAACATGTACATATACCGGGTGTCCACTTTCAAAGTCGAACATAGGCAATAACGTTGTGCACTGGATTTTTAGGTATTTTGCATTTATTTCTATACTACACCAGTAAATATTATTGTAGTAATTAGCATCATTTAATGCGCCACCATTTTATCGTTCCTGTAACTTGAATTGGCGAGCATGAATCAACAAAATGGTTCCATATAATGTTAAATTCTTCGGTTCGTGTTTGAGAATGACATATGGTATATTATACTTATTTGTGCAACACTGAAGTTTAAAACAAATATCAAATAAATTAAGTTCGTAGATTATTAGAAATATAGCTTATCAGAGTCCAGATTAATGTCCTGCTGAAATTGCATACAAGAGCGAGATGAGATAAAAAGTAATCAAACGGAACAAAAACGAAATAGCTTCGGGATCAGACTGGATTTGCCATGGATAACTAAAGCTTTTGGAAGATACAATATTTATGAAATCACTAACATGGCTAAATTTTATGTTATATTCATTATCCACTCTGCCATGGCTTATTGTGTTACTAATTTTTTTGTTTGAATTATTTGACTTTAGAAATTAAGTTTGAGAGTCTCTATCTTCTTTCATTTAACATATCATAACCAAATTAAAATATTACGGCCCTGTAAAGTTTAATTTAAATACATGATTTTTAATACGTTTTTTAAACACTCTGTATCGCATTATGAAAGAAAAATTAATTGTACGTAAAGAAGTTCACTTGATATGTTTCCTCAACATAGTCGTTTTGAAGATACACTCAAAAATGCCTTCCAGTGTGTTATTGCTAATTGCACCATCTGCCATGTTATTTTAAAAGCTGCAAAACGACTATGTTGAGCTAAAAGTGTGAATATAACTTGTCTACGTAAATTTGTTTTTCATAATATTAGAGATGGTGTTTAAAAAACGTGGCTTCGTATTTTTATTAATGAAAACTGTTTCTTAAATCCCCGCTAAGTACATTAGTGATCAAATTAAATCTTTACTATTTTTTAGTAGTTAATGCTGGTAAAATATGTCCCTAACTTTTTCGACCACCGTCCATCATTAACCAATACCTAAAAAGCTTAGAGGAACATTGTCCTGCGCTTTTTCTAAGTCGACGAATGTGAAACAACACTTTGTGTTTTAAATTATTCCTGAGTATCATATGTATAGATGCCATTTGCCTATTTGATCGATATATCGCTTTGAACGAATTTATGCTTGACATTTAGTTTATTTTTGTTGATTCGATACTGTGAAACCAATAGAGAATTAAATGAAGCTCCAAAGGCCAGTGGCTTTTAGACTTTATTTGTAGTGCTTTAGCTTCAGTACTCCCTAAAGCAGAATTAATCTCGTTAGTATATTATTCTCAAAACCGAATAAATTACACAGCAAATATCATTAGTGCCTTCTCAATTTCCACTAAATGTACAAGTTCCTTCGAAAAAGCTCACGAGATTCTATTCATGATGACACTGTTGAATAAACGCGCAGCTGCTTCTCTAAGCTTGAAGTATTTTTCACTCGCGATTTTATCCAGAAAACGATAAGAACACAAAATGTGCGAAAAGGTGTGCTCTACATATTTTTCTCGCAAATGTTCCTGCTTCGATGCTGTTATTGTAGGAAAACCATTTTTCCCCGATCTCGTCTGCACTGCGGTTTCTAAGGAAAATTTACGGTAGTCGTATTTTAAAAAACTGAGGTTATATTCATGTTATATAATATACCAAGTTTCTTATTTTGGTAGAGCATGTAAGATTTGATTAAATGAAAATCGCATTTTATAAATTTGAACCAATCACGTTTCAGCATTTTTGATTTAACTGCCAATCAAATCTTGATTTTGCGGAAATCGGTTCTCTAATTATATTATCAAAAGTGTTTTATTTTAATTTATGATAATCAATTATTGTCCGTATTTTCAATTTGAATGCCAAATATAAAATTTGATTTGCTAGCTGAATCTATTTTGTGGTGGTTTAGATGTCGTTGGAAATTTACCTTCTGGAACGTCTTGTTATTTGCTACATAGAATCACCACGAGTCAGATAAGTGGTGATTGTCATATTAAAAATCAAGTCAACAGTCCAGGCGATAAAATTCCAGAAATCAAAGCCGTCACTTAATTGATTACGTATAATAATTTTAACGTTAAGGCGTAGAGAAATTACTTTTTCAAGATAAAGCAATCGCTAGGCCCAATTGAATTTTGTTTTTACAACCTTTAAGCGGGTTACTGGAATCGATTCTGGACACATCCACTATGGTTGCTACTCGAACTTGTGTTGAATGTTTACTGTAAAAATTGGAAAACACTTTACTACCAGACTCTATGATAATAAAATAACATAATCGTGGATAAGCTTTATAGAGGTATGTGATGTCATAATAAAAGCTATATAAATTACAAATTGACTGAGGAGCTACAAAGATATGAAACTGAGGATTTGTGTACTACAGGTAGCTTACAAGAGAAAAATAACAAATTGAACTTTTTTGGCACATTCAACAAATCAAATTCATACATCTGAAAAAAAAATTGTTAATGTAAAAGTACAAAAACAACGTCACATCAGAAAAATAGAAATCCTACGTTATCCTAGAGTTATAAAGGGTGATTCATAATGAGTGTAACAAAGTTTGACAGCTTGTGTGGAAGTAATTTTGAACAAAAAATGTCATATAAACATAGGTCATATTCCAATTAGTTACAGAATTGCAACAGATCAAAGTTTCATTAATGTAGTAAGAAATACGTAAGCTTAACATCTAGTTGCAGTGGTGTGCCCAAACACTTCAAATAAAAAGTGATGAAAAGAAAAACCGAGAAAAGATATACCTACTCTACTAAACAAAAATGTTATTTTTTATGAGTTAAAACAAATGCACACTTTGTGGTCTAAAACGGATAATCAGATTAATTCGAGAAAATGCTGAAAATGATTTTTTTCTGTTGGTCATATTTTAAGTCATCTTTTTAATATCTAAATTCTAGAATAAAAACAGCAGCTTAAAACACGTTTCGCGAAACAACGTGTTTTAAAAATTTTAAAACACGAAACAAATATAGCAACAATAAGGGTTTATTAAACGCGGTTTTGTATCTTGAAGTGTTACATTTATTTGTTTAAGTTAAGCAAATACATTCCCAAACTGCTCAATGCGCAGGTTTTCTTTCTCTTTTAAGGATGACGTCAGCATCGAATAATGCTGCTAAAGTGAACCATGTGACGTTTCTTGCTGCAAATCAAATGAATTAAATATAAATGGAAATGAAAATAATCGCAGACTTACCTTCTCATCTAAATAGGCAAGAATTACCTCTTTTGTTATCGAGAAGACTTTGTTATTTTCTCACCATTGGCAGAAATTTTAATAAACCTTCTCGTAAGCAGCTTTAGACTTCACGGGCAACAAATGTTCTCGCAATAGATTCCCTTTCTTTAAAATATTTTCAGGAAGTTCATTTGACTTTGACATTTTCGTTTATAAAATAAACAACATATCTATAGCGACTCGTGACCAACGTGGTTGATCAACAGATAAAATTTTGAATGACATTTTTGAGAAAACGCTTAAAGTATCTCGGGTGTCTATGCAACTCGACTGCGTCTCGATGCATAACAACACCCTCGTACTTTAAGCTTGTGTTTTCGTACTCGTATCATTAATAACTATAAGCGAATGTTTAGCCAGCCGGTAAAAATATGCGAAAAATATAACCTTGAGATAACAGTTCCTTGAACTACCTTCAGACCAACGCAACGGGAAAATGTACCATTCTCTTCACCTGAAGAGTATTACAGGTGAACGGTTTTTATATCCTTCTTAAACTACTTTATATTACATCTCAAAGATCGACTACTGAAACATGAAAACATTTTAGCAGGTTTTGATGTAATCTTTCCAATTGAAAAATATACGGTACCCCCCACCCAAGAAAAGCGCCCTTCCGTGCTTTCCAAGAATACTTCGATACTCAGCATCACTCCGTTTCGCTAATACAATGAAATGCTATGAACCAGTTATTTATTAAAAAAGAACAAAAAAAATTTTTTTGCCGACGACCATACCTCAAAAGTTGATGTTGCCTTCATTTTCGGAGGACCTATCGTATGAAAACGATCCAAGACTTCAGGAAGGTTCCTGGCGACCGGAATCGTGTACACATACGAACATACATCCCCCGCACAGCACGTTTAGGCACCCCCCAATACGGGGGACTGATCTAGTGGGCTGGGATCTTCACCAAAAGATCCGCACCGCCGAGACGGAGATTTGATATAGTGGGTTCATTAGTCGGTTGGCTCGAATTTTAGAGATATTTGACTCAGAGTGGTTTTCGATATGAGGGAATTTCAATACTTCGTACACTTCGTGTCGAAGTAAAACGGATGTAGTCGACGAGGAGAAATTACGAAAGTTATATATATATATATACCGATGGCGCCACAATTATACCGAGTGACCATTCTCAAAGTCGAACATAGGGAATTAACATTAGTGCATTCACTCGTTCTTCATTGAAATAATTCATTTTTCTGTACATAATTTTAACAGACGTTGATAGAAAATACCTGATTTACGCCAACTAATTACAATTTTTTTGACAAAAGCTATCGAACTTGAGAAGCAAGTTATAGCATATTTAAAAATTCTTAAGTTTTAAATTAATATTTTAAAATAACAACCGCATCTTGAATATTATCATTGGTATCATTTGATGCGTAATAATTTTATCTTTCCATTGATACCATTACCTTCCCTGTAAGTTGAATTGGCGAACAGGAATCGGGAAAAACGTTCAATACAATGTTAATCGCCTATGTTCGACTTTGAGAACGGACACCCGGTATATAACAGCAATGAGATAACATGAACAAGAATATAACACGTATTGCTTGAGTATAAGAAAGAGATAAACATAGTAGCAAATATTCGAGAAGGATTGACGCTTAATTTAATTATGACATTTGTCAACTAAACATGCCTACTAAAATATTTTTTTCGTATGGCCATCTGTTTCTTACTCAAGCATTCTATCTTGTTATTCATGTTATCTCATTGCTGTTATACAGGGTGTAAAAAAAGTCTGGAATATAGCAAATATTTCAGAAACTACCGGAGATGAATTTTTCAAAATTGCCAGACTTATATAGGTAAAAACGGCGCATCTAGGAAGGACAAAACCCTTTCTGTAACTGTACAGGGTGAGTCAGAAAAAATACCAACTTTTGTATTTTAAATTGGACACCCTGTATATTAACGAGGAATCAAATAGTCCTTTAAAAGACAAATTCAACGATATAGGGTTTGACGGATTTATCTGTCAAAATGGCAAATGTGGGGTGATTTAAAGAATAAGGTTTACAACAATAGATCGGTTAATATTGAAGCTTTAAAGGATCATATTAAAAATGAGATACGTCAAATTTGATGGGATACTTTTGACAACGTCTTACGAGAATTTAAAGACAGTATCCCATCGAATTTGACGTATTTCTTTCTAATATGATCCTTTAAAGCTTCAATATTAACCGGTATATTGTTGTAAACCTTATTCTTTAAGTCACCCCACATTTGTCATTTTGAGAGATAAATCCGTCAAACCCTATATCGTTGAATTTGTCTTTTGAAGGACTATTTGATTCCTCGTTAATATACAGGATGTCCAATTTAAAATACAAAAGTTGGTATTTTTTCTGACTCACCCTGTACAGTTACAGAAAGGGTTTTGTCCTTCCTAGATGCGCAGTTTTTACCTATATAAGTCTGGCAATTTTGAAAAATTCATCTCCGGTAGTTTCTGAAATATTTGCTATATTCCAGACTTTTTTTACACCCTGTATACAGTGCTTTCGTAAAGTAGCGGATAAATTCGTTAAAAATTCAAGAAATAACTTTTGAAAAAAACGTTCGGACCCGTCGCTTTTTATTTTTATTTGGCCATTTTTTGAAATAAAATGCATACATACAGGGTGTCCCTCGTATAAGGTATGGCGTTATCGATGTTTTTTTTATGGAAACCCCCTTTTTTACGGAATATGAAAGAACGCATCTTTTTTCTTACGTTAAGGTAATTTTTGTGTATAGTTCACATTACCAAAAATTAAGAAACAAAATTAAATTTAGAAAATACTAAATTTGATTTTAAGAAATATGATTTTACGCTTTTATCAATGACAGCAATCAATAAAAAACATATCGGTCGTCTTAGTTACTGTCAGGCAGACAACGGTGAACAATTTGTACATTTAATTTAGTTGTTTTTGAAATGTCTATTGCAACTAAATTTAGTATTTTGCAATTTTATTTTTTTTTCGTAATTTTTGATCATCTGATCTATATTCAAAGATCATCAAAACGTAAGTAAACAGATGCGTTATTTCAAATTCCGTAATAAAAAAGGGAGTTGCCATTAAAAAAAACATTGATAACGCCATACCTCATACGCGGGACACCCTGTATGTATGTATTTTATTTCAAAAAATGCCCATATAAAAATAAAAATCGACGGGTTCAAGCGTTTTTTCCAAAAGTTATTCCTTGAATTTTTAACGAATTTATCCACTAGTTTACGAAAGCACTGTATAATTATGGCACCATCCGTATTATGAACACGGTTTAGATGCTCACAGCTTTGATATACAGGGTGTTAATTAAGTATGTAGACAAACTTTAAGGGGCGATTCCTTGATCAAATATTAAATAAAAAGTTCATACAAACATGGGACCTAAACGGATTCGTTTTCAAGATACAGGATGTTGAAGTTTAAACAAAAATTGATTATTTTTCAAAAATCTGGAAAACGCCTAGAGCTATTCTAATGAAACTTGGTGTAGGTTAGTATTTCATAAAGTGGAATTGTTTAATTAAAATAAATTTAATTTATTTCGACTAGTGTCGTGCATCGGGGCCACCTCAGTTACCTTATTTTAGAAAAATCTGGCACGCCACTTTTTTTAGCCACTTTAACAGCAAGGGTAGATAAAATAGCACTTTAACATCAAGGATAGATAAAGTAATTTCATTTTCTAACTTTTGTTTAAATTAAATATGACATCTTCGTATTATCGTAGTAACCTATTCCAGCTACTGACATTTTAAAATGCGAGGTAAAGCTTTTGAAAAAAATACTAAATGAAAGCACCGAAAGGCCGAAAAGTGTAATAGACTCATTAGTTTACTTAAGAGAAAGATATCTCGAACTATTCCCGAATGTTGCTAAACTTCTTAAATCCAAAAAACGAAGACTTGATTTTGGATTGTAGGTTTTTTAAAATCAGTTTAGTTTCTTTTGAAGAATAGTTTCTTCTTTGAATTTTTATTATATTTATTAATTACCAATCTTAGTTTTTTCTCCCCGCCGCCTCCTTTTCTCCTCCACTACCGACTACAGTTCTGGGCACGCCTCTGTCTAGTTGCATTTAAAAAACAACACGTCTGCTATAAATTTATAATTATCATATAATGTAAAAACCTTGAGCCCAATTACTTGCACGACACCTGCGTCGAATTATAACCACGAACTACAGTATAGTTATTTTGAATTCCATTGGTCGCATCAATTATCCTTTGGATTAGCTAAAGGATTTAGATCAGGGGACCTCGGAGGCCAAGCAACGAGACCATCACGACCAGTCCATATGTTGGGATAATGCTCTTACCTATTCGGTTACTCGTCTTTCATAGCTGGGGCGCCATAGTATTTTTCTTTTTTAATGTTAACTAGATGTATGGATTTACTACTACACTTTTAAAACTTTGACCTCTCTCCCATATGCGCAGGTAGTATAAAATAACATTAATTCAGCAAGCCGTGGCAATAATAAAATCATAAGGCCTTATGTTTTTATCAGTAAAATTTGTTTATTTACGAAAACGTTATTACGCAGCAAAATTGATGAAAACAAACTGTCATGAATCAAAAACTCCTGTCTTTATTAAGGGTTAGGATTTTTTATGCAAGTCGCAGGTCATACTAATTGTGAAAATTAATAGTTCTCATTATGTTAATGCGTTAATAACTTGGTTTAATAATAATTTTACCTTCGATTTATTGTTCTAGTTGTTGCGGCGCACGCTCGACAGACACCATGAATAAAATTAACAATATTTTAAATAATCATTTTCATCGTTTCAGTGGATGGAGAATATATTGACTAAAGCAGTTAGGTTAGAGCTATATAGCAATAACTTTCTATTATTATATTATACGTATTAAATATTTACTCTCATGTAACGACAATGTAATTCTCTTGGCCGAATTAATTTACGAAAAAAGTGAAACAAAGAATCCGATTCATTTCATCATATTTTATTAGCCGGTCAAGTTTGGTAAACTTTGTTCACTGATGTCAGATATGCGATGTCGGAACCTGTCTCTGTCGAGGACGTGGAAAATGCATTTTACATTCAGTATGGTTTATCTGAAATTATAATTAAGAAATATTTAAGAATGAACAACACTCCTATATAGTAAATAAATATTGTTATTTTATTATATCCCTCTCAGATTCGAGAGGGATGACTAAAAAGTGAATTAATTGGAATCCGGTGAAAGTTCCACCTCCCAATAAATGATGCCGTGGAGGTGATGTGAATCATAATCTACATATCACAACCACGGATCATTTAGTCAAAGGCAGAAAATCGTCTGCTGCAATGTTGCGTACTTTCCATTTGCCCTCTGCATTTGACCGTTCGGGCTTTTATACCATCGGCAAAGAGTTTGTGCTAGCGAGCGATAAGTCCAATAACATGAATGTTGAAAGAAATTGGTGTTGTATCTAGTAAGTTGAGAAAAGTAATACTTAAAATTGAATTAATGATTTTGAGAAAATTACTTGTCAATGATGCGGTATTGTGCAACGCATTTCTGCATATATGTATCGATATACAGGGTCCGGTAACGATGCGGGGGTGGAAAATATTTTTAAAACTATGAGTTACACAAAAATCGCTTATATACAAGTTGCACGTACGAAGGTGATGCACTTTGCTAAAATATTTTTTGATTATACAGGGTGGCTAAAAATGGAGAAATCAAAATGGATTATCTGATACGACACAGTGTCTGCCTTGCATCACAGCACATAAAGGTGTTGGGTAACATTAAATACATATCTGTATCTTAGAAACAGAGTGGATTAAGTTTGATTTAGATGCATTTTCGTGTTTTCGATCCTGCTTTTTCAAATGGCGAATTCTATTTCTAAATGCTGTGTTAAAAAGTACTTAGTTCAATTCAGCTAGGACCATGTGGAATTATGTCCACTAATACTCTTTGGCTTTATTATAGTTTTTAAATACATGTTATGAAGTTTAAAATATGTCAGTACTAAGTATCTGATCATTGAGAGCTACAAAGTATTATGTCCAATTTAGACTTCTAGTTCTAAAGTGCAGCTTGGAATACTGAAATAAGTTCATGTCAGTTAATGACAGTTCAGAGCCATAATGTATATGTCCTTCTAATACATTTTTGCAATACAGGGAGATGCACTAAATTTAAGGGCAGTTAAAGTGAATCGTGCAAAATAACTTTGCATAATAAACTTTACGTTATAAATTAATAACAATAATAACCCGACAAAAAATGAAAACATGTAATTGCTCAAACTTATTGTCGGTCACTGGCATAAATTTGTATAAAAATAATTTCGCACAGGTGGTTGCAATAAGACCTAATTTGGATAAACAGTTGTTTGGGTATTTCAATGACATTTGGTGCATTATATGTTAGTCATTAATGCCAAAAACTGTTTCCATGAGCGATTAACTTTCAGTGTACTGTATACTTCTGCTGAAGTTAGTATACACTCATTTAATTAATTCAGTGACCACACTACTTATGAACCACCCTATATAAAGTTGGACACTAAGAAGTATTAAGTTCAATTTTTTACAAATTAATTTGTTTCGAATAAATATTTAATATCGGTTACAATATTTTTAACAATACTGGCAATAAATAACATTAGTAATTTAAAAAGTAATGATCATTTCACATAGGTATGTTTTTAACAATCAATCGATATTGAATCATTTGATTCGGGTGATTTTTTTTATTTGAAAAACTAGCTTACCAATCAAAACTCCGAATTAACCAACCTGCCATGTTTCTCAGTGGCAATCTTTTGACATTTGTGTTGTCAAAACCGTTCAATCTAGTTACCAACTAAGAAATGAACACAAGTTTAAATAACATTGCATTATAACAGGATGCGTCGGTTACAACACAAGTCATTTTGACAGGTATGCTAACGATTTAAAACATATGTATCGAAAAAAGAAATGTTTCGGTGAAGAATCATTGGAAGAAATAAGAGAAAATATTAAAATTAATACACAACGTAACACAATACAAACTTGCACGTCAGTATGGAAATATACCGGGAGATCCACTTAAGAATGTAAGTTGATAAATATGCACATTTTGAGCTCTCAGTATATCTTTAATGCCCAGAAAGCAGAAGGAGAAATATTTGAACGTTTAACGTAATCATATTTAGGTTTTCAATGTATTCGCTTTTGTTTTTTAAATCTAATTTCGTTTGATACTGGAATCAGGTGATACCTGCATTTCTTGTATTAATATTGCCTGGATTTTTATTTTCCAGACCTGGATTTTTGTTTTGTTTGAAGAGCTCAAGTTTTAAATTACAATTTTAACGGCGCTTGTCTATTAGTCCTTGAAATAAAGCATCGTAATTTGTTTTTCCTACGACTGCTTCTAAAATCAAGCTTTCCGCCTTGTTGACGTACGTCAAAAATTGATTGTTTTGAATCAGTTCATCGCAGCAGCCGTCATACGTAAGTATATAATCGTGAATCGTAATGCATAGCATCATACATAAATTTTATATAAGCTTTCATGATTATATACCTAAGTCGGCTAGTGGTCAGCTATTTGAACGCGTCAAAGTTGACAGCTGTCACTGTGAATTTGATTTAAACCTTTTTTCGCGATTTAAAGTTACTTGTGCTTTATTTTGTGTATTGTCGGTGTTTAAGTGTCAAGAAAAATAAGAAATGGGCGATAAAATATCCAATTCTGATGTAAAAATTTGCACGTCGCTGGAAATTTTAGAAATGGCAAAAAACACCAGTTTAAACCTATTTTCGAAAATTTTACAGTCGTAGGAAAAATTTTGTATGCAACACGAGCGAAAAATGCATTAGGCGTTCGTTCGAGTTTTTTCGGACCTCGCTTCGCTCGGTCCGAAACTTTCGAACTCACGCCTAATGCATCATTTTTCGCTCTAGGTACATAAATAACTATTTTATGTTTAAACTTGCATGCGTCAAAAATAGTTGAATTTAGGGGCATAAAGTATCTGATTAAAGGTTATTAAAAGAGTTTGAAAGATATAAAAATATACAGGGGATTCCATAAAAAAATCAGAAATTACTAAATTTGAAAATGTTGACACCTTGTATAGAATTAATGACCAGAACTATTTTAGATTCGGTGGGTAACCACAAAAACATGATTTTTTGGTAGAGTTTTCTTTCAATTCATTGTTTTCTGTTACTTACAGCAGCCGCTTGAAGTTCAGCATTTGTTTGTATAAAATTGTTGGTATATTCAAAACAGGTGACGTTAGACTCCTATAGCTTCATATTAAAATTATTAGTATTTCAATAAAACAATTTAAGCTACGTAAATGTAGGAAATTCTATTAAAAGAAAAGTAGGTTTGATTCGCCACACTTTTTGAGCCACCCTGTATAATCAAAAATCTTTTAGTAATGTGCACCACCTTCGTACCTACAACTTCTATATAAGCAATATTTGTGAAACTCCCATAGTTTTAAAAATGCCTTCCACCCCCGCATCGTTACCGGACCCTGTATATCGATACATATCTGCAGAAATGCATCGAACAAGTTAATTTTCTCAAAATCATTAATTCAATTTGAAGTATTACTTTTCTCAACTCGCTAGAATATAAAACGATCAATTCATTTCAACATTCATGTTGTTGGGCTTATCGCTCGCCATGACAAACTCTTTGCCGATGGTATAAAAGCCCGGACGGTCAAATCCATACGGCAAATGGAAACTACTCAACATTGTAGCAGATAATTTTCTGCCTTTGACTAAATGATCCTTGGCTGTGATATGTAGATTTATGATTCATAGCACCTCCAGGGCATCATTTATTGGGAGGTGGACCTTTCACGGGATCCCAAGGAACTCACTTTTTGAATCATTCCTCTCGGGTCGAGAGGAATATAATAAAATAACAATATGTATTTAGTATATAGGAGCAGCGTTGTTCTTTCTTATATATTTCTTTATTATTATAATTCAGATAAAGCATACTGAATGAAAAAAATTATTTATCTACTCCCACATGTAAATATTCTGTTTTCCTGAAATCGTCAAGAAAGCTGACCATGTCAAGACTCAGTTTGATCTTGAAAGTCTCTAGTCACTTTTAGATATTTGCAAGACATTTTTACTTTATATTACCTAGGTGACCGGTCACCTTCACCTTGATGCGATAGGAATGCAATTTTTAAATTTTGTGTATGTTGGAGAGAAAATAAATTCCTCCAGCTTCCTTCAAATTAATTTGCAAGGGGTTCGGTAAAGCCTAGCACTTATAATATTAAATAGCCGTCTTTGGCAGTGTTGTCCTTGTTATACGGCGCCATCACTATAAAAACCCGAGTGATTTGCTGTAGCCAGGTTTTACGCGGGCTTCGTTGAAACATGACTAGCGAGCGCTGCGCTTGGCGCCCTCTCTTGGCGACGGCTGGAACCGTGGTGCGGTGTAGATCCATGGTGCCGAAGCCTGCGCGCGCTAGGTGTTACAAAGAGAGATTTCACAAAAAATGTAATACAGTACACAGCATGAGAGTGTCTATGCCTGACTAGGAGGATTTGAAGAACGCTTCGCGTCGTTGTATTCTTCAACAACCCTCCTCATCTGCAAACTATCACTTCCATGCCTTGTAATGTGATAGTAATTTGTTTGATGCCATAAGTAATCGGTGCACAATAAGTACAAGAAAATGGATGATAATATACCAGAACATATTAAACAAGCAGCTGAAAATGCTATTCAAAACTTACTACCTGAAAAGTCGTATAACTGGTGAGGCTGACATCATTATGGCAGCAGATTCAGGATTCAGTGCTACCACCCGATTTTCAAATTTCAAAATTTAAATCACACTCGCTGTCATTTTCAGGCCTAGACATGCAACGAGGGTGTTTCTAGTCGATTTAGACGAATGCAAAATCAGTGTTTCTGGACGGAGGCCTAAAATATAACATGCGAGCAAACGAAAATGAAATCAAGCTTGGCTTTGAAATATTTGTTGTATGAATAATATGTTGGTGGCACTGTGAGTCTATGTCAAATTCGTGGTTAGCAGGTTAGATTTTTCGTCAGTTTTGACACAAAACCTAACCTGCTAACCTCGAATTTGACATAGACTCACAGTGCCACCAATATATTATTCATAAAACAAATATTTCAAAGCCAAGCTTGATTTTATTTTCGTTTGCTTACATGTTACTGTTTCTTCACAATCCACAGAATGGATAAGTAGGTAATTATAGTTAACTGAACGAATATTATTTCATATCCACACACGGGCGGCCCGGCCCTCTTCTCTCCTGTCCGATTCTCTCCTGTTCGTTCCTGTTCTATCCTGAATTGTCCTGTCCTCTCCGGTTTTGTCCTGTCTCGTTGTCTCATGTACTCTCCTGTTCTGCCCTCTCCTATCTGTTACTCTTTTGTCCGTTCCTCTACTATCATGTCCTGTTCTGTCTTCTCATGTCGGGTCATTCCCTCTCCAGTCCTCTCCTTTTGTGTCTGGTCCATTCCCGTCCTCTCCTGTGCTGTTCCACACACGGGCGGATATTAAATCCACCAATCACAGATCACGTTAGTCGTGGTTACTTTCATTTATTACTTGTTTTGTTATGGGCACGCCCTGCTGATTTGTGTGTGGCAAACGTCTGTGACGTTTATCAAACAATTCAGCAGGCTGTGGTTATGGGCAAGGTAAAATGTCAATAAGTGTATTCTGTCAAACAAACAGGTAAAAATGAGAGATTCTAGTGACGAATCGATTAACGGTACTTCGCCAGATATTCGTTCAGCAGCTAATGAAACGTATGACATGTTACTATCCCAGAAATACAAAAGTATGTATGAATTTATTTACAAGACGTTCAATACGATTCTAAAAAATCCTTGGTTCCTATTTTTCTTTTCGTTAATAGGCGGTAGAAAGATATACTGTACAACTCGAGTAGAATGTCCACTCTCGTTGCACAAACTACTATTTTCACCACAGAGACAGGTTCCCACATCCCGAGGTCTAAATAGTATATCGCATTGTACGTGGACTGACAAAAGCTCAGTGAACAAAGTTTGCCAAACTTTACCGGCTAATAAAATATGATGAATTGGACCGAATATCTTTGTTTTACTTTTTTCGCAAATGAATTCGGCTAACAGAATTAAGTTGTCGTCACATGAGAGTAAATATTTAATACGTATAATATAATAATAGACTCAAACCTAACTGCTTTAGTCAAGCTATTCTCTCATCCACTGAAACGGCGAAAAAAGATTATTAAAAGATTGTTAATTTTATTCATCGTGAATGTCGGGAGTGTAACGCACTGCAACAACTGCGTAATAAATCGAAGGTATAATATTATTAAACCAAGTTATTAATAGATTAATATAATCAGAACTATTCATTTTTACAAATAGATATAACCTGCACTTGCATTAATAAATAAAGGCTGTAGTTTTAGATTAATGACAATTTGTTCTCATCAATTTTGATGCGTAACAACGTTTTCGCAAATAAACAAAATTATCTACGACCACTACTAAAAGTAGGCCTTTTAGCGCTAGCTTGTTTCACTAAAAGTGACGTTTTATAGTTTACCGTGGTTACAGAAATCAGCTGTTTACTTTGAGCTCTAGTGCTAAAAGTCAAGTGAGGTTATAAAACTACAAGTTCGAACTGGAAGTGAAGTTGTAAAGTTATTGTAGTTGCTTCTGGCGTTACAGGTAAAGTGTTTTTGAAATAATTAAAGCGTTATGTAATGAATACACTCAGATATGGAGTATTAATAATTACATTTCGTAACTGACCTTGACAGCACTGGCTTCGCAAACATTCGCCCGCGCATGGCCTACTATTTATTATGACATAAATTAGAAGTGTCGTAGATGCAAACATTTGTCAAATCGATATTTATGGATTAATAACAGTAAAATTAAGGTCGTAGATAAAATATTGTATGCAACGCGTGCATAAACGTCGACTTTTAGCACTTGTTGCATAAATAGCTATTACCTATAAAAACATAAGGCCTTATGATCTTACTCTTGCCACGGCTCGCTGAATGCAAACGTCGTTTGATACGGCCTGGGGAGGCATATGTGAAGTTTCATGAAGCAGGGTGTTCTATACCACGAGCGGGAATTTCAAATTTGCACAATGTGCGGTTCGATGTATTTTACGCTATCCATGGTTTTGTTAAGAGGTTCCTGAAACTATTATAATGGACATTAAGTGGACAATTCGTAGAGCTGTTTCGCAGCTAATTATATGTACAGGTTTAAATAATAACTATTTACGATGCAAGTAAATTAGCCTTTATGGGCGAACCGGATAATTTGCAAGGTGAGCGACGTAGGAGCGAGTCCTGCACTCCGGTGACCTCAATAACGGCTAATGCAAGGGAACGAAGTACAACGTTTTATTTCCCCTTTCTGAAAATCGTAAAAATTAATATTAGTAGGATTAATAGGAATACTAGGATGTGTTTATTAGAAAACAAGCTGCTTGTAAAATCCCCAGAGCAACATTTTACAGGTACCATACTTGTAAAGAATCATTTACCGTGTCAGTTCAGACAACAGTAAACGACCTTTTAACAAGTCAAGAGGAAATACATTAAGTTTACTTATTTCAGATTGTTAATAGCCTGTGTCACCCGAGCCAGAAGATGAGAGCATAAGGTCTTGCGGTAATTCCTTTCCTATATTGTAATGGGTTGCTCCAGAGGATTCGGACATTTTTTCAAAGAAATTCTTAGCCAAAATTTTTAGGTGTTCTTGTACCGTTTTGCAAACCGCGGAGCAATAGATATTATTTGCAACCTTTTATTTTGGATAGTTTTTAAGTTTGCTTTCGCGGTAGATCTCCACACTACACTCCCGTAAGTTAACACAGGTCTTAATATAGATAGGTATATTATTACACCGCATTTTATTTTAAGTCCTGATTTTTGATTAATTATTGTGTATAGTTTATACAGTCTAACGGAACACTCGTTTAGCTTTTTATGTACATGAAATTTCCGGTTTTCGGTCTAAGTAGACTCCCAGATACTTGATAGCTTGATATGGTGGGTACCATTATAGTTCTTTGTCGTTGATAACTAGTTTTTGTGGCTTATTAGCTCTTCTTAATGTGAATATTTTGACTTCACACTTGCATGCATTTAAAGTTAGACCTCACTCCCTATACCATGAATTTACGGAGTTGATGTTGGAGTATTATCACTGTGTCATCTGCGTACATTGGAAACGATTCTATTCCTATAGGAAATTGTAGGTGTATATCGTTATGATATTGGTAGAGGGGTTTAAAAATCAGATTAATAAGAAACAATACAGTATTAAAAATTAAAAAGATGAATTTAGATGTGAAATGGATATCAAAACTATTAAGATGCATTTAGAAAAGAAAGGAAATAGAATTTATAATTTAATTAAATGAAGCTAATTGAGAAACAGTAGAATTTTAATTTAATTTAATATCTGAAATGAAATTAGAAGTTAATGACAAATACTTTTTCGAAATATACCATTTAACATAGTAGGTATTAATCAAATCATAAAGTTTTAATAGTGTGCTGGACTGTAAAAAAATAAGCTAGATCGCTAAGAAGATAGTTTATTGATTACAATACAAATGTTTTGATAACAAAAATGATGTAATACAATTTGTAACGTTTGAAATTGAGAAATAAACCCTTACAAAAGTTTTTAAAAACATATTTGGTAAAATAAAAGGGTTAAAAATTGAATATAATTTGGCGTGGTGAAGAAGACTAAAACCTAAAATATTAAAAGAAGAATATTAGCAGACTAGATGGATGAAGGCTAGAATGTGGTGAGGAAAGCAATTTAATACAGTTATGATCTACAAAGGCAAATAAAAGTAAGGGAATGTGCATTGAGTTTATTGTGGAATTACATTGCATCGACTGAATTGGATAACAAGGAATGGTTTACAAAGGAAGTAGATTACATCGTCATCATTAGCAGAGTAAGCATATTTGTGGGGCTTGTCAAGTGACATCTTGTGGCTTGCATCTGGTCAAGGTTCAAGGTGTTGGGTTGTAGCAGGCTTCATACATGTGATTTGGTTGGACATTAGAGTAACAACATCTACAGCTGAGGTCTATTTGGATGCTTACTGTGGTGGAGGTGTAGATGCTGATTCCTGTGGCGAACTGGGTTCTTGTGTTGATTTCGATCTGGATTCTGGACATCTTGGCAGTTGGTTGTCAGTTGATGCCTTCGCTGTGGCTTTGAGTGGAGCAGTTTTGTAGCGTGGCGAGTTGCAGAGCGAAGAGAGTGTTAATTCCAATAAACGGTAACAGAATACAGGTATTTAAAATAAGAACAAAGAAAATTAAGAGTGAGGTGAGTTAATTTTAATTAAGGAATTACTTACCATTTGATATTGTCGTATGACAAATGCAACGATGAAGTAAAACTAGTTTGTGTCAGTTGACAGATGTATTGAGTTGTCATATAAAATAGGAACATCAAATTTCAGGATAAAAGCAATCTGGATTATAAAGAATCCGACCTGATTTTCAGTCGAGTGTTTCTACTGAGGCTAGCAGTAAATAATTTTGATTATCCATAATAAAAAGTAGGGCAATTAAATTAATTAAAATTCAATTTAATATAAAAATTTGATTGAGAATAAACTAAAGTAAAAGGTGTAAGTCAATTATAACATAACATAGGTTGGGCACACAAAGTGGAACTAATCACCTTAACATTATATTGAACAGAATAGATCCCAGTATCGAGCCCTGTGGTACGCCCGCCTTAATAACCTTTTTAGTAGAGAGGAAGCTTAATTCGTACTAGTTTGTTTAGGAGTCCTTGAATCCAAACGGAGTCAAACGCCTTCAGTCCTCTGTGCCAGGCGCGCGGAGTGGCGTAACGCTGGTTGGTTATCCGAGTGCAACGTAATCCGTGGGGCGTGGCCGTATGACGCACAGTGGTTGTAATGCTTTAGATCGTGTATCACAGGTCACAGGGGTCCAAGTTTTACTAAGCTTAAAGCCATCTTCCCTGTTGATATTATCAATATAAATAGCTCCACACCGACCTTCGGTTTTTAATGCGACTTTCACTCTGATGATGCAAGCTGCAAGGTCTTGCGAAACGTTAGTGAATATGGATGCACAAACAGCAAAACGGCCAAATCTGCCTAAGTATCCTCGTTCTCAAGATACTCAAACAACACGAGCCACCAAAGAGCATGGCCATCGCGCGGGTTTTTTCTCGACTTCACAAGGTGCAAGGCACATTAAGCCAGAAAATGCTGGGGGTTCCTATACAAATACTACGCGGTCTAAGCCGAAATTCTATGCTAAGGAGAATAATTCGAGTAACCGCGAAAGCCTCAAACAGTACATGTCAATTAATATTTGCAATAAAATGAAATATGACATTTTCCATTAATAATATGCTCAGTCGTCGAAAAAATAGTATGTATATTTCGAGCTAAAAGTGCGCTTGCCGCTTTTGCATGATTGCTGGTTTCGGCTTTGCCTCAACCAGCAATATTCATCCGCAAGTGGCAAGAATGCACTTTCAGCTCTTAACGTACAATATACTATTTCAACTTAAAGATTTTGATTACATATAACATTTAATGATCATTTACGCTTTACGCCCTGGATCATTTTATATCAACTACCGGATATTGATAGCAAAATAGACTTTCTAACCAGTAATATACAAACATTGTTAGACATTTATGCACTCCTAGTTACAGGTAGGGTTGCTAAAAAATATGAACCGTGGATAACCGTTAATCTCCGCGAAATGATAGACACTAAAAATAAAGCTTTAGATTTTACAAAACAAGTAGGTCGTCAGTTGAATGGCGAACTTATAAAAGGGGGAAGAATGCTGTCAATTCTGCAATTAAAAAATAAAAAAAGTTATACCGTAATTTAAAATTTGAAGATCATAGTTTAAAGGATATTTGGAACAAGTTAACCAAATTAAATATGTTCCAATAAGACACTTAACGATCGACATTCTTTGCGCGATCAACTTTACCTATAAACATTTAATTTTCCTGAAATCGCCAAGAAAGCGGGTCATGTCAAGACTCAGTTTGATCTTGAAAGTGGCACTTTGCAAGACTAGTCACTTTTGAGATTTTTGCAAGACTAGTCATTTTTACTTTACAATTTACATTACCTAGGAGACTGGTCGCAATAGGATTCTATTTCTAAATTTTTAAAGGATGTCTGAGAGAAAATAAAATCCTCCAGTTTCCTTCAAGACTCTTTATTTGCATAATGTTCGGTAATGCCTAGCACATAAATATTAAACAGTTTTAGTGGCGTGGTTCTTTGTTAAGACGCTGTCACTGTAGAAAGTCTGATGATTTGAGAGCGCCGTTGAAACATGACTAGCTAGCGTTGCGCTTGGCGCCCTCTCTTGGCGACAATGGAACCGTGGAACAGTGTAGATTCGTGCTGCCGAATCCTGCGCGCGCTAGGTGTTACAAAGAGAGATTTCAGAAAAAATGTGATACATTCCACAGCACGAAAGTGTCTATGTTTGACTCGGAGGCTTTGAAAAAGTACTCGGACGCTTCGCGCCCTCGTATTCTTCAACAAACCTCCTCATCTGCAAAGTATCACTTCCATGCCTTGTAATGTAATATACTATTGTTTGAAGCTGTATAATATTGTTTTCCTAAATAAAGTAAGTAATAACTGTTTTCATAGTAACCAAATACAAAAGAATTGTCCCAGGATCGGTGCATTTTATAGCGAGTCTATTATTTTGTCATACCAACCAGCAAGGATACGATGAGTTGTGCGTTAGTGACAGATAACAAACCCGAAAAAAAGTAAAATAAATATGTAAATTGGTTGCCGCGGAATTTAGCTCGCGGTCACAAAATAAGTAGAAATACGTCAATGTTGCTAATAATACTGAAATAGTAAAAGAAAACATTTAGTGATGAACACTATATCAAATTACAAATTAAAAAACTCCGCAGCTGGTGAAATTCGAAGTAGCGGAATCCTATTGCTGGCCAGACGCTTTAACTTCTTACCCATAAGAACACACGTATTATATTAGCTTAGGTCTGGGTTATAAAGAGCTCTGTGACGACAGGACCGATGCAAGTTGTTTTCCGAGTATCTGTAAAGTTCCCAGTATGCCAATTTTCATCAAAAATAAAAACCTGCGCTACGTGCAAAATATTACGTATCCTTTATCTAATAGACTTGTCTGTCCGGGACGCTGCTTCAGCAGCCAAACCGTAAGAGATAGAGAAAAAAGTTATTAAAGTTATATGTTAGGAATGGTCATGTCAGGTCAGGAACCGAATTTCAGTCTCTAACACTAATAATTATTATCTTAATTATCCTAATCCTAACTTTTTAGGTTAGATTCTAGGTAAATTTTACAAGTGTATGACGATGTTATCTCATCGCGCAACAAAAAACATGTAAGTTAACTACACGTAGAATGACAAAGATTCACTTTTGTGGATCGTATAGATAACATTTAAAATATATCTCCATTTTCTTGCTTCTCAGTTAATAATAATAAAATGCTAGTTTTATTTTTTGCATTCCTTCGGTTATGGAAAATGAAAAATGGTTAGCAACAGTATGAATAGATGCAGTATTTTTTTCTCTACAAAAAATGTATGTACACTTTAGCTCTAAAATAATTAGGGGAGCCAATAATTGGACATTAAGAATTTAACACGAGATGAAAAAAAAATTGACCGGAAGTCGACCTCGGAAAAGAAATCCGATTTCCGGTTTCTATATATTTTTGGAATCTACTCTTCAAGCTGAGTCGAATGATATATATCTCGTCCTCCTAAAATATATCTCCATTTTCTTGCTTCTCAGTTTTTAAAAATTTAAATTTCGTCTAGCAAATTACAGAAAATCGTTTTTATACTTTTTTTTCTCGATAACGGTTGCAGATACAAAAAAACTGCAAGAGAACAAAAAGATTCTAAACAAAACAGAAAACTCAATTTGTATTTTAGAATCTAACAGCGGCGCACCGCAAAAAAGTTCAGGGGGAGAAAAGGAAGCATGACCCCTGAAAAAATATCTCCCTGTAGATTCTCACAACCATTTGATATGCTCAATGATGTAAGCCCTGCAGCGTAACCTGCGTTCCAAATTTAAGCTAAATATCTCAAAAACTGCAGGAGCTATAAAGGAAAAAGTTAAAAGTTAAAAAAAAATTGACCGGAAGTCGACCTCGGAAAAGAAATCCGATTTCCGGTTTCTATATATTTTTGGAATCTACTCTTCAAGCTGAGTCGAATGATATATATCTCGTCCTCCTAAAATATATCTCCATTTTCTTGCTTCTCAGGTAATAATAACAAGTTAATCAAGGCGAATGCGACTGGTAGTTTGCTACCAACAATGATGTCATATACGTACGTGTGGTGAATACGCGTTCTATTTGCAAAACGGTCTTTTTTGTTTTTTTAAATGAGACACTTGTCTCACTGGGTTGCTATACTTCGCGCAGCGAACAAATAGAGTGACTTATGCAACCCAAATGACAAATTACAAAGGTCACTTGATAACCATTATAACTATAATTACTAAAAGGATCAGAGTTGGCGACCCTTATAATTAGAACTAAATTCAATATTGACATTAAATCACTTTATGACTTTTTGAGGTTATAATCGACCAACTTAAAAACCAAGAATGAGATTTGAGCGCTTGTAATTGAAAATGTTTAGGCCTGTGGCCTGACTCTTCCTAAAGGGGTCAGTTCAAATCGGCCAACGTTCATATCGGCCAACGATCATATCGGCCAATTTTGGGTGTTCATATCGGCCAACCTGTTCATATCGGCCAACATCAGATTTTGTTCATATCGGCCAACTTGTTCATATCGGCCACTTTTATTTTTGTTCATATCGGCCAACGCGATCATATCGGCCAACGCTGGCGGAATATCTAAGAAAGGGGAGAAATCATATCGGCCAACGTTCATATCGGCCAACGATCACATCGGCCAATTATGGGCGTTCACATCGGCCACTTGTTCATATTGGCCACTTTTATTTTTGTTCATATCGGCCAACTTGATCATACCGGCCAATGCAGGCGGTGACCGTAAGGAATACCGATACTAGCCGAAGAGCAACTTCTACCGCTACGCTGGACGCGCCATGTCTTATTATGCCTGTTCAGAACGTCCATCTATTCGATCACATCGGCCAACATTATGTCTTGCTCATAAGGGCGATGTTATTTTTGGATTTTATATCTACTATCCTGGCATACAAGTTTCCTCGCAATTCATTTTTAATAAAGTTTAGTGCAACGGAAAGTTGTATTCAAACTTGAAATTAAAATTTTAAATGTCAAATATTAGCGACACCACTAAGAAAAAAGATCGATTCATAAGGACTTTTTTGAAATGGTTATTTGTTAAACCCCCCGCTGCGCGTCTCGTTTTCCATAGTTGAACTCTTGCAAAAAAAACTTGCCTTATAGAACTTTTCCTTTAATATACTATTATCTAATTTTGTTTCAATAATTTTAACGGTATTTTAATTAATGTTTTAATATTACTGAAAATTTTGTTTATATTACGAGCGCGAAATGTTGTAGAGCGTTCAAATTGCTTTTTAGTCCAGTTACATTAGACGGAAAACCGCAGCATCTGCCGAAAAAATCCAAGTGAGCTGAAATTTTGCATACACCTTTATTTTGATATTACAAATAATGTCCCAAAAGTCCCCATCGATATCGCGCATGCGCTTTGAGTTGTTCAAGGTCAAAGGTCACAGAAATAAGTTTTTCGCAAATATCTCGCTTTATATGGGTCGTATGACCTTTTTAGTTATTACAAAAAATTAAGGCTAAAAAATTCTCTACAATAAAGATAACACAGGTTTTTTATATACAACTAACCATTCAGTAAATAACACACAGTTAAGTTTTGGAGACGGGTTTTACTTCCTTTTACAATAAAAGAAGTATTGGATTCACCCCAAAAATTCGAAATTGAGTTTTCAACAGATCTTCACGTTGTAGAGTCCCCTGAACCCAAAAAACATGTTTTTGCTCATTGGTATGTGTGTCTGTGAACAGAATATCTCAAAAACGAAAAGAAGTATGGCGTTGAAACTTCATATATAAGTTTTGTGTATTATCTAAATGAGACAGCAAGCTTTTGAAGACAATCGCATACCCGGAAGTATGATGTTTACTCTTGTGTTTCAAAACGGATCTAACCATTTTTTCAAACTTTACATTTTTATTACATTTTTAATGTGTATTTATGTCAGATGGATGATTTTCCAGTTGAATACCTCTAAAATTCAACTGCCGTTATTGTAACAACTACGAAATATACGAAAAATGAAAACTGGGATCCAAGTTCATGATTAGCTATTTTAATTAGAGCAGTTTCTTTAATAAAAGATAAGTTTTGGATAAAAATGTGTCGCTATCATTTATAATTTAGGAAATGCAGGTTCTTCCATTTACAGCCTATTTAAATGTTGATTTTTGGTTGAATTATAAACTCGCTAGATAAAAATAAAATGTTTAACTAATTTTTTAAGCGATCACAATTTATTATTTTCACTATTGTAATTGCACAAAACTCTAAACCGATTTGTGTAGAGAGTTTTCAACAATCCAATCGGACAAAATTGGACAAAAAAACCCTGATCAAAACCCCAACATATTATGTTTACTGGGTGTTCAATTTTCGATTCGATTAAATGGAAATCTTCGTTATTGTGAGGTCAACTTTTCGAGGGCAACACAACACAAGCAGGGTACTACTCTTTTACTATCCGGGCTACAGTCGGAAAATGGTAAATCCAACATTTCTATTCGACGTCACAGTTCATTTGTTTGTCAAAATATTAAAACAATGTAGGGATCCTTTGTTTTCAAATATCATATCTTTTTACCTAGTTAAATCTACAGTGTGTCCCGTAGAGTATCCGATATATGAAAATTAACATTAGGAAATTCTAAAGGGATCAACTATTGGTGTGTACGCGTTGAGGAACGGGATTGGTCAGAAATGAAAACAATTTAAAATGAATTTGACGTTTAGCCGTTTTTTCCATCTGGAGAGTTTTATACGGAGGTTTTTTGTACGGGGGTTCTTTGTCGGGAGGTTTTGTCCGGGTTTTTTCGTCCTAGATTCAATAGTAGGTATAGCTTTTTTTTAAACAAAACAATAATGTTAAAGCAGAACTTAAATGTCAATCGTAAATGTCATTTTGTAGTTTAGATTTCGTTTTCCTGGGAATTTACTTCTGGGAGCATTTTTCCTTGCGGTGTTTTTCCGGGACGTTTTTTCCGGGGGATTTTTCCAGCGGCTACTTTTCCATTACGTCCTAACAACTAGCCCAGCAATTAAAAATTTCTTGGAATTTTGTTGGTGGATATTTTATTAAATTATTGACTACAAAACATTAATAAAACATAAAATTGCAATTACTGTATAGAATTGTTGTTGCTTGTCAAGAATCTGTACTATTTACAGAACTTCGAAGAAGAAATTGTATTTTGGTGTCAAACGACTTACTGCGAATTTACTTTTTTTATAGAAAACTTGCTAAACAAATGCTGCAAACACGTTGAAAATTTGCTGTCAACAATCAACACAATTGAACTGTTGATGAAATAGCTATCTGCAAAATAGAAGCAGCTTCTTGTATATTAGTCGGTTTAATATAAATTTAAACAATTGAAGGTCAAGAGTGTAATTTGAGGGTTAAAACGGAAATATACAGTTTCCAAGTCTTGCGAACAGAGAAAAATTAAAAATTTATTAACTTTATAGGTTCTATACTAACGTCACTGCTGGGATTATAGGGGTACAGGTTACAGAAAGTAGATTGGGACGCGGTGAACATCGGAACTAATGTTAGAATTTAGTAATTTTCAAGTTTCGTATTGGTAACATTTTTACATCTACCATATTGACATTAAATTGTTAACCTTATTTAAGCTAAATGACACAATAAATCAGAGGCGTACGCAACATTGCGGTATTGGTATATTACCAGTTCTTGAATGTTAATAGGATTGCGGAAATAATGATGTACGTTGAACAACCAGGCTCTGCTAACTAAACCTTCTATCCCAGCAACAGCAATTTCCACACTTTAAAACACAAAGAATCTGTCATACGACGTTAGTCACTGCGCAAACAAAATCCATCTACCCACCGTTTCTGTTTACTTGTCATTTAAAATATAACCTAACTTTGTATGTTTTTGACAACTTTCCACATATTGCCAATTCATCAAATATGATCACAGTGTCTTTCATGACCTACCTTGGCACCCAATCTACTTTCTGTAACCTGTACATATATTTAAGAAATTCCAGGAATGGTAAACCATTAACCTTGTGGGCTTCATCAGTCCGTAGGTATTAGAAAATGCATTAGACGGGATTAAAATTACATGGAGATTCTGCCTCAAGCTTAACAATATAGTTACGGCTGATGGGTCAAACAACACAATACACGTTATTTTTATGCTGAATCGGGAAAATCTACACTTTTTTTATGAAACTGCAGAACAAGTTCGACTTACTATCTACAAAAAAATATAAAATCGCCACGAATTTAAGATTATTGAAGTTACTGAAATACTAATGTGGAACTGTAAAATGAATATAAATTCTCGCACAAATTCCTGATAATTGTTGATAATCTTTCAGGGTTTGTCGGCACAGCAAATTTACAATTTTAATTTATAGTAATTGCCGTTACACCACTGCATGTTATCAATTTTAAATTAGGAAAACACATTCCCGGAAAAAATCCCCGGAAAAATGCCCCCAAAAAAAATATCCTGGAAAAAAGCCAACGAAAAAAATGCAACCAGAAAAAGCACCCGTGGAAGAAGTTCCGCAGTTCCAAAAGTAAGCTACAAAATGGCATTAACGTAGACAAAACCGTTTTACGTACGGTTTACTTCCACATAGCTACAGGAAAATTAATGACTGAAATATACAAATGTATTTAACACGTTTTCAGTAAAAAATGTGCATTATCCACGAAACTTAAAGATTTTTAGGTTAGATTTGTTAATTTTTTACGTATACATTTATAGTTTTTGCTTATTAAGTTTTTGAATAGAAGGCTGATCAGTGGTTTGCTTTTTTATTTGTCTGGCATTATTTACTGAGCAGTCATAAATTGAAAAATCCCGTCAAAGCAAGTGACTCAATATTGGAATTTTGTTTGCGAGTATATATTTTGGAGTTAAAATATATTTTTTTATATAGGAGAGAAAGGTATTATGCATATGAGATAGCAACAAGGCGGTAACTAACTTTAAATGGCAATGGCAAGTAATTTACTTCAGTAGCATTTATTTAACAAAAGTACAATTATTTATGTAAAATTTAGCACTCCAAATTATTTGCTTTTATTAAATTTTATTACATTTGTGAAATTATGCCATTGAAAGTCCATCCACAGCTTATCGATCATGAAATCAAGCGAAGGGGAAAAGGAAAATTCTTAGAAAGTCCATCTAGTGGAGGTGCTAGGTATAAAAAAACTGCAGATTGTGATAAGAAGATTCCCTTTGGCAGAAATGTAATTTATGACTATACAGTTCATTTAAGAAGGGGAGGCAGCTCGAAAAGTCGTTAGAATTTAAAATGGCGGCTGAAATTTAAAATGGTGTCATACAATGGAATTGTTTGCAATTTTCTTACTAACCATCGCACAAAAGTGTGTTTGGTGTCAATTTATATGTTTTTTAGGCCAACAAGTTCATTTTTCTTGTTAAAAATAGGCTAAGTATCAGTTCATGCGGGCATACAGATGTCCTTCCTGTGAACAAAAGGCAGTTGGTTATAAGGAAATCGAACAAACTCTTCTCAGCTATCAGCATAGATCAAGCGCACGATTAAAACAATACTCAAGTGGAAGGAGATGGAGTTGCAGTAGGGTTAACACAGGTTCCATCGCCACTAACACGTTGGATGGTAGCTGAACCGGAAATTTGTCACTTGATACAAGAGTTTGAGTGTAAAATTCGGACAGCAGAGTTATTGTTGATAAGGATATCAGTGCATTTGTTTATTTAGCTGAATCAACTGGTATTACACAGTTCCACAGTTTCATTGAGGAACGCCTGGTAAAAAGTTCCTCAACACTATTTCAGCCTTTGAAAAAGAACAAAATCCCCCTCTTCAGTTCTCCAACAAAAAGCATAAGCAAGAAAAATGAAATTTTGAAGATTTTAAAAACAGACATCCAGCTGTTTTCAGATTCCTAATAGTTACACAGAATTGTCAGTTAGATATGCAGGACTTTTTCAAACTCGAAAATCAGCGATTTCCGCCCAGTAATGGAGAATTCCTTCCCAGTCATAAAAGTGATCTACCACATATTTTAGAGGAAATTGTTGAAAAAAGTGACATTGTCTTTCCAGGAACCTGTGATGCTGTAATTTAAGATGGTGCAGTTCTTGCCAACATTTTAAAGCCTCATCGGTCTTCAAATACGTTTAATGATTATTATATTAACACATTTCATCCTCACATATGTAACGACATTGAGAGTTTTGGCTGTGGTAGAATTGATTTGATTTGGGACAGGTACATTACTCCGAGCATTAAAGGTGAAACCAGACATAAGAGGGGTACAGGAACCAGGAGATAAGTGCTACCTCATGTCAAATTACCTACAAATTGGCAAGAATTGTTAAGAAGTTCAAATAACCAAGAAGCACTATTTTCTCTACTTGGATCATTAGCAATGAATAATATAAACAAAATACAAGTTATTACTACTTCAGGTGATAAAATTGAAGGAAATTTCAGTACTGTGAGTTTCTTAATCGGAGTTACTTGCCCTGGTCATGAAGAAGCAGATTCAAGGATAATACTTCATCTCAAAGACATGGTAGAAAATGGTTTTAGCAATTGCATACTTCTTTGAACTCTCAGATAAAAGCGTGAAAACACTGGGTTGCATTTGGAACAGGAAAGAAATATAGATTTATTCCCGTTCATGCTATAGCTGCATTAATTGGAAGAGAAAATGCTAATGCTTTACTTGGATTTCACGCTTTCACAGGCTGTGAAAGCAATTCTGGTTTCACGGGAAAATAAAAAAAGTCAACTTAAAAGACGTGGATTTTCTTTAAAGAAGCTACTACTGCATTTTCATTCACATCAAAACAGCGAACATCCATTCTTGAAAATATATTAAATATTTTAGAAAAAATTGTAGTATTGTTGTACTGTTCAACAATTAATAGCCAAAGTGTCAATGATGCCAGACAAGAACTGTTTATGACAAAAAAATCGTCCACCAACAAAGGGTGCACTACAACAACATGTTCTACGGAGTGCTTTTCAAGCTGGGTACATTTGGAGACAAGCAGACCAGCGAGAAATACAGACACCTCCAAATGAATGGGGTTGGTGATTGAATGATATATCATGGAAAATAAAATGGTCACAGTTACCAGAAATTGCAGATACTTGTCAAGAATTAATAAAATGTATGTGCAAAATCTGTAAAAATAAGTGTGGCTGTAGAAAAGTTGGACTATCACTTTGTTATGCAACTGCAAAAACGAGTGTGACAAATGATATGATAAAACATGAAGTTTATAAAGTATGTAATTTTAAATGTAAGGGTCAATTTTTCTAAAATCTTGTATTAGTAGGTATTCATAAAAACAGATCTTTGGTATTCATTCTTCTTTAATTTTACTCTATAAATATGACTTTACGACTTTACGAAAAGTCTCCTATATTAATTTTTTTCATATTTCTGATATTACTAATGAAATTGTATGCCTAAAAAACATATAAATTGACAACAAACACTATATTGTGCCATGGATAGTAAAAAAATTGCAAACAATTCCATAGTATGACGCCATTTTAAATTACCGCCGCCATCTTGAATTTTAACGACTTTTCGAGATGCCTCCCCTTCTTGAATAAATTTTATAGTCATAAACTACATTTCTACCAAAGGAAATCTTCTAATCACAATTTGCAGTTTTTTAATTAAATGAGCCATGTAGCACCTCCACTACATCCAGAACTTATCGATCTCGAAATTCTGCCAAGAGAAAGTAAATCCTTGGGAAGTCTATCCAGAATTGATCGATCTCGACAGCATGCCAAGGGAAATGACTGCAACTCTTTAAAAATCCCAGTATGTCCCTTCCAACCCCCCAGCCCTCCCGCCCCGCGAAAAAATTGACAACGTCAATCTGGTCGCGTCTTCTGTACTTATCTCCATCATTTATATTTTGTAAATTCTACAGATAAAATACATACAAACAAGGAATTCAATTGCTTGAAGTATTTCGGTATTAAATATGGTAATTAGATATATAGGTACCGTCGGTTTTTTCGCCGGCTTTTTTTCCTCGGATTTTTTTACCCCGGCTTTTTTTCCACGTCTTTTTATTCCGCCACCCGATCGAATAGATGGGCGTTCTGAACAGGCATAATAAGAAATAAGACATTGCGCGTCCGTCGCCGGCGGTCGGTTTACGTTACCGTAGCGGAAGAAGTTGCTCTTCGGCTAGTATCGGTATTACTTCCGGTTACCGCCTCCATTGGCCGATATGATCAAGTTGGCCAATATGAACAAAAATAAAAGTGGCCAATATGAACAAGTTGGCCGATGTGAACGCCCATAATTGGCCGATGTGATCGTTGGCCGATATGAACGTTGGCCGATATGATTTCTCCCCTTTCTTAGATATTCCGCCAGCGTTGGCCGATATGAACAAAAATAAAAGTGGCCGATATGAACAAGTTGGCCGATATGAACAAAATCTGATGTTGGCCGATATGAACAGGTTGGCCGATATGAACACCCAAAATTGGCCGATATGATCGTTGGCCGATATGAACGTTGGCCGATATGAACGTTGGCCGATATGATATGGACCCAACTGCAAGTATTCGCGTACAGTCGCGCTGAAAAATTTTACTGCCTCCACTAAATGATGACTAAGGATGTTGCTTGAGAGCTACTATGGCTACAATAACCGCAGCACATTCAGGAGATACAATCACTCCTATGGAAAAGCATGTTGCTTGAGAGCAATGTCAAATAAAGGGTTAAAACTTTTTCAACTCATAGAATTGCCATGTTTCGTACAATTTTAGGCAACTTATTTATGTAATGTTATTCCACCTGGGTTGTTTGCTCGGCAGCCACAAATTTGATTTTTACACTTAAGGTTTCGTATTACCATCGTTGGCCTGGGTGAATTATCCATTTTTCAAATATCTTCTTCTAACAGGCGACGACACCGACCGACGGTTGCGTTGCTTGTATGCACTTACTACGTTTACTGCACTTCCATTTTTACTTCCTTTTACTACTATAAAGGAAGTATTGGATTCACCCCAAAAATTCGAAATTGAGTTTTCAACAGATCTTCACGTTTTAGAGTCTCCTGATCCCAAAAAACATATTTTTTTTCATTGGTCTGTGTGTCTGTCTGTGTGTCTGTGTGTCTGTCTGTCTGTGAACAGAATATCTCAAAAACGAAAAGAGGTATGGCATTGAAACTTCATATATAAGTTTTGTGTACTATGTAGATGAGACAGCAAGCTTTTGAAGAAAATCGCATAACCGGAAGTAGGTGTTTACTCTTGTGATTTTTCAGTTTTTTTCGATTTTTTCAAAAACGGCTCTAACGATTTTTTTTTAACTTTACATTTTTCTTACATTTTTAATGTGTATTGATGTGAGATAGGTGATTTTCCAGTTGAATACTTCTAAAGTGGGTTTCTTTTGTTTTTTTTTTTCTATTTTTTTTATTAACTCCTGTTTTAAATAAAACACCCGGTATATTATTACATTTTTGAATTCACCTTAAAATTCTAGAGAAAATTTGTCTCTTCAACTAACACTCGTTTTTGTACCGTTTTTGTAGAATTTGTAATTTTTGAAAATTTTTAACAAATGGTTAAAAATTAAAAATGAAATTTTTGACTAATTATAAGATCACTGTAAAAGGAAGTTGTGTGAGTGTATCACACCAGATTTTTTAGTTTCATCTACGCTAATTAATTACATTTTAACTATAAATGCCGAATGCGTTATATCAACAAATGTTTTAAACGTATCTGAAGTTAGTGACCATGATTTAGTCTCATATTGTTTAAATTTCGAAAAACCACATAATCAACCATAAACCATATAATAAAAACTTTTCGCAACTTCAAGATTTTGATTACATATAACATTTAATGATCATTTACGCTCTTTGCCGTGGAACATTTTATATTAACTACTGGATATTGATAGCAAAATAGAATTTCTAACCAGTAATATAGAAATATTGTTAGACATTTATGCACTCTTAGTTACAGGTAGGGTTGCTAAAAAATATACACCGTGTATAACCGCTAATCTCCGCGAAATGATAGACACTAAAAATAAAGCTTTGGATTTTTACAAAAGAAGTAGGTCGTCAGTTGAATGGCGAACTTATAAAAGGTAGAGGAATGCTGTAAATTCTGCAATTAAAAACGAAAAAAAGGTATACTGTAATTTAAAATTTAAAGATCATCGTTTAAGGAATATTTGGAACGAGTTAACTAAATTAAATATGTTCCAATAAGACAGTTAACGATCGAGTGTATAACATTCTTTGCGCGATCAACTTTACCTATAAAAATTTAATTTTCCTGAAATCGTCAAGAAAGCGGGCCATGTCAAGACTCAGTTTGATCTTGAAAGTGTCACTTTTGAGATTTTTGCAAGACTAGTCATATTTACTTTACAGTTTACATTACCTAGGAGGCCGGTCACCTTCACCATGCCCCTTGTGCGATAGGATTCTATTTCTAAATTTTTAAAGATGTCGGAGAGAAAATAAAATCCTCCAGTGTCTTGCAAGACTCTTTATTTGCAAAATGTTCGGTAATGCCTAGCACATACAATATTAAACAGCTTTAGCAGTGTTGTTCTTTGTTAAGACGCTGTCACCGTAAAAAGTCTGATGATTTGCTGGCGCTCTCTCTTGGCGACGGGTGGAACAGTGGAGCGGTGTAGATTCATGCTGCTGAAGCCTGCGCGCGCTAGATGTTAAGGCGGCTTAAGAGAGCTCATACATTTCTTTAGGGAGCGAGGTGAATTTTTCTGTAGCGCCTTGCAAATGAAATGTTTAGGCAACTTTAGATACACCATTTTGTTGTGTACATGGCAATTTCGAAAGCGGATTATTTCTGTAAGTGTGTTATCTGTAAATCTATTACCTGCGACCGGCGACGAAGTTTCTATTTTTACTTCCTTTTACGATAACGGAAGTATTGGATTCACCCCAAAAATTCGAAATTGAGTTTTCAACAGATCTTCACGTTTTAGAGTCCCCTGATCTCAAAAAACATATTTTTTTCATTGCTCTGTCTGTCTGTCTGTGTGTCTGTCTGTCTGTCTGTCTGTGAACAGAATACCTCAAAAACGACAAGAGGTATGGCATTGAAACTTCATATATAAGTTGATCTCTCTCCCATATGCGCAGGTCGTATAAATCAACATTAATTCAGCAGGCCGTGGCAATAATAAAATCATTAGTGAAATTTGTTTATTTGCGAAAACATTGTTACGCAGCTAAATTGATGGGAACAAGCGGTCATTAATCAAAAACCCCAGTCTTATTAAGGGCGAAGATTTTTTATGCAAGTCGCAGGTCATATCTATTTGTGAAAATTAATATTTCTCATTATGTTAGTGGGTTAATAACTTCGATTTATTGTTCTAGTTGTTACAGTGCGTTACACGCTGACAGACACCATGAATAAAATTAACAATCTTTTAAATAATCATTTTTCATCGTTTCAGTGGATGGAGAATAGCTTGACTAAAGCAGTTAGGGTAGAGCTATATAGCAATAAATTTCTGTTTTATATTATACGTATATTTACTCTCATGTAACGATAATTTAATTCTCTTGGCCGAATTCATTTACGAAAAAAGTGAAACAAAGATATCTGATTCAGTTCATCATATTTTATTAGCCGGTCAAGTTTGGTAAACTTTGTTCACTGATGTCAGATATAAAGTACATTTTTTTTCTATAATAATTTTCAAGGTCAACTTTCTAGGGGATAAGCTGCATTCCTGCAGGGTCCCTAGTTTTAATAATGTTGGTACATAGATTTTTAGTTCTTTTCTTCCACTAAAAAAATTATTGTCATTTTGACAGATATGTCATAATTTAATATCGCTTGCTTCATTTTTGCAGTTAAAATATTTCTTGGTTTTCTTTTTTTATCCGATTTTCTTGGTGATGATGATGATTCCATGTTAAAAAAAGAAATTTGTCAAGAGTTCAGATTAAGAAACTTAGACATTCAAAATTGACACATAACCATAATTTTTAAAAAGTTCTACCAACACGAGGTATAAAAATTTCCTAGCGTTTTAATCACGTATCTACCAACATTGTAACACTTTGACAGTTATTATAGAAAAAAAGTACTTTATGTCGTTCACGATCTTTTTGGGTCAGGTGAGGCTATGACCATCTAGTAATTTTGTTGGCAGTACCTCTGTGGCAACTAAACGCCCTAATGGAAATTGACACTTTTAGTGTTAGGTTAGGTTTGGTTTTAGTTTAAGGTTATATTTTCTGAATAGGTACATTGTTGCCGGATATCTGTTTAAATTAAGGATGAAAAATTGAAATGATTTGACAATTGACAACAGAAACGAAAATGAGAACTAATGCATAAGAAAAGCATTCAATATTAATGTTTATTGCAATT
Source organism: Agriotes lineatus (assembly GCA_940337035.1). Lineage (NCBI taxonomy): Eukaryota > Metazoa > Arthropoda > Insecta > Coleoptera > Elateridae > Agriotes > Agriotes lineatus. Next base: position 123,644,817 of record OW679196.1, read on the forward strand.
TGGATAAGAATTGTGTACATGCTATGAATATGCCACTTAATTTTACATGCTTGCTGCATGCTTGCTTGCTTGCTGGTGTGGAAGGATAAAGACGTCACAAACTGATGCCAAATAAATTTAGTAGAGTAATTGAGCAATAGTGGTCTTATAGAAATTAACATGTGAAAAATGTAAATATCTTGTCAAATGGATGGCTTGCTGATTTTACTTCATGTTGATTTTCACATCTGCCACATAACATTTCAACACTAAAATAGTAATAAGTAGGTAGATAGTAAATTATTATACATTACGCTGGATTGTCTTTCCTTTCCAAAATTTCATTTTTTAACATACATACAACAAATATATTCTCTAGTCTCCACATCAACTCGTGTTCTTTTAAATCTGGTCTGTTCTTTTTAAATTGGAAGTAGCATCGTTTAATGGAATTTTTTTTTGTAACAAAATTATTTTAGGCATTTTTACTTTTCTTTTGACGGAAACTAAAATTATTTTTACACACTTGGTAAATCATTTATTTTTTTATGAATACTAAAATAATAAATCTGGAAATGTGGTGACAAGAGAATGTCAAACTGACACTGACAGAAAAAAAAGTTGCATCTGCTACATCACCGAATCAGTTAGTCAACATGAAAAGAAAAAATCATAGCCAACTTTGTCCCAAAAAGGTCGTGAACGGATTATATGCGATGTCGGAACCTGTCTCTGTTGAGGACGTGGAAAATGCATTTTACATTCAGTATGGTTTATCTGAAATTATAATTAAGAAATATTTAAGAATAAACAACGCTCCTATATACAGTGGCGTAGCTAGAAGTCATGGGGCCCCGGGGCAAAAAGAAATACACCCCCCCCCTAACGTCACTCGAAAAATAAAATGTGTAGAAAGGAAAAATATTATTTTTCATATCAAATATTTAAGAAAACAAAAAAACAGTTTAAACCTACTAGCTACTTAAACAAATAATTGCTAGTTACAATAATTAAAATATAAAACTTAATATTCTGAGACACAATACTGCAGAAGAATCCTCTACTAATTAGTACGATTTTTGGTTTGTTAAACATTAAACAGAAATATTTCGCAGAACTATATATACATTGTAAAAAATAATATTTGGTACATATATCATAATATAAGAAAAAGAATTCAAAAGTCTCGTTTTCTGCCTTTGCTGTTAGCATATTCACTTATTATTTCATTTAGATCGAGTTTTACAGCATGTTCATTTTCTATAGACAATACAGTAAGACCACTTAATCGATCTTGGCCTGTAGTAGATCTGAGGTAATCTTTAATAATTTTCAGCTTGCTGAAAGACCTGTCAACATTAGCAGTTCTGTCATGCAACGTGAAAAATAAGAGGAACAATAAATAAACTTCAGTTAAGTCGGTTTCAAGTACGCCATAGTTGTTTAAGATTAGATCAAAATAATCTATAACTGCTAAGTCATCTCTTCAGTCACCCTTAACAGTATTTATTAAATTAATGTATTGAGCTGTTAGTTTATTCACATCAAATATTTCAGAATATTTGTAAGAAATACATCTACATTTACTAATAATTTCAGTTTCTTCACAACTTAATACAATTTTTGGAACAAGTACAGTCGTGTGCAAATAAATCTGGGACAGTGTTTTTTTCACATGCAGATTCAGTTAAGAATTGAAGAACATCTTCATGGATTTCCTGCTATCAGAAAGAGTTACATTAAACTTTAACAGGTACTGAAACCCGTAACTCTCTCTGATAAGAGGAAATCCATGGAAATATTCTTCAAATTCTTAACTGAATCTGCATGTGAAAAAACCACTGTCCCAGATTTATTTGCACACGACTGTACATCAAATAGATTATTAACTTTTTCATACTTTCATATCAATTTGTATCGATACACAATTACCACATTAAGAACGTGAACTCTAAATAAAATTTTACGATTACTAAATCTATAATCACTAGAGTTCATCAAAATGCAGTTTAATTTAGTTGGTGTTTTTGTATGAAATCTGTGTTGTACTCCACTTATTGGCCAGTTCCATAGCCCTAACTTTTAGTTCTTCATAACATGCCCTAAGGTTGCTACTCTCTTTTGAACTTGCTCCAAAAATTTTACAGATTCATTTAAATCAATGTTTTTCTTTTGCAAAATTTTTGAGGCCATATTAACTTGTGTTAGAATTTTATACAAAATTATTGTAACAAATTCTAACGAAATCATTTGTTTCTTAATTGCAGACGCTTCATCTCTTTCACCTTTTTTCTGAGATTGCAATTCTATCTCCGTTAAAGACATAATAATATCCACAAAACGAAGCTTAACTGCAGTGATAGATGCAATTCTCCCTGACCAATTGGTTGGGTTTAAATTTTTGAGAGTTAATTCCGACTCGGTGGTAAAAGATGCTAGGAGAGCCCATCTTTTGGTACTTGAACCAAAAAAATGATAAATATTTTGGAAAAATGTAAGTATCAAAGACGTTAAACCGGTTAAACTATAAAAGCGGATATTGGATGGTGAACGCCAACGTGACGCTACGGAAAAAAAGCAATTCTATAATATAATAATCCACTTCTTACTGAATAAATTTTATAGTTTGTTGTTCGTTTATTGAGTATTTTAATTTAAGTTATGGCTTATGGCTCAGCTCTATACCCGCACCCGGCCCCTAATTAATCCGGGGCCCCGGGGCAGTGCCCCGGTTTGCCCTGCTATAGCTACGCCACTGCCTATATAGTAAATAAGTATTGTTATTTTATTATATCCCTCTCGGATTCGAGAGGGATGACTAAAAAGTGAATTCATTGGAATCCGGTGAAAGGTCCACCTCCCAATAAATGATGCCCTGGAGGTGATGTGAATCATAATCTACATATCACAACCACGGATCATTTAGTCAAAGGCAGAAAATCATCTGCTGCAATATTGCGTACTTTCCATTTGCCCTCTGCATTTGACCGTTCGGGCTTTTATACCATCGGCAAAGACTTTGTGCTAGCGAGCGATAAGTCCAATAACATGAATATTGAAAGAAATTGGTTTTGTATTCTAGTAAGTTGAGAAAAGTAGAAGAAATTGAATTAATGATTTTGAGAAAATTACTTGTCAATGATGCGGTATTGTGCAACGCATTTCTGCATATATGTATCGATATACAGGGTCCGGTAACGATGCGGGGGTGGAAAATATTTTTAAAACTATGAGAGTTACACAAAAATCGCGTATATACAAGTTGCACGTACGAAGGTGATGCACAATGCTAAAATATTTTTTGATTATACAGGGTGGCTAAAAAAGAGTGGCGAAATGTGGAGAAATCAAAATGGATTATCTGATACGACACGGTGCCTGCGTTGCATCACAGCACATAAATGTGTTGGGTAAAATTAAATACATATCTGTATCCTATAAACAGAGTGTATTAAGTTTGATTTGGATGCATTTTAGTGTTTTCGATCCTGCTTTTTCAAATGGCGAAGTGTATTTCTAAATGCTGCGTTAAAAAGTACTTAGTCCAATTCAGCTAGGACCATGTGGAATTATGTCCACTAATACTCTTTGGCGTTATTATAGTTTTTAAATACATGTTATGAAGTTTAAAATATGTCAGTACTAAGTATCTGATCATTGAGAGCTACAAAATATTATGTCCAATTTAGACTTTTAGTTCTGAAGTGCAGCTTGGAATACTGAAATAAGTTCATGTCAGTTCATGACAGTTCAGAGCCATAATGTATATGTCCTTCTAATACTTCTTTGCAATACAGGGAAATGCACTAAATTTAAGGGTAGTTAGAGTGCAAAACAATTTTGCATAATAAACTATACGTTATAAATTAATAATAATAATAATCCGACAAAAAATTAAAACATGTACCTAATTGCTCGAACTTATTGTCGGTCACTGACATAAATTTGTATAAAAATAATTTCGCACAGGTGGTTGCAATAAGACCGAATTTGGATAAACAGTTGTTTGGGTATTTCAATGACATTTGGTGCATTATATGTTAGTAATTAATGCCAAAAACTGTTTCCATGAGCGATTAACTTTCAGTGTACTGTACTTCTGCTGAAGTTAGTATGCACTCAGTTAATTAATTCAGTGATCACACTTATGAACCACCCTATATAAAGTTGGACACTAAGAAGTATTAAGTTAAATTTTTTACAAATTAATTTGTTTCGAAAAAATATTTAATATCGGTTACAATATTTTTAACAATATTGGCAATAAATAACATTAGTAATTTAAAAAATAATGATCATTTCACATATGTTTTTAACAATCAATCAATATTGAATCATTTGATTCGGGTGATTTTTTTTATTTGTAAAACTAGCTTACCAATCAAAACTCCGAATTAACCAACCTGCCATGTTTCTCAGTGGCAATCTTTTGACATTTGTGTTGTCAAAACCGTTCAATCTAGTTACCAACTAAGAAATGAACACAAGTTTAAATAACATTGCATTATAACAGGATGCGTCGGTTACAACACAAGTCATTTTGACAGGTATGCTAACGATTTAAAAACATATGTATCGAAAAAAGAAATGTTTCGGTGAAGAATCATTGGAAGAAATAAGAGAGAATATTAAAATTAATACACAACGTAACACAATACCAACTTGCACGTCAGTATGGAAATATACCGGAAGTTCCAATTAAGAATGTAAGTGGTTAAATATGCACATTATGAGCTCTCGGTATATCTTTAATGCTCAGAAAACAGAAGGAAAAATAGTTGAACGTTTAACGTAATCACATTTAGATTTTAATGTATTCGCTTTTGTTTTTAAATCTAATTTCGTTGGATAGTGGAAGCAGTTTATATCTGCATTTCTTGTATTAATAATGCCTGGATTTTTATTTTGTTTGAAGAGCTCAAGTTTTAAATTACAATTTCAACGGCGTTTCTCTATTATCCCTTGAAATAAAGCATCTTAATTTGTTTTTTATATTTAAACTTGCATGCCTCAAAAATAGTTGAATTTAGGGGCATAAAGTAAAGCTTATTAAAAGAGTTTTCGAAAGATATAAAATTATACAGGGGATTCCATAATAAAAATAAGAAATTACTAAATTTGAAAATTTTGAGCACCTTGTATAGAATTAATAACCAGAACTATTTTACATTCGGAGGGTAACCACAAAAACATGTTTTTTTGGCAGCGCTTTCTTTCAATTCATTGTTTTCTGTTACTTACAGCAGCCGCTTGAAGTTCAGCATTTGTTTGCATAAAATTGTCGATATATCCAAAACAGGTGATGTTAGACCCCTATAACTCTATATTAAAATTATTAGTACTTCAATAAAAAAACTTAAGCTACATGAATGTAGAAAATTCCATTAAAAGAAAAGGTTGGATTCGTCACACTTTTTGAGTCACCCTGTATAATCAAAAATCTTCTAGTAATGTGCACCACCTTCGTACCTACAACTTCTATATAAGCAATTTTTGTGAAACTCCCATAGTTTTAAAAATGCCTTCCACCCCCGCATCGTTACCGGACCCTGTATATCGATACATATCTGCAGAAATGCATCGAAACAAGTTAATTTTCTCAAAATCATTAATTCAATTTGAAGTATTACTTTTCTCAACTCGCTAGAATATAAAACGATCAATTCATTTCAACATTCATGTTGTTGGGCTTATCGCTCGCCAGGACAAACTCTTTGCCGATGGTATAAAAGCCCGGACGGTCAAATCCATACGGCAAATGGAAACTACTCAACATTGTAGCAGATAATTTTCTGCCTTTGACTAAATGATCCTTGGGTGTGATATGTAGATTTATGATTCATAGCACCTCCAGGGCATCATTTCTTGGGAGGTAGGACCTTTCACGGGATCCCAAGGAACTCACTTTTTGAATCATTCCTCTCGGGTCGAGAGGGATATAATAAAATAACAATATGTATTTAGTATATAGGAGCAGCGTTGTTCTTTCTTATATATTTCTTAATTATTATAATTCAGATAAAGCATACTGAATGAAAAAAATTATTTATCTACTCCCACATGTAAATATTCTGTTTTCCTGAAATCGTCAAGAAAGCTGACCATGTCAAGACTCAGTTTGATCTTGAAAGTGTCACTTTGCAACTTTAGTCACTTTTAGATATTTGCAAGACATTTTTACTTTACATTACATTACCTAGGTGACAGGTCACCTTCACCTTGATGCGATAGGAAAATATAGGAATGAAATTTTTAAATTTTGTTTATGTTGGAGAGAAAATAAATTCCTCCAGCTTGCAAATTAATTTGCAAGGGGTTCGGTAAAGCCTAGCACTTACAATATTAAATAGCTGTCTTTGGTAGTGTTGTCTTTGTTACACGACGCCATCACTATAAAAACCCGAGTGATTTGCTGTAGCCAGGTTTTACGCGGGCGTCGTTGAAACGTGACTAGCGAGCGCTGCGCTTGGCGCCCTCTCTTGGCGACGGCTGGAACCGTGGTGCGGTGTAGATCCATGGTGCCGAAGCCTGCGCGCGCTAGGTGTTACAAAGAGAGATTTCACAAAAAATGTAATACAGTACACAGCATGAGAGTGTCTATGCCTGACTAGGAGGATTTGAAGAACGCTTCGCGTCGTTGTATTCTTCAACAACCCTCCTCATCTGCAAACTATCACTTCCATGCCTTGTAATGTAATGTTTTTTGACATTTATATTTATGAATTTTGATGCCCTAAGTAATCGGTGCACAACAAGTACAAGAAAATGGATGATAATAATATACCAGAACATATTAAACAAGCAGCTGAAAATGCTATTCAAAACTTACTACCTGAAAAGTCGTATAACTGGTGAGGCTGACATCATTATGACAGCAGATTCAGGATTCAGTGCTACCAACCGATTTTCAAATTTCAAAATTTAAATTACACTAGCTGTCATTTTCATGCCTAGACATGCAACGAGGGTGTTCCTAGCCGATTTAGACGAATGCAAAATCAGTGTTTCTGGACGGAGGCCTAAAATACAACATGCGAGCAAACGAAAATGAAATCAAGCTTAGCTTTGAAATATTTGTTGTATGAATAATATGTTGGTAGCACTGTAAGTCTATGTCAAATTCGTGATTAGCAGGTTAGATTTTCCGTCAGTTTTGACATAAAACCTAACCTGCTAACCTCGAATTTGACATAGACTACCGGTGCCACCAATATATTATTCATAAAACAAATATTTCAAAGCCAAGCTTGATTTCATTTTCGTTTGCTTACATGTTACTGTTTCTTCACAATCCACAGAATGGATAAGTAGATAATTATAGTTAACTGAACGAATATTATTTCATATCCACACACGGGCGGCCCGGCCCTCTTCTCTCCTGTCCGATCCTCTCCTGTTCGTTCCTCTTCTGTCCTGAATTGTCCTGTCCTCTCCGGTTTCGTCCTGTCTCGTTCTCTCATGTACTCTCCTGTTCTGACCTTTCCTGTCATATCCTGACCTCTTCTATCCGGTACTCTTTTGTCCGTTCCTCTACTATCATGTCCTGTTCTGTCTTCTCATGTCGGGTCATTCCCTCTCCAGTCCTCTCCTTTTGTGTCTGGTCCATTCCCGTCATCTCCTGTGCTGTTCCACACACGGGCGGATATGAAATCCACCAATCACAGATCACGTTAGTCGTGGTTACCTAGGCAACTTTCATTTATTACTTGTTTTGTTATGGGCACGCCCTGTTGCTTTGTGTGTGGCAAACGTCTGTGACGTTTATCAAACAATTCAGCAAGCTGTGGTTATGAGCAAGGTAAAATGTCAATAAGTGTATTCTGTCAAACAAACAGGTAAAAATGAGAGATTCTAGTGACGAATCGATTAACGGTACTTCGCCAGATATTCGTTCAGCAGCTAATGAAACGTATGACATGTTACTATCCCAGAAATACAAAAGTATGTATGAATTTATTTACAAGACGTTCAATACGATTCTAAAAAATCCTTGGTTCCTATTTTTCTTTTCGTTAATAGGCGGTAGAAAGATATACTGTACAACTCGAGTAGAATGTCCACTCTCGTTGCACAAACTACTATTTTCACCACAGAGACAGGTTCCCACATCCCGAGGTCTAAATATATCGCATTGTACGTGGACTGACAAAAGCTCAGTGAACAAAGTTTGCCAAACTTTACCGGCTAATAAAATATGATGAATTGGACCGAATATCTTTGTTTTACTTTTTTCGCAAATGAATTCGGCTAAGAGAATTAAGTTGTCGTCACATGAGAGTAAATATTTAATACGTATAATATAATAATAGACTCAAACCTAACTGCTTTAGTCAAGCTATTCTCTCATCCACTGAAACGGCGAAAAAAGATTATTAAAAGATTGTTAATTTTATTCATCGTGAATGTCGGGAGTGTAACGCACTGCAACAACTGCGTAATAAATCGAAGGTATAATATTATTAAACCAAGTTATTAATAGACTAATATAATCAGAACTATTCATTTTTACAAATAGATATAACCTGCACTTGCATTAATAAATAAAGGCTGTAGTTTTAGATTAATGACAATTTGTTCTCATCAATTTTGATGCGTAACAACGTTTTCGCAAATAAACAAAATTATCTACGACCACTACTAAAAGTAGGCCTTTTAGCGCTAGCTTGTTTCACTAAAAGTGACGTTTTATAGTTTACCGTGGTTACAGAAATCAGCTGTTTACTTTGAGCTCTAGTGCTAAAAGTCAAGTGAGGTTATAAAACTACAATTTCGAACTGAAGTGAAGTTGTAAAGTTATTGTAGTTGCTTCTGGCGTTACAGGTAAAGTGTTTTTGAAATAATTAAAGCGTTATGTAATGAATACACTCAGATATGGAGTATTAATAATTACATTTCGTAACTGACCTTGACAGCACTGGCTTCGCAAACATTCGCCCGCGCATGGCCTACTATTTATTATGACATAAATTAGAAGTGTCGTAGATGCAAACATTTGTCAAATCGATATTTATGGATTAATAACAGTAAAATTAAGGTCGTAGATAAAATATGGTATGCAACGCGTGCATAAACGTCGACTTTTAGCACTTGTTGCATAAATAGCTATTACCTATAAAAACATAAGGCCTTATGATCTTACTCTTGCCACGGCTCGCTGAATACAAACGTCGTTTGATACGGCCTGGGGAGGCATATGTGAAGTTCCATGAAGCAGGGTGTTCTATACCACGAGCGGGAATTTCAAATTTGCACAATGTGCGGTTCGATGTATTTTACGCTATCCATGGTTTTGTTAAGAGGTTCCGTAAACTATTATAATGGACATTAAGTGGACAATTCGTAGAGCTCTTTCGCAGCTAATTATATGTACAGGTTTAAATAATAACTATTTACGATGCAAGTAAATTAGCCTTTATGGGCGAACCGGATAATTTGCAAGGTGAGCGACGTAGGAGCGAGTCCTGCACTCCGGTGACCTCAATAACGGCTAATGCAAGGGAACGAAGTACAACGTTTTATTTCCCCTTTCTGAAAATCGTAAAAATTAATATTAGTAGGATTAATAGGATTACTAGGATGTGTTTATTAGAAAACAAGCTGCTTGTAAAATCCCCAGAGCAACATTTTACAGGTACCATACTTGTAAAGAATCATTTACCGTGTCAGTTCAGACAACAGTAAACGACCTTTTAACAAGTCAAGAGGAAATACATTAAGTTTACTTATTTCAGATTGTTAATAGCCTGTGTCACCCGAGCCAGAAGATGAGAGCATAAGGTCTTGCGGTAATTCCTTTCCTATATTGTAATGGATTGCTCCAGAGGATTCCGACATTTCTTCAAAGAAATTCTTAGCCAAAATTTTTAGGTGTTCTTGTACCGTTTTGCAAACCGCGGAGCAATAGATATTATTTGCAACCTTTTATTTTGGATAGTTTTTAAATTTGCTTTCGCCGTAGCTCTCCACACTACACTCCCATAAGTTAACACAGGTCTTAATATAGATAGGTATATTATTACACCGCATTTTATTTTAAGTCCTGATTTTTGATTAATTATTGTGAATAGTTTATACAGTCTAACGGAACACTCGTTTAGCTTTTTATGTACATGAAATTTCCGGTTTTCGGTCTAAGTAGACTCCCAGATACTTGATAGCTTGATATGGTGGGTACCATTATAGTTCTTTGTCGTTGATAACTAGTTTTTGTGGCTTATTAGCTCTTCTTAATGTGAATATTTTGACTTCACACTTGCATGCATTTAAAGTTAGACCTCACTCCCTATACCATGAATTTACGGAGTTGATGTTGGAGTATTATCACTGTGTCATCTGCGTACATTGGAAACGATTCTATTCCTATAGGAAATTGTAGGTGTATATCGTTATGATATTGGTAGAGGGGTTTAAAAATCAGATTAATAAGAAACAATACAGTATTAAAAATTAAAAAGATGAATTTAGATGTGAAATGGATATCAAAACTATTAAGATGCATTTAGAAAAGAAAGGAAATAGAATTTATAATTTAATTAAATGAAGCTAATTGAGAAACAGTAGAATTTTAATTTAATTTAATATCTGAAATGAAATTAGAAGTTAATGACAAATACTTTTTCGAAATATACCATTTAACATAGTAGGTATTAATCAAATCATAAAGTTTTAATAGTGCGCTGGACTGTAAAAAAAAAAAAGCTAGATCGCTAAGTAGATAGTTTATTGATTACAATGTTTTGATAACAAAAATGATGTAATACAATTTGTAACGTTTGAAATTAAGAAATAAACCCTTACAAAAGTTTTCAAAAACATATTTGGTAAAATAAAAGGGTTAAAAATTGAATATAATTTGGCGTGGTGAAGAAGACTAAAACCTAAAATATTAAAAGAAGAATATTAGCAGACTAGATGGATGAAGGCTAGAATGTGGTGAGAAAAGCAATTTAATACAGTTATGATCTACAAAGGCAAATAAAAGTAAGGGAATGTGAATTGAGTTTATTGTGGAATTACATTGCATCGACTGAATTGGATAACAAGGAATGGTTTACAAAGGAAGTAGATTATATCGACATCATTAGCAGAGTAGGCATATTTGTGGGGCTTGTCAAGTGACATCTTGTGGCTTGCATCTGGTCAAGGTTCAAGGTGTTGGGTTGTAGCAGGCTTCATACGTCTGATTTGGTTGGACATTAGAGTAACAACATCTACAGCTGAGGTCTATTTGGCTGCATACTGTGGTGGAGGTGTAGATGCTGATTCCTGTGGCGAACTGGGTTCTTGTGTTGATTTCGATCTGGATTCTGGATATCTTGACAGTTGGTTGTCAGTTGAGGCCTTCGCTGTGGCTTTGAGTGGAGCAGTTTTGTAGCGTGGCGAGTTGCAGAGCGAGGAGAGTGTTAAGTCCAATAAACGGTAACAGAATACAGGTATTTAAAATAAGAACAAAGAAAATTAAGAGTGAGGTGAGTTAATTTTAATTAAGGAATTACTTACCATTTGATATTGTCGTATGACAAATGCAACGATGAAGTAAAACTAGTTTGTGTCAGTTGACAGATGTATTGAGTTGTCATATAAAATAGGAACATCAAATTTCAGAATATAAGCAATCTGGATTATAAAGAATCCGACCTGATTTTCAGTCGAGTGTTTCTACTGAGGCTAGCAGTAAATAATTTTGATTATCCATAATAAAAAGTAGGGCAATTAAAATTCAATTTAATATAAAAATTTGATTGAGAATAAACTAAAGTAAAAGGTGTAAGTCAATTATAACATAACATAAGTTGGGCACACAAAGTGGAACTAATCACCTTAACATTATATTGAACAGAATAGATCCCAGTATCGAGCCCTGTGGTACGCCCGCCTTATTAACCTTTTTAGTAGAGAGGAAGCTTAATTCGTACTAGTTTGTTTAGGAGTCCTTGAATCCAAACGGAGTCAAACGCCTTCTTTAAATCTAGAAATGCTATAAGGGTGTGCTTTGTATTCTCATATCCCTTTTCTATCATTTCTGCTATCTTGAGTAGCAGATGGTTCGTTGAGTGTTTTCTCTTGTATCCGAACTGGTAAAGTGAGATAGTCTTCAGTTTACAAATAATTGTATAGTCTAGTCTGAATTATCTTTTCCAGTAGTTTTGCTCTGGTTTTATGGGTCTATAATTCGCTGGGCATGATCTTTACAGGGTTTTTGTATGTATGTATGTATAATCGATAACCTCGTTTTACCTTGCGGTGTAGAGACTGGTGCTTTATGTGCTTGTATCTGGCTCAACTCGCCCCGGATTCGGGATACAAAGTTGGAGCGCGCCTTTTGTGCTTGTACAGCAACCATTATGTGAGGTGTGTGTGTGTGTGTGTGTGTCTGTTATGTTGACTTTGTTACTCTATCTTATAGGTCGGTGGTTCTGAGTAGAGCACAGTTAATTGGGTGCCCTACTGTGAATGATCTCACCGAGCCCGGTTTAAATCGCAAGGTTGAGGCTGCGAAAAATTTCGGCCCTCGCGGGATTCGAACCGAGGACTTGCTTAATGCAAGGCAAACGCTTACCCATGTGCGCTACTCGGCTTCTACAGGGTTTTTGAATTAATAAAATTATTCGATTCTTAGGAATGCATTGAAGATAATGGTTTAATTATGTGATAGCTTTTCGGGTAAATTTTTTCTTAGTACTATCATGGGAATTAAATTAGCCCAGTCAAATGTTACACAAAAAATGCGTGAACTTACATTAAATGGGGTATTAATAATTTTTGGAAAGGTGTTTCGGACCATTACTGGGACTACAAATCCAGATTTGCAACCCTCAGAAACCTGTGCTCGCTGAATGGCGGTCGAAAAACAGCGACTTTTTCGGACTTTTTTCGGTTTTTTGACAAGATCTCCTAAGCTATGCGTTTGTTGGAAAAATTCTACCATAGGTTTTTTGTCGTTTTTTGTCATTTCTGACGAGACTATCTGGGATACAATAACCAGCCTTAGCTCAAAATAAAGCTTATTAAATTCCCTACAACTTTTATGCTCTTGACTTGTCTGTAGGACGTGTCATTTTGTCGGTATCCCAACTCGAAACATGAAGAAAACTTAACATTTTCACTTTTTGGAAAAAAAGGTCAATCTTTGAAAAGCCGTTTCTCGGTAACTATATAACTTACCAAAACGATTTTAATCTTATTTTGTATAAAATTTAATTTACTTTAAAAAAGCTATGGTAGAATTTTTCCAACAAACGCATAGTTTAGGAGATCTTGTCAAAAAACCTAAAAAAGTCCGAAAAAGTCGCTGTTCTTCGACCGCCATTCAGCGAGCACAGGTTTCTGAGGGTTGCAAATCTGGATTTGTAGTCCCATTAATGGTCCGAAACACCTCTCCAAGAATTATTAATACCCCATTTAATGTAAGTTCCGATGTAACATTTGACTGGGCTAAATTGGCTCCTGGTGATTTTTTAAGATTCAACAATTTGATATAGTTTGTAATTTTACCTTTAGAGGTTGTGTCCAATTATCGGGTGTCGCTGTGCTTCTTTCTGTTGATCGTTGAGCTGAGTGTGAAAGTATTTTGCCATTAATCTGCAAGTACAGTTGCGGCCAATAAAAAATGGGACAACTCTTATAACAGATTTTTTTCTAATTCTAACTGATTGAATTTGTTCTATTAATATGTCATATTGCAACATTGACTATTTGACATCTGCCAAACAATTCCAAATTAAAAATAATACGACAAAGTAATTTAGTCGCATATAAATGCAGCAACGAAAGGTGGAATAATCGCAAAAATAGACGTAACTGTACTAATGCTTTTGTTTTTATCAGGTCCATACGTTATGTTGTTATTTTACCATAGTCATTAATGTATTTTCCATTACGGTTACTCTTATGGCAAATAGTATTTA